>CM077148.1:99966047-100312316 GCA_039583875.1 Platanthera guangdongensis | reverse complement strand
TGAGGGCTTTGCACAGACTGTAGGCCTTGATGAAGATCTTCAGAAACTTCTTGGACTGTGTGTTAATGAGTTGTCCTTTTGAAGTCTTGAAGCAGAAACTGAAGAAGACTAAAGATTTTTGCTGATGTTCTTCTTCAATTTCCTCTAGATAGAAATCCTTTTCTCTGTAAGACTTGTATGAGTTGTTGAGTCAAACAAAACATCTGTAGTTCCTCTTGTTCTATTCTATTCTGAAGAGAAGAATTTTCCTTTTTATATTCTTAAGGATTTCTGCCATTTGAAATTTGAATTCCTTAATTAATGCTGAAATCCTGGGATTTGCACGACTGGAATCTGTCTTAAATGTGTTTTCTCAACTATCTCAGTAAATAAGTCAAATAATTACTCTAAGAAATCCATAATTAATGCTACCAAGCAACAACTCTATTTTTGAGAATATGAGCATTAATTATCAGAGAATTACTGCCTTAGAATAATCCAAACTGAAATCAGACTGAGAGAATACTGAGAGAAATCGTCTAACTCAGGACAGATTTCGTCGACCTGAGCTTCAACTTCATCTAGCTGAGAAATCATCTTCGTCGAGCTGAGCTCAGAGAAAAGTTTGATCTGGAAAATAGACTGTCAAGGCTGAGCTCCAAGTTCGTCGAGCTGAGATAGAATTCATCGATCAGAGAACTTGAGAGAAGATGGAAGATCGTCGACCTGAGCTGCAAATTTGTCGAGCTCAACTTAGAGTAGAGACTCTAAGTTCGTCGATCTGCGATCGACGATCGTCGAGCAGAGTTCGAACAACTTCGAACTGATTCTCTAAACTCTAAACACTGATATTCTTCTATGTTTGGATATCTGATTTCTTCTGTGGTGTTTAAAGTTATATAACCTAGTCAAACTTACATAGACCATAGACCTAGCCGAAATCCAAATAGGGATCCAACAATCTCCCACTATTTTGTAAGGTAACTATGAACAACAGAAAAGGAAAATCACAAAGCATAAAAAAGATATCTGGCAGAATTTAAAACCATTCAGCAGATATTAACAATAGTGTCGTGTGAAGTAAAAAAACTAGATAACAGTTCAAATCAAAATATAAAAAGAAAACTTTCAGACTTTCTTTGAGTCCTTCTATTCATCTAAAGGTGGATGGGGAAGATGATATCCCTTTTAGGATCTACATCATGCTATTTTGTCATTTTCATATCACTAGCTCTAAGGATTGGCATAGAGGAACTCTTGGTACAACTGCTTCTGGATGTAATGACATATAAGCATTAGTATTAAAAAATTATGTACCTGATACTTGTCTAGCTCTTTCTTTCTATAGGAGGATATTGTAGTATACTGTGAGGTGTCCTGTTCTTCTTCCTTTGCTTTACTGATTTGAGATAGAGCTATTAATTCTTGAAATACGGCCATTCTGGAGTTGGGTCCATTTCTAGAACACAGAGTGGAGAAAGAGGCCTTTCAAAACTTGCTTTATCTGGTTGATCCTCTTCAGAAGTTTTGTGTTGTATGTTATGCCTTTGGTATTGTTGTTGTCTGCTGCTGCTGCTAGAACTATGTTGCTGTCTACTATTGGAAGGTTTGGACTGATGAGAAGATGTAGATTTCTGAACTTGACCAACACTTCCAGAAGATCCTGCTACATGAGGAGGAGGAGGAGGTGGACCTCTCCTGAATTTATGATGTGGAGAGATCTCATGCTCTTCTTCCTGTCTTTTTGTTCATTCTTGGAATATCTTATCTAGTTTGGGATGTCTGGAGTTAGTGTTATATTATGCAGGATATAATAAGGAAACATCAGCAGAAGGATTAGGCCTAGGAAAAGCCTTGGCAGGAGACTTTCTTTTCTTTAAACTTGTATTTTCTGAGTCATCTGACTCATTATCATCATTTTTTAGAAGAATTTTCTGCATTGTCATAAAGAGCATCCAACTGCTTTAGCAAATCAGCTGAGATTCCTGATAACAGTGGCTGTGCTTGGATCGTTGGCTCTGCAGAACTTTCTGTAATAGTCTGAATTTTTTTTGCTTCTTCTTCCATGTCTGCAAACAAAATATCATCCAGATTTGGCATTGGAGACTCACACCAGCCAAAAGTTGGTGGAGAGAAGGCCTTATGCTCAGGAGCTGGCTCACTAATATCTTCAACAGCTAATAGTTCTGTAATTACAGGAACTACAAACTGGCCTTTAGTTGATCTACAACTGTAGGATTTATTGGAGCAGTATAAATGAAAATTGCATTAGAGTACTGAGCAACAAAACTTGGTAAAATATTTATATACACTGAACTAAAAGATTTCAGTAAAAAATCTAAATCAACTGTGGGATTTATAGTGAAATCACCAACAGTGGTTATTACATCAACTTTATCAGGCATGTCATATCTGAATCTATTATATCTATTATTACTATAGGATGCCTGCCTCTGCTGTATCATCAATCATATCTAAATCTGCTGCTGCTGCTGTTTATTGGAGCTAGAGGAGGAAGTGGAACTTCTTCATGAAACATCTCCACCTGGCTGGTTTCAGAGGGTCCTTAAGCAACTCCCCCAAAGAAGGATTAGAGGAGAGAGTAGCAATTTTAGTAGAGAAGAAATGATGGAGGCAGATAGAGGAGTAATAGCTTGTGTTATTAATTGCTCAAGAATTGGAGAAATGAAGGCTAGAATATCATTGGCAATGTTAGAGAAATTTAAGTAAAGAGGTTCAGTAGCCATAGGTGGTGTAAGGTGTGTGATGTCCATAGTTGGAAACACACATAGAAGGCATGAGAAAAATCTATATGGTTGTATTCTGGAAATCAGGAAGGAGGGTTGGATGGAATATCTGTAACACCCCTATCCGTCGCATAGCATATAGCAGTAGATCCGGCCGGGGCCCGACGCCATATACTACAGACAGGCGGGTGGTTACTCATGGAAACCATCCAACCAATCGTAACGACCTACACAGAGTATTCTAGCGGAAACAGTTTATAAAAAGTTGCAACAAAGAACCCAGCACTAAAGCATGAATGTCCACTAATACCAAACTAGGAATATTGTACATACACGAGTACAGTCCTTAAGGCCTTAACAAAAATTTTTCACTTCATATTACATGTTTTACAAACCACGGCCACGCAGTCCGATCGTACATGATAAAAACAGTAAACACTCCAATTAGGCCTTTGAGGGCCGGCTTCACAAATTGGGCTTTAGCCCGCTATTGACCGCTTGGTCCTGCAGCACCTGCAAGCAACAAACCAACGCACAGTGGCAAAAAATAAGGCAACGGTCAGCAATGCTGACCAAATTTTAAGGATCCCGCCCCCAACTCGGGGCGGCATGCTCCTTCCCTTCATTTCATTAGCATTAGCGAGCAATATAGATATATTCATTTCATCACAGATGTTGGCTCGCACGACCACATGCCCCGTGCTCTCAGGGCACATTCTCGGTGAACCGGTCGATGTCACGTCAATTAAAGCCATAGACATTCCGGACTCACCCCCGCCACTTTGACGGCCAAACCTATGAGCAATTTGTCTTTTTGTCCTGGGTCACGACAATTTAAGCCATAGACCGCCGAAGACCCTAATCTATGCCAACGGCAAGTGTCCGCGTACCCTTAGGTCTCTTTAACAGAACGACATAGAACGGGTACGGTTCCATCTAACCCGTGCTCACAACGCAACGACAATTTAAGTCATTTGCGCGGGTCAAACTTCTCCGAGTCCCATTTCCATCACAATTCACATAAACCCGGTTATGTTCAAGTTGGCTCTCAAGCCACCAAGTTGGCAAGATCACGCATCCGCCCAGTTTTCCGGGTCCACCTTTGGGTTAATCCCCAAGGCTCCATGTTGCAATCTACCGTGTAGAAAACCAAAAAAAAATCAATACCACGGAGTCTTTTCCGGCATTATGCAATGCAACATCACCGATCCAGACCAACATGTCCGGAAAAGCTTCACACATCAAGCCTATGTCGTTCTCCGCTTACGGACTCTAAACAACGGGGACTTCACATATCTACCCGATGGAACGCCTCCAACTCACCGCAAACTCGCGAGAGCGGGCTTCCTATGCAAAGAAGGAGAGCTACTCATGCTCAATAAGAGAATCGTTACCCTTGTGTTCTTCTTTGGCGCCATGGAAAAGTAAGCGGATGAAAAGCAACGACTAGCTTTGCCTCCGTGGATCCGGAGTCAACTCGCGATTTGGATCTTCGAAGCTCCTCCAATGGCCGGATATCTAGCTTCTTCTTCCTTCCTTGGCTCTCCACTCTCTCTAAGCTTTAGAAAGATAACCACTCATGAAAAGTGAGGGTTTCTAAGGCCCAATCCGGGTATATCCCTTCAGGAACAACCCCAGCCGTTGGATCATCAAATTAAAGAAACAAACGGCTTTGATTCGATACTGAAATCCCAATCTAGACCGCACACGGCCTGGCACACACACCCGTGTCCAGGGCCGTGTGCCTCATTCGCCGTCAAAATCGACTCGCTTGGAACAACACACGGGCATCGAACACGTCCATGTTCTACTGACACTCCTGTGTTCCACCTGACATGGCCGTGTGACCGGCCGTGTACCCCCATCGATTTTCCCCAAAAACAACCCGAGCACTGCACGGGTTCTAGGACACGCCCGTGTCCTTGCCCGTTGTCTACCTCAACACGCCTGGGCTCCAGGACGTGTACACGGTCTCGATACTCGACACTTCGTCGAGCGAAGATCGTCGACCCTGACGACACGGCCTTGGACACGCCTGTGTCCTAGGCCATGTGCCTTGTCTCGACACATCGTCGAGCAAAGTTCGTCGACTCCCCAGGACGAGTGTCGACACGGGTCGACACGCCCTGCGACACGCCCGTGTCGCAGCCGTGTGCCATGTCTCGACACTTTGTCGATCGCAGAGTGTCGACTTCGCAGGCTGAGTGTCGACATGGGTCGGACACGCCCTGCGACACGCCCGTGTCGCAGGCCGTGTGCCCAGTCTCGACACAATGTCGAGAGCAAAATGTCGACTTCTCCGGCTGAGTGTCGACAAAGCCTGACATGCCCTGGGACACGCCCGTGTCCCAGACCGTGTGCCTCCTGCCAGAACACCCAAACTAGCACAAAACGTCCCCCGTCGCTCTTTTGAGTTTCGGGGCGTTACAACTCTCCCCCTCTTAAAAGAATTTCGTCCACGAAATTATATAAAGGAAAAGACATGTACAAAAACCAAAATTTGTACCTGAACGGAATAACTCGGATACTCGTCAAGCAAAGTCTGCTCTCGCTCCTAAGAGAGCTCCTCATGACCGCAATTGTCCCACCGGACCTTGACCATCCTGATCTCATTATTGCGTTGCCGCTTGACCTCCGAGTCCTCAAACCGCACGGGCTTGACTTTTGTCGTCAGCCCACTATCCACGACACCACTTGATCAACCGCAATCACTTGCGAAGGATCTTGCACTGCCTTCCGACGCACCGAAATATGGAAATACATCATGTAATCCAGCAAGCTCAACTGAAAGCTTCAACCGATAGGCCGCTTCACCAACCCGCTCCAGAACCTCAAACGGCCCAAGGTACCTCAGGCTTAGCTTTTTCAATCGCCGCCCGCGAGACAACCTTGAACAGCTTGATCTTTAAGTACACATAATCGCCCACAGCGAACTCCACATTCCTGTGCTTGGCATATAGTACTTCGCTTGCTGGTCTTGATCGATAAGCAACCTCTCCCGAATGGTTCTCACCAAAGAAGTAGCATCCTCCACTTCCAGTCGCTTATATAATTTTGACTCACCCATTTCTAACCAAGACAACGGGTGCAACATTTTCTACCATATAGGGCCTCGAAGAGCGCCATTTGTATACTCGCTTGGTAGATTTTTGTATGCGAACTCCACCAAATAAAGGTGGTCTTCCCATTGTCTCCCAAAATCCAAGACACACATGCGGAACATGTCTTCCATGGTTCTATTGACCCTCTCAGTCTGCCCATCCGTTTGCGGATGGAAGGCTGTGCTGAATTTCAAACTTTGTCCCAAACATTTGCTGCACAAGCTCCAATCATTGGACGTGAACCACCCATATCGGTCACTCACGAAGCTGCGGGGTACAACGTGAAGCCGTACTATGTTATCCACATACAGTTTTGCCAACTTCTCCACCGGATCATCCTTCCGATGCGGAATGAAATGTGACACCTTCGTTAACCGATCCACGACCACCCAAATGGCGTCGTTCCACTTTGCGACCTTGGCAAACCGTGCACAAAGTCCATATAGATGTCGTCGAATTTCCACTCCGGAATAGGCAAGGACTTAAGTAATCCTCCCGGCTTTTGACATTCCGCCTTCACTAAGGCGCAAGTTTGGCACTTCACTACGTAGAGCGCCACTCCTTCTTCAAACCCGGCCACCAAAACAGTTTCTCTACATCGCGGTACATCTTTGTGCTTCCCGGGTGAATCGAGTACTTGGTATGGTGTGCCTTGTACAACAACTCCACCTGCAAATTACCACACTTGGGACGCACAGACGACCGTCTTTCCAAAGCAATCCGTCCTCCACAACGAATTGGGAATTTGACCATCCAGAGCCTCTACCATGAACTGCTTCATATGAACATCCATGTCCAAAGCCTGCCGAATCCGATCAGCCAGGTCATATTGGACTTTAGTCCAATTCAGAACTGCTTCAGCACTTGATTTGCCTATCAACACAAACAATCTCAATGCCTCCACAACTCCCCACCAACCGCTCATCATGCACAGATAGCCAATTGGCTTGAGCTGGGGGGCTCGACGACTCAACGCGTCCGCAACCGCATTCCCTTTACCAGGCACATATTGGATCTTGAATGTATAGTCCCTAGGAACTCCATCCATCTATGTTTGCCGCATATTCAGATCCTTCTGATCAATCAGATACTTCAGGCTCTTATGATCGGTGTAGATATCAATCTTCACACCATATAAATAGTGTCTCCACAGCTTCAAGGCAAAAATCACGGCCGCTAACTCCACAGTCATGGACCGGATAGTTCCTTTCATGCACTTTTAGCTGTCTCGAGCCATAAGCTATTACACTTCCGTGTTGCAGTAGCACGCAACCCAAACCGCTTCCCGAAGCATCACTATAAATCTCATAGCCTTCGGTCCCACATGGCGAACTCAGCACAGGCGCCGTGGTAAACCGACACTTCAACTCCTCAAAAGCTCGCGCGCACTCCGGCGTCCAAACGAACTTATGCTCCTTCCTCGTCAAAGTAGTGAGAGGTAACGCTGTCTGCGAGAAGTTCTCTACGAAGCGCCTATAATAGCCGGCAAGCCCCAGAAAGCTCCGGACTTTCGCTACCGTAGCAAGCTCAGGCCACTCCTGTATCGCAACAATCTTCGCCGGGATCGACAGCAATACCCTCTCCACTCACTATATGACCGAGGAACGCCACTGAGGACAACAAAACTCGCACTTCGAGAAACTTGGCATACAATTGATTTCTCCTTAGCGTCTCCAAAACCAAATGAAGATGTTTGAAGTGATCTTCCTCACTTTGAGAGTACACCAAAAAATTGTCGATGAAGACGATCACAAAATGGTCCAAGTACTCCCTGAAAGTCCTGTTCATCAAATCCATGAACACTGACGGCGCATTAGTCAGACCAAACGGCATGACTGTAAACTCATAATGCTCGTATATCGTACTAAACGCTGTCTTCGGGATATCACTCTCCCTTATTCGCAGCTGATAGTACCCAGCTTTGAGATCCAACTTCGAGTACACCGTCGACCCGACCAACTGATCAAAAAGATCATCGATCCGGGGGATCAGGTACTTGTTCTTCTCGTCAACTTGTTGAGCTCCCGATAATTAATACATAGCCTCAAGCTTTCGTCCTTTTCTTAACAAAGAGGACCGGCTCGCTCCAAGGCGAAGAACTCGGGCGCACATACCCTTGCTCCAACAACTCTCGCAGTTGAACTTTCAGCTCTGCCATTTCCTTAGACGCTAGCGATAAGGATATTGTGACACAGGCTTTGCACCTGGCACTAGCTCAATCGTTAAAATCTATCTCCCGCTGAGGCGGGGCTCCAGGAAGATCTGCGCGGAACACATCAGGGTATTCCGATACCACTGAAATACAATCCAACGCGGGCTTCGACTTCGCAACCTCCACTAGTGTAAAGAACAGTTCTGCACCGGCATGAACCTCCTTCACCACTTGAAGAGCAGACTTCAACATCTTGCTCGACCCCTTTAAGCCCGTAAAAGTCGTTTCACGACTTGCTCCCAGCTTGACTTCCTTGCGACCGCAATCTATATGGGCATGCTGCTCCGAGAGCCAGTCCATGCCAAATATGACATTGAACTCCACCAACGGAAGTAAAGACGCCTGCAGATCGAACTCCTGATTCCCAATACGAATCTTAACATCGCAGATCCTATCAATCAAGCTTTTTCTTTGCTTGTACATTCTTCATGTCCTTCTCCAAGGACCGGGCAGTGTTGACCAAGGTTAAGAAACCCTACGTCATCGGCCCCGAGAGTAGTAACCTCAACTCATCTCTCAACCCTTCATAGAAGCGATTAGTCTTGCGCTCCTCATCCACAATAGTGGACCTAGCATAATGACTCAGATGAGTAACTCGTGGAGATATTCATCCACGCTCCTCTCACCCTGAACCAACTTCAGGAAACTCATTCTCCAACGCTATCTTCTGCGTCGAAGGGAGGTATCTAGCCAAGAACAATCTCGAGAACTCTTCCATCGAGACATCAACAAGTTTTCTACCTCTCAATAAGTGCAGCTGCAAACCTTCCCACCACATTCTCGCTTCACCGTCCAGAAGGAACGTAGCGATGGTGGTCATTTGCCACTCCTCCGTCTCCATTGCTGTCATGACTCTCTTCACCCTGGAGAGCCAGTCTTCAGCCTGAGATGGGGTTGCCAACCCCGAGAATACCGGAGGGGTTTAAAGCTCATCATATTCTTAAGCTGCCTCTCAGTTGCCCTCCTTGGCACCAATGGTTCCACTACCACTTGTTCCACTCTCCTCGGCTCAGCCTCTTGCAGCGGTACCTGCTCCATCGTAGGAGCGGGTTGCTGCGTTTGCCTTGCAGGCTGCGCATTAATCACGACCAACACTGTTTCAGCCACCAATCGTATGTCCTCAGCCGATAGAGGTGTTGCAGGAGCAACATCTAGTGCACTGCTAGCCTCAGAAACTCGATGTTCCGACGCCCCAACACCACTTCTGGTCACCTATAGTAGTACAAAACACCGTTAAGAGACCAAATAAAATTGCAAACAACAATTATAGGAATACGCAGGTTCCTCAAACACGTGTATTTTCATTCCTAAGTGGACTTTCACGGGTTCTTTTACTATTATAACGATGACGCACACAATGTGCTCACCACCCCTTAAAAAGATTTCGCCCACGAATTCATCTTAAGCCCGACCAAAAACCACTAGTCTGATACCAAATTGTAACCCCCCTATCCGTCGCATAGCATATAGAAGAAGGTCCGGTCGGGGGCCCGACGCCATATACTACAGACAGACCGGGTGGTTACTCATGGAAACCATCCAACCAATCGTAACGTCCTACACAGAGCATTCTAGCGGAAACAGTTTATAAAAGTTGCAACAAAGAACCCAGCACCAAAGCATGAATGTCCACTAATACCAAACTAGGAATGTTGTACATACATGAGTACAGGCCTTAAGGCCTTACAAAAATTGTTCACTTCATATTACATGTTTTACAAACCACGACACGCAGGCCGGTCATACATGAATAAAAACAATAAACACTCCAATTAGGCCTTCGAGGGATGGCTTCGCAAATTAGGCTTTAGTCCGCTATTGACCGCTTGGTCCAGCAGCACCTGCAAAAACAAACCACCGCACAGTGGCAAAACAAGGCAACGGTCAGCAATGCTGACCAAATTATAACGATCCCGCCCCCAACTCGGGGCGGCGATGCTACTTCCCTGCATTTCATTAGCATAAGCGAGCAATATAGATATATTCATTTCATCACAGACGTTGGCTCGCACGGCCACACGCCCCGTGCTCTCAGGGCACATTCTCGGTGAACCGGTCGATGTCATGTCAATTAAAGCCATAGACATTCGGACTCACCACCCGCCACTTTGACGGCCAAACCTATGAGCAACAATTTGTCTTCTTGGTCTGGGTAACGACAATTTAAGCTATAGTCCACCGAAGACCCTAATCTATGCAAACGGTAAGTGCCACGTACCCTTAGGTCTCTTTAACGGAACGACATATAAAGGGTACGGTTCCATATAACCCGTGCTCACATCGCAACGACAATTTAAGCCATTTGCGCGGGTCAAACTTCTCCGAGTCCATTTCCATCACAATTCACATAAGCCGGTTATGTTCAAGTTGGCTCTCCGGCCACCAAGTTGGCAAGATCACGCATCCGCCCAGTTTTCCGGGTGTACCTTTGGGTTAATCCCAAGGCTCCCTGTTGCAATCTACCATGTAGAAAGAAAAAAAAAAAAACAACCAATAGCACGGAGTCTTTTCCGCATTATGCAATGCAACATCACCGATCCAGACCAACATGTCCGGATAGGCTTCACACATCATGCCTATGTCTGTTCTCGCTTACGGACTCTAAACAACGGGGACTTCACATATCTACCCGAAGGAACGCCTCAACTCACGCAAACTCGCAAGAGCGGGCTTCCTATGCAAAGAAGGAGAGCTACTCATGCTCAAGAAGAGAATCGTTACCTTGTGTTCTTCTTTGGCGCCATGGAAAAGTAAGCGAATGAAAAACCACCGCACTAGCTTTGCCTCCGTGGATCCGGAGTCGGCTCGCGATTTGGAGCTTCGAAGCTCCTCCAATGGACGGATCTAGCTTCTTCTTCTTCCTTGGCTCTCCTCTCTCTATAAGCTTTTAGAAAGATAACCACTCATGAAAAGTGAGGGTTTCTAAGGCCCAATCCCGGGTATATCCCTTCAGGAACAAAACCAGTCGTTGGATCATCAATTAAAGAAACGAACTACTTTGATTCGGGACTGAAATGCCCATCTGGACCACACACGGCCTGGCACACGGCCGTTATCCAGGGCCGTGTACCTCATTCGCCGTCAAAATCTACTCGCCTGGAACAACACACGGGAATCGAATACGCCCGTGTTCGACCTGACACGCCCGTGTTCCACCTGACACGGGCCATGTGACCGGGCATGTACCCAATTGATTTTCCCCGAAAACAACCCGAGCACTGCACGGGTTCTAGGACATGCTCGTATCCTTTCCCGTGTCTACCTCAAACATGCCTGGGCTCCAGGCCGTGTAAATGGTCTCAACACTAGACAATTCGTCGAGCGAAGATCGTCGACCTGACGACACGACCTTGGACATGCCCGTGTCCTAGGCCGTGTGCCTTATCTCGACACATCGTCGAGCATAGTTCGTCGCCTCCCCGGGACGAGTGTCGACACGGGTCGACACGCCCTGCGACACTCCCGTGTCGCAGGCCGTGTGACATGTCTCGACACTTCGTCGAGCGCAGAGTGTCGACTTCGCGGGCTAAGTGTTGACACGGGTCGACAGCCCTGCGACACGCCCATGTCGCAGGCCGTGTGCCCAGTCTCGCCACAATGTCGAGAGCAAAATGTCACTTCGCCGGCTAAGTGTCGATACAAGCCTGACATGCCCTGGGACACGCCCGTGTCCCAGACCGTGTGCCTCCTGCCAGAACCCAAAACTGGCCCAAAACGTCCCCCAGTGCTCTTTTGAGTTTCGGGGCATTACAATATCAGTAGTGGAGGTAGGAATTATGGTAGTGGGTGTTGAGGTGGTTTCTGAACAGGAGATGGAACTAGTGAATGATGTGGAGATGGTGGAGGAGGAGATACTGAGTGATTGAAAGTGGGCTGTGAGGATATGGATGGAATATCAGATACATGAGTTGGAGGTGGATTTGAGGAGGGGAGATGGAATGTCCTCGTGGATGATAATGGGAGAATATGGAGGTGATGGTTGAGGAAGAGCTGAATATGGGTTGTTGTTGTTGTTGTTGAGGAGGTGAAGGAATGCTGGTGGATGGAAGAACTTATTTGGAAGTGGTGGGAGAGGCTATTATTACCCTGGTGTCCTCAGAAGTCCTGGAGGAGGAAGGATTGGATGGTTTTAGGATGGTCCTCTCCCATCTGCCAAATAAGGAAGAGGTTTATCCTCTTGGAGGCATTAATGAACATTGGGTAGGAGACCAATAATTCAGGTGCCTTTTCCTAGAGGAAAATTCCTAAAATCCTCGCAAAACAAACCTCTTTCTTAGAATTTTTCTTCTTAATCAGCTCAAACAGTATCTTTCCGCAATTTACAGCCTTTTAATTTACCAGCGCACACATCACCAAGAACTGGTGCATGTTTATATAATCATGGGATGTGTGGTTTGCCCAACAAAACCAAATCGACAGTATATTCCAAGAACTTATATTCAACATATAGATTATTCTTCAGTAGTTTATTAGGGTTTCCTTCAGAGTGACCCATTCTACTCAGCATATTATCATTATTAGAGTTATCTAATTCAATATCTTCTTCTCCATTTGCCAAAACAAATATCTCAGTTAAAATTTCAGTGGTTAGAATAACCTGATTGCTGCCAATGGTGCCAGTCATCATTTTTGCGTATGGAGAGGTTGAAGTATAAACCCATTCTCTTATTTCAGTTGCGGGCAACTTGAATCTTGTGGTCATGAATTACTTCAGTTGCTGTTCTTCACACAGCTGGAGAACTTCCATGAAAATCTGATCATTGTGGTTGAAGGAATCAAACACGATGTCAAAGCTAGTGTCGTACTTCATGCTATAGTAGGAGAGCACCGGAATCGCCATTGATTTTCTTGCAAAAAATAAGTGAGATTAAGTGCAACAGAACAGAAAGCGTGGGGTAAAGCACGATGAAAACCTAGTTATAAGGTTTTCAGAATATGAAGCAGCGGGCTCTGTTGCGAAAAAAAAAAAACAAATCTTCGTTCTCAGCTCGACGAAAAAAATTTCATGAAGAAATAATATCATCGATCTCAGTTGGAAGAGGTGAAAATTTTCATCGTTCTCAGGTCGACGAAAAGTTTTTTTTGAAGCAAGATCGTCGATCTCTGCTCGACGAAATAACTTCACGTAGAGAGTTCGTCGATCTCAGGTCGACGAAATATCTCAAGAATTATTCTCAGATCGTCGATCTCCGTTGGACGAAATTTGATCAATTCTTCGACTTGGATAGAAATCAAATTAAACTTCTCCATTACTCATACCTAGTTGATTCAGAAAGAACATATGTTTCTTCTCATCTAAAGGTTTGTGAAGATGTCTTCTCTTTGCAAATCAGTAGAGATAAAGAAAAGATTTTTCTTTTTGTCGACACAATCTCTTAGGAAATGATATATAATCTCTATATGCTTATCCTACTATGCAGTACTGGATTTTGTGCATTAGAAATTACACTGGTATTGTCATAAAGAATAGTTGAATTATTTTAGTTGAGACCATAATCCAGTAGTTTGTTTTGAATCCATAATATTTGTGAACAACAACTGCAGGCTGTGATGTATTCAGCTTTAGCAGTTGAAGTTGACACAGATGTCTGTTTCTTAAAAAACCAAGATACAAGCCTATCTCCAAGGAACTATCATGTTCTTGAAGTGCTTTTTCTGTCCACTCTGCATCCAGCATAGTCAGAATCTAAAAATCCATTTAAGTCAAATTCTGACACTGTTGGATACAAAAGTCCTAGATTAGGACAACCTTTTATATATCTCAAAATTCTTTTAATGAAAATAAGGTGAGATTCTTAGGGTTCACCTGGAACCTATCACAAAGGCATGTAGCAAACTTAATATCTAACTTACTAGATGTGAGATACAATAAGGACCCAACAATAGCCATTTATGTTTTCTTATCAACTGGCTTGCCTTGTTCATCAGAATCAATCATAGCATTGGAAGCCATGGGTGTTTTCATTATTGAGGCATCAGACATCCCAAATCTTTTAACTAGCTCCTTAGCATATTTTGATTGGGATCTGAAAATGCCATCAGAGGATTACTTAACTTGGAGACCAAGGAAGAAAGACAGCTCAACCATGCTACTTATTTCAAACTTGGAATGCATCAGGTTAGAAAACCTTTTGCATAGTTTGGAATCAGTAGAGCCAAACATAATGTCATCTACATATATTTGTACTAATAATATTTTATCTTTATGATGCCTAATAAACAAGGTTATATCTACAATGCCACTAGTGAACTTATGCTCTAAAAGAAAGCTAGCAAGGGTCTCATACAAAGCTCTTGGAGCTTGCTTTAAATAATAGAAAGCTTTATGCTATTTGAAAACATAAGAGGGATGAGATGAAGAGATAAAACCTTGTGGTTGTTCCACATATACTTCCTCTTTGAGTTCACCATTTAAGAAGGCACTCTTGACATCCATTTGATAGACCTTGAACTTCTTGTCGGCTGCATAAGCAAGAAATATCCTCATAGCTTCTAGTCTTGCAATAGGTGCAAAGGTTTGATCAAAGTCAATTCTTTCTTCCTATCTATATCCTTGTGCTACCTATCTTGCTTTGCTTCTAATGATAGCTCCTTGTGCATCCAATTTATTTCTAAAAATCCATTTAGTTCCAATGACTGGGTACTCTTTGGGTCTTGGAACTAAATCCCAAATTCTGCATCTCTCAAACTGATTGATCTCCTCTTGCATTGCAAAAATCAAGTGTGGATCTTGCTCTGCATCTTTTATGGATTGGTCCACAAGTTGAGATATGATGCAAGCATGCATCAAGTCTTGGTGGAGTTAATGTCTTGTTTACACACCAACTGATATGTCTCCAATCACTTGAGATATAGGATGATCTCTAACTGTGACAAGATCAGTGGGAGGTGTTGGTTCAGCAACAACATTAGGAATTAATTTCTCTTGTGGAATTATGTTTGTTGTTTATGGTTCAACAATCATTTCAATATATCATCTTCACTGTCTTATTCACTATGTGGAGAGAGATGTGATGTAGCCTCTTGGGTGAGTTTAAGTCATCCAATTTCTCACACAACTGGGGTACCTGCAATAAATCTTTGGTAGACGAATCTTTCTCCTTGTAATACATGTTAGCTTCATTAAAAGTTATATGTATATATTCTTCCATTTTAAGGTTGATTTATTAAAGACCCTATAGGACTTGCTGACTTGGGAATATCCAAGAAAAATTCCCACTTCAGTTTTTGCTTCAAACTTTCTAAGATGTTTCTTGTTATTATTATGAATGTAACATCTACAGCCAAAAATTTTAAAGTAATCTATTTTAGGTTGTTCCCTTTGAGTAGTTCATAGGGAGTCTTGCTCTAAAGATTATGTATTAAACTTCTATTCATGAGAAAATTTGTTGTGCTTACGTCCTCTACACAAAAGGATAGGGGCAACTATGCATCTGCAAGCAATGTACCTGCAGCTTCAATGAGGGTTCTATTTTTCCTTTCTGCTACCCCATTTTGTTGAGGAGTTCTAGGAGTAGAGAAGTAATGCCTGATACATTCCATCTCATAGAATTCTTGCATAGGAAGAGATTCAAACTCAGTACTATGATCACTTCTGATCAATGCAACTGGAGTAGAGTTCTCAATTTTTATGCTCTTAAGAAAATCTGTAAGAACTTTAAAGTTATCTGACTTGTTTCTCAAGAAGAACACCTAAATGAATGTGAAAAAGTCATCTACAATAACTAAGGTATAAGATTTCCCTCCCAAGCTCTGCTCAGCAATGGGTCCAAATAGATCCATTTGTTGCAGATACAGAATCCTGGGTGAATCACTCTTATTAATAGATTTAAAGCTATTTTTGGTTTGCTTGCCTAATTGACTAGCTCTACAAAGGCTTACCTTCTTGTAGGGTCAAGAAGGCAACCCTCTAAAAAGGTTATCACTAAAACGTTTAGCAATATTTTTAAGATTAACAAGTCTGAATCTTTTATGCCATAATTCATCATTATTACTGATTTGATTAAATAAGTAAATTTTTGACCTAACAGATTTGAAGTTTACTACATAGATGTTTCCATGCCAAATACCAGTTAAGACAGTTTTATTTTCTACAAAAGATATAATGCAATAAGAATGGTTAAAGGATACCTGATAACCATCATCACATAATTGGCTTATGGATATCAGGTTATGTTTTATACCACTCACATATGGAACTTTCTTGAAAGTGACTGCTCAAATCTTAACATTCCTATAGCCTTTAGTCTGGCCACAGTTGGAGTCACCAAAAATCACCTTTGGACAAAGCTTGGACTTGTAGTAGTTTGTTAAATTATCCTTGCTTCATGTCATGTGCGTTGAGCATCCACTATCCAGGTACCACTGTTCCTCTGTGGTAGGATAGCCTTTCACCTGAACAGTAAAAATTAGGTGTTCTTGACCCAGGTAACCTTGGGTCCTTGGTTCTTTACAAATTTAAAGCTAGAAATGTATGAACATTCAAGTTGGTTTTTATAACCTATGGTGTGAAATTTCCTAGGTGGAATTATCAATTGAGTAAATGGGTTAACAAATTCTTTGGATTGATTAAATGTTCTCGGGTAATTAGAGTTTCTGTTTATTTGAACTGGGATCGATGAATTTTGATACGTTCGTCGAAATAAGTTCGACGAATAGGGATGAGTTCGTCGAACTCCGCTCTGAGAATGGAAATATTCATTCTCTATGCCCCAATATCGGCGATCTCGGCTCGACGAACCATATTGGTTTTGCTGATTGTTGTTCGAAGAATAATTATAATAAAAATCTGCGTTCAGAGTTTGTAGACTTGAATTTGACGAAGTGTATACATTTCGTCGATCGGTGTTCGATGAAATCCGATGAACATTATTATGCTTTAGGCTTTTCTTATTCTTCTTCTTTTTCTTGGGTTTTTGTTTTAATTCAGTTGGTTTGTTATTCTAATTAGTCTTTTCTTTACCCTTTTCAGATATGATTTTAATGGGGGTTGAAAGAATGTTTTTCTGAATTAAATGGGGTTTGCTAGATGAAGCACCCAAGTCCAGCTTACCATTAAGCCTGCCATTTACCGTGCTTGTGATTTCCATCAATTTGATGCTTTTGCCATTTAGGGATTCTTCAAATTGCTTAGCCTTATTTAGTTTAATTTTTAGAGTATTAATCTGTTCAGAAGCTATAACTAATTTTTCTTTTAGTTTAATATTTTCAGATAACAGTTTTTCCTATTCAACTAGCTTATCTCTGAGAAGTTTGATTCCATTCTCAGATTTGATTAGATCATTACATAATAATTAAAATTCAGTTTTAAAATGTTCATAAGTAAAATCAAGTGAGGAGATTACCTGATCCTCTTCAGTCTCAGAATCTTCTGCTTCTAATTCTTCAGCTTTTGATGAATTGCTTGATGCATTGATAGCCATAAAGTAAGCTTCTTTTGCTCTAGCTTCTTCCTCATCTTCGCTGGAGCTGGAAGATGAAGATTCTTCTTCTGTTTCACTTGTGGTTTCGGCAACAAAACCTTTTTCCTTCCTCTTGTGCTTGCCGGAAGAGGGCTTGCTGTAGTGTTTCTTGGAGTCCTTGTCTTTTCTTTTGTCATTCCTCTGCTTCTCTGGACACTCAGGTAAAATGTGTCTAGGATTTTTGGAACCAAAGTAGACAATCTCGTTGGTAGCAGTTTTGTCATATCTTGGTTTGTCATCTTGCCTTGTTGACCTTGTTCTGAAGTCTTTCCTAGCCATTTTATAGAATCTTTTGGGTAACAGAATCATCAGCTCTTCATTTGCTGGTAGAATTTCAGATTTTTCAGATGACTTAAAGGCAATGCTTTGCTATTTTCTTCCAGATGTAGAAGTCTTCTGCTCAGCTGCTTCTCTTGTCTTTATAAGCTGAGTATAAGATTTGAGCTAGCCTAGAAGAGCCTTAGTGGAGATTTCATTCATACTTCTGGCCTCCTTGATTGGCCATAACCTAGAATCCCATGAGCTCGGGAAGTACATTAGGATTTTGTCATTTATCTCAGTTAATGAGATATTCTTGTCCAGATTCTTCAGCTCATTGATGATTAAGCTGAGTTTTTTGTACATGTCAGCTACTGACTCAGTTTCATCTTTCTTGAAATTTTCATATTGAGAGATGAGATGAGATCTTCTGTCCTTTATCTCACCAGCTGATCCTGTACCATTTGGTTTAGAGAGTCCCAAATTTCTTTTGCTGAATTGAACTTAGCCACCTTCTGGAATATGTCATCTGATATAGTTTTTGCCAGAATATTCATAGCCTTTGAATCAGCTATCTTCAACTTCTTCTGAGCATCTATCCACTAAGGTGGTGGAACTATTGAGGTGCTTCTCGAAGTAGAGGCAGAAGGAGTAGGGGGACCTGTCAAAAAAGAATTGTATATATATTCATTAATAGAGTTCATATATAATCTAATTCTTGCCTTCCAAATTGCAAACTTATTCATATTTCATACTGGAGGTCTAGTGTTTGAGTATTCTTTTTTGTGTGCCATGATAAGAGAGAGACAATAGAAATATTAAGATCTATCAAAGATCTTTTGGTTCAGGTGTTATCCTATGAAACCAAACAACATTACTCTCTGATACCAATTGAAAGTGAGGGATATATCTGCTTAACTCTAGAGGGGGGTGAATAGAGTATTTTAAAATTTAAATTAATTTTCTACAGCGGATTAGAATAGGAAATAAATATATGTATAAAGAGAGAATAAAAACAAAACAATAACAGCACACAAAAATAACCAATAGAGCATTCCAGACGACACAAGAATTTTATAGTGGTTCCTGATAGTACTTTTTGCAGTTAAATTTATTAGTGTATTTTCGGGTTTTTAAAGCACAAATCATGTCTTGCAAGTGCTTATATTGACCCCCTTTTGTAAATATTATTATCACTAATGCATTTTCTGCTTTTTGCAGGTTTACACGACTTTCAACATAATTTTCATGTGACACGCCCCAAGGTCATGCCCTACCAGGGCGTGTACCTAGGGCGTGTTGCCTAGAGGAATGAAGTAACAAGTCTAAAAATGCATTTCTTGGAAACTCAGTGAACACACCCTCTATCACGCCCTTGTCATGCCCGACATGGGCGTATTCTAGAGGCGTGTCCCCAGGTCCCGAGAAATCTCCGCAGCGCACTAGTTTTTCCTGATCCACCATCACGCCGAATGTGTCACGCCCCACGGACACGCCCTGGTAGGGCGTGACATATGGGCGTGTAACTCAACTACGATGCCCGTCACCTCCAGCATTCAATTTCAGCCCAAAAATTCACATCGAATGGTCACGCCCCAGGTACATTCCCGACCCTGGCGTGTCAGTGTACCGTGACCCAGCCCGAAAAGTTCTATAAATTGAGCCCTTCTCCTAGGGTTCAGCAGGCAGTTTTGGAGTGAGAGGGGAGGTTCTTCTCCTTAGGGTTCTTGTATTTTTCTTGTAATTTTCCATGTTTCCACTCTCCTTCCTCATTTCTAGCTTTATTACTCTTATTTTGTATTAGTCGTTGTAACTGCTTAGTAGCTAAGGGCAATGTTCACATAGATTTTCATTTCCCGCACCGGTGATATTTCATTTTCAAGTTGTAGTTCTCTTTCAGTGCTAATAAAAAGTTTGCCATTTTCATCGCTTTCTCAACACATTTCTATTCATCTCTCTTTCCCCATTTCACCATGAGTAACTAATCCTCCTTGTACTCGATCTTGATGATCTGAGGTTTGAGTTGATTAAGTTATGATGCACTAGTTTTCTTTTTTTTTTGTAAGTCTTATACCTTGATTTACTCTTGATTTACCTTTGCTTGGAGATATATTATCGATATATATTTTCCATCATTAGCTTTCATTCTTGGCTAGCCAAGAGGACGATGGTTTGAAGTTAGCACTCAAGAGTGAAGAGAGTTGCACGCACCCCTCGAGAGAGGTGGACATTAAATCTCCAGGATTTGAGTGGAATCAAATAACGGGGTTCACAGCATAAAGCGGGTTTTAGGCCTCCGATTCGGACGAGAGTTCGGTCAGACCTTCCTAAACTCAGATGGGCATGACTTCGAGAGAAGCATGTTCTTTCTTTAAGAACCTCCGCGGTCAAGGTCTCTTGCCTTATTAATTTAAAAAGTTTATTATTACATGGTTTGATCAACTTAAGCCGAGGTGATTCTCGATCGCGTACTATCGCTTAATTATCATTTAGCTTTTCTCTAATTTGCAAGTAAAACATTCTCACTTCTTTAATTTAGTAAGCAACCCCAAAATAACTTTTATTTGATTAGATAATAGTAACTCCTTGAAGTAGAAGTACTCAAATCGCCCCGGGTAATACGACCTTGATATGAAACTTAATATCCTATACTATATGCAATAAGGTACACTTGACTTCATCAAATATAGAATCGGTGAATGTCTCACAATCACACATTCACCTTCTCCTTCCTTAACTTTGTCTTCTCCACATATAACCACTTCTCCGAAGAATTTATATCAAGTTTTTGGCGCCATTGCCGGGGATGTTTTTGTTTTCATATTTTGAAAAGTGGATAGCTATTAATTTTATTGTCTATTTCTCGCTCTGTCATTAGTTTTTCTCTTTACCTCTCCCACACCATTCTTTCTTTTAAGTTCATGACCCGAGAAAGCTCTTCGATTATTCCTTTTTGACCCTGAGATAGAGCACACCGCTTTGCATCACCTCCGTTCTTGTGATCAGGTATCACAGTTGGGCCTCAAAGAGTCGATCGGGGACAATGCCAAAGAAACAATGGATCCTAATCCGCCCAACCCAAATGAGGCCTAGCAAAGGACTATGTCCTATTATGCGAGGACAAACCTGGAGGATACACAATCAAGTATTGTTCGCCCCACAGTGGCGAACAATAACTTTGAGATCAAGTCCAGCATCATCCAAATGTTGCAGCAGTCGGTAACCTTCGATGGTCTCCCGTACGAGGATCCAAAGTGTCACATTGCGAATTTTCTCGAAATCTGTGATACATTTAAAACCAATGGAGTCTCGGATGACGCCATTCAATTACGTCTCTTCACTTTCTCTTTGCGGTCAAAGGCCAAGCAGTGGCTAAGCTCTCTTCCTAGAGGGTCCATCACCACGTGGGCCGAGATGGCAGGAAAATTTCTTACCAAGTATTTTCCACCTGCGAAGAATGCCAAATTGCGCACGGATATTGCGTCCTTCATGCAAACAGACTCAGAGACTCTCTACGATTCATGGGAGCGCTTCAAGGAGCTATGCGAAGGTGCCCACACCACGCGCTTCCAAATTGGCAACAAGTGAAAATATTTTATAACGGCTTAAATTACTTAACAAGGCAAATGATCGACACGGTCGCTGGGGGAACACTAAATAACAAAACACCAGAGGCCGCTCAGGAAATTTTTGTGGAAATGGCTATGAATTCATACCAATGGAATGCGCCCCGCGTGCGGGCTAACAAACCAGCGTGAGTCTGTGAAATTGATGCTACTTCGAATCTTTCCCTCCAAGTTGAGCGATTAACAAAGCAAGTGGCAGAGATGACTGCTTACTCTGCCACTCCTCCTTGGTTTAATAATTATAATAATTCTGCTTTTATAGAAGAGCAGGTTGACTTCATGGGAAATGCTCCTCGACCCTCCTATAACCCGAACAACGCACCGTACAATAACACTTTCAATGCGGGCTATACGAGCCATCCGAATTTCTCATGGAGCAACCAAGGAAATGCTCAACGCCCCCATAACCCCCCTCATAATCATAACCAAACATTTAATTTAGCTCCCCCCTTAAATTTAAATCCACCTGGTTTTCAACCGCAACAGGCAAATCCCTCTTCACTTGAAGAGGCCTTTGCCAAATATGTTGCTACAAATGAAACGAATATCAGGAATATCGCCGGGTCCATCAAAAACATGGAAAACCAAGTGGGACAGCTAGCCGAGATAATCTCTGAGCGGCAACAAGGAGCTTTGCTAGGCAATACCGAACAAAATCCAAGAGAAAGTGCAAACTCCGTTACCCTCCGCAGTGGAAAAGAAGTTGCTATACCAAGCGAACCCATGGTACCTCTCCCTTCTCCTCTCTCTCCTCCTGTTATTTTAGCTTCAAATTTGCCTACTACGCCTGCGCCACATGCGTCTAATTCAAAATTACCGTATCCATCTAAACTTAAAAATTAATGCGCCGAAGAAAGTTACAAAAAAATTTTAGAAATTCTAAAACAAATTCATATAAACGTGCCGTTCTGCGAGGGTATCTCTCAAATGCCGAAATATGTGAAATATCTCAAGGAGCTCCTATAAAATAAGAAAAAGCTCGAGGATATTTCGCATATTTCCTTAAATGCAGAATGCTCCGTGGTTTTGCTCAACAAATTACCCCGCAAAGTGAATGACCCGGGAAGGTTTTCCGTCCCGTGCCTATTCGGTAATTCATTGGTCAAACTTGGTTTGGCGGACTTGGGAGCAAGCATAAATCTCATGCCCTTTTATCTTTTTAAGAAATTAGGTCTAGGATCTCCAAACCCCACTCGTATGAGCATTCAGCTAGCCGATCATTCTGTGAAATATCCGATAGGGATTGTGGAGGATGTCTTGGTCAAGGTCGACAAATTCATCTTTCGAGTGGATTTTGTCATCCTAGACATCAAAGAGGATGCTGATGTACCCCTGATACTCGGCCTCCCCTTCCTTGCCACCTCCTGCGCTATTATTGATGTTAGTGATGCAAAGCTCCTCCTTCGGGTTGGAGATGAAGAAATCACTTTCAGCATTAATCCTTCCATGAGTAACACCATAGAGCAAGATGATTCCTGCTTTTATCTAGAGGAATTCTTTGAAAATGAATTTTTTGTGCCTTTTGAATCAGTTTCTTCATCATTTGATGAACCTCTTATCACTGAGATCTTTTACTTAAAAGAAGTCTCTCGCACTACCCTCCCCAAATCGCTTCCCATGGACACCATAAAATTCAAAACATCTTACGAGGAACCAACCATATTGGAGCTTAAGAAACTCCCCCCGCATCTGCAGTATCTTTTCCTCGAAAATGACTCTAAGCTACCAGTTATTATCTCCTCGGATCTGAGCAACTCATAAATTTCTGAGTTGACTCTAGTTTTGCAAAATCACCGCATGCAATTGCGTGCTAGTTATCTGATATTAAGGGGATTAACCCATCATTCTGCACACACAAGATTTTCTTAGATAATAATTTTCGTAGTACTATCCAGCCCCAACGATGTTTAAATCCAAACATGAAAGACGTCGTGAAGGCTTAGGTTATTAAACTTCTAGATGCGGAAATTTTCTATCCCATCTCCGATAGTTCTTGGGTAAGCCCAGTACAGGTCGTGCCGAAGAAAGGAGGAGTCACGGTTGTGGCAAATGAAAATAATGAATTAATTCCAACCCATACTATTACGGATTGGCGGATGTGCATTGATTATCGAAAACTCAATGATGCCACCGGAAAAGACCACTTCCCGCTCCCCTTTATCGAGCAAATTTTAGAACGACTTTCCGGTCACTGCTTCTACTGCTTTCTCGACGGTCTCTCGGGGTAGTTTGAAATCCCTATTTCACCTGAAGAACAAGAGAAGACTACCTTTACATGTCCCTTTGGCACCTTCGCTTATAGATGGATACCATTTGGTTTATGTAACGCGTCGGCTACATTTCAGTGATGAATGCTGGCGATATTCGACGAATTGATAGAAGAAGTGATGGAGGTTTTCATGGATGACTTTTCGATGTTTGGTAGTTCTTTTGCGAATTATTTAAAAAATCTAGAGCGTCTGTTGATTCGTTGTGAGGAAACTAACTTAGCCCTGAACTGGGAGAAATGCCATTTTATGGTCCGAGAAGGATTGGTCCTCGACCATAAGATTTCATGCAAGGGGATCGAGGTCGACCGGGCCAAGATCTAAATTATTGAAAAGCTCCCCCCTCCAACGAATATTAAAGACATTCGTAGTTTTCTTGGTCACGCGGGATTCTATCTGCATTTTTTCAAAAATTTTTCCAAAATAACGAAGCCGATAACCCATCTTCTCGAGAAAGAGTCACCTTTCGTTTTTAACAATGATTGTCTTCTTGCTTTCAATTTAATAAAAGAAAAATTAGTAAACTCTCCAATTCTAGTTGCTCCGGATTGGTCGCCCCCTTTCGAAATCATGTGCGTTGCTAGTGATACTGCGGTGGGTGCAGTCTTAGTCCAGCGGGTGGATAAATTCTTCCACCTGATTTATTACGCAAGAAAGACACTCACGTCTGCACAGGGCAACTACACCACCACCGAGAAAGAGCTCCTAGCAATTGTTTTTGCCTTTGATAAGTTTACTTATATCCCCCTCTCCAAAGTAATCGTCTTTACGGATCACTCCGCCCTTCGTTTTTTATTTAGCAAAGCGGACGCAAATCCACGCCTTTTGCAATGGATCCTCCTCTTGCAGGAGTTTGATTTAGAGATCCGAGACAAAAGAGGGGCCGAAAATTTGGCGGCCGACCATTTATCGCGTTTAGAATACCCTGCCAGCGAAATATTAGTGGAAGCCGACATTAATGATAAATTCCCTAAAGGGCTCCTCTTCGCTCTCAAAAATTCAAAAGATTATCTCGTGCCTTGGTTCGCCGACTTTGCCAATTATTTAGTGGCTCGGGTCTTGCCAAAGGAATACTCAAGTCAGAAAAAGAAGAAATTCTTTTCTGATTTAAAGAATTACTTTTGGGAAGACACTTTCTTATTCAGAGTCTGTGCGGATCAGGTAGTGCGGCGTTGCATTTCGAGTGAAGGAGTGCAAATATTGGGGCATTGCCACGAAGGACCAACAGGTGGTCATTATCAAGCGAACTGCACCGCAAGAAAGGTGCTGGAGGCAGTTTTCTATTGGCCAATGCTATTCAAGGATGCTCACACCCTTGTGAGTGCTTTCGATAGTTGCCAGCGGGCAGGCAATATCTCATGGAGGGACGAGATGCCTCAAAATATTTTCCTCGAATGTGAAATGTTTGATCTTTGGGGCATCGACTTCATTGGCCCCATCCCTCCCTCTTATCAAAATAAATACATTCTCGTCGCTGTCGTCTATGTATCAAGGTGGACCGAAGCCAAAGCACTCCCCACCAACGATGCATGAGTCGTACTAAAATTGCTAAAAAAATTATTCTCTCGATTTGGCACGCCGCGCGCTATAATTAGTGATAGGTGAACCCATTTCTGCAATAGCTAGTTTGCCAAAATTTTGGCAAAATATGGAGTAACGCACAAACTTTCCACCACATATCACCCCCAGATGAGCGGTCAAGTCGAGGTTATTAATCAAGAATTGAAATGTATTTTAGAGAAAACCATATCTTTAAACAGGAAAGATTGGGCACTAAAACTAGATGATGCCCTATGGGCCTATCGAACGACATATAAGACAGTCATCGGCTGCACGCCGTATCGATTGGTTTATTGTAAGGCTTGCCACCTTCCAGTTGAGTTAGAGCACCGTTCGTTTTGGGCCCTCAAAACATTAAATCTAGATCCCACCCTAACCGTCGAACATCGTAAATTTCAGCTCAATGAACTCGACGAATGGCGGGCGAATGCTTACGAGAGTAATAGGCTTTATAAAGAGCGAACAAAGTTCTACCATGACAAAAATATTAAATTTCCTAAATCTTTTTCGCCGGGCGATCTCGTCCTTCTTTATAACTCTCGGCTTCTCCTCTTTCCAGGTAAATTAAAATCGCGATGGTCCGGCCCCTTTATTGTTAAAGAGGCTTGGCCGTATGGGACGTTTCTCATTTCGCACCCGGATAAGGGTGAATTCAAGGTAAATGGTCACCGATTAAAACTCTATTTGCCTAACGATTTACTTCTGACTGCAACAGAATAATTAATGTTATCGAACTCATGAACTATTTCTTTTCTCCTTCATTTGACTGTAATAATAATTTAAGACTTCTTATTGCTGGAAAATATTCTGTTATTTGACCTCAAACGACCTTTATAAACAAAGAGCGCTCTTGGGAGGCAAACCAAATCATTGTTTTATTTTCTTTATTTTACACTTTTTGCCCCGGATGGCTCCACAAGTTGAAGCTTCTACAATCACCACCGCCAATACTGCTAAATCCATCACAAAGTCCGAAGAAGACATGAGAGGGAGCATGGGGGAGCGGCATCAATAAACATTCGCGGCGCATAAATCCGGGGAAGTACCTGTTTTTAAAATCCTATACTTTATTTCTGTTTTAATTTCTCTCTCTCTCTCATACCCCCTTCTTCCTTCATTGAGGACAATGCATATTTTAAGCTTGGGGGAGGATTTCTTCCATCTCTTGTCTTTATTTTTGTTTCATGTTGTCTCCTTTAAAAAGCAAAAGAAAACAAAATGCATATTTCAAAATAATTTTTTGATATTTCACTAGTACCCCGTGCTTTTGTTTTGTTTTTCTCAAAATTCAATATAAACAACTTAGAAAATTATAATCTCTCTAATCGTTTTTTTAATTATGTTTCACAAGTAAAATGTTGGCCTTGCTGTGTTTCTAATTCACAGTAGCATATTAACGTGAAATGTTTTTCTAAAACTCGCATTTTTATTATGGTTTTCATTTTCATTTTCTTTACTTTCTCGAAAATCTTTCATCCACTATTTTCATTTTCATTTATGGATAATTTTTGTAATATAAACTTTTGATTGGCGTAGTAGATGTGAACGATCCAAGACACATATTATTTATATTTCCAAGATAATTTCATTAGTCTTCTTTTATTATCTAGGACTTGCTTTTTGAAATTTTTCAAAACTAATGCTTTAAAATAAATTTAGAAGCATGAAAATGATTTAGGCCGTCTTTGTTTTCATTTGATCCTTCTTGCCAACATAAATTTTTTTTACCCCTAGTGAGCCACATTTCAACCTTTTTCCTTACTCAATTTATTAGCTCCACTTATCATTTTATTTTCACCAAAGCTTAAATATTCCAACCTATATAATCACACTAGCCTTTTTGAGTTTCAATATGCTAAAAAGATGTATTGGTCAATTTAAAATTAAAATGAAAATTATTTTTGGCTGTTATTTTGTCAAATAGAAGAAGAAAAAGTAAAAAAAAAGAAAAAAGAAATAAAGATAAAAAAATAGTTTATTTATGATGAAAATATTTTTGGTTTAGTGTGATTTTAAGCCTTCATGTTTATCTTTGATTTCCACTCCTAATTATATGACTAAACCAAATGTTTCGGTCCTAATAAGTCTTTTTGATTCATGCTTTTGATTTTTATTTATTAGCTAACTAAAGAGAAAAGTAAAATAGTATAATTTTGGATTTAAATTTAGATTTTTGTTTTTTGATTGATATAGTTATAATGTGCCCCTTGAATCTAGTAACAACTCAATGCTCTTTTTTATTTTGTTGCATTACTTAAATTTATTTAAAAGATCTTCTTAAAATTTTGGATGATTTATTTTCGTTAGTAAAGCTTATAATTGGTTAAACCATGGCCAAGTAACTGTTTTAGGTTTACGTTTCACATTTTCCTTACTTGGAATTTCGCATAGTATTTGTGTAAGCATGATTAAAAACTTTTTGAATTAGTTACTATTTATGATTAGCTAGTTTTTATATCTTTGCTTGGGGACAAGCAAAGCTTAAGCTTGGGGGAATTTGATAGTACTTTTTGCAGTTAAATTTATTAGTGTACTTTCGGGTTTTTAAAGCACAAATCATGTGTTGCAAGTGCTTATATTGACCCCCTTTTGTAAATAATATTGTCACTAATGCATTTTCTGCTTTTTGAAGGTTTGCAAGGCTTTCAGCATAATTTTGTTGTGACACGCACCAAGGTCACGCCCTACCAGGGCATGTTCCTAGGGCGTGTAGCGCGGAGGAATGAAGCAACAGGTCCGAAAATGCATTTCTTGGAAACTCAGTGAACATGCCCTCTATCACGCCAGTGTCATGCCCGACACGGGTGTGTTCCAGAGGCATGTCCCCACGTCTAAAGAAATCGCCGCAGCGCATTAGTTTTTCCTAATCAACTGTCACAACGAATGTGTCATACCCCACGGACACGCCATTGTAGTGCGCGACATATGGGCGTGTAACTCAACTATGACGCCGTCACCTCCAGCATTAAATTTAAGCCCAAAAAGTCGCACCGAATGTGTCACGCCCCAGGTACATGCCCTACCCGGGCGTGTTAGTGGGGCGTGACCCAGCCCGAAAAATTATATAAATTGAGCCCTTCTCCTAGGGTTCAGCAGGCAGTTTTGGAGTGAGAGGGGAGGATCTTCACTTTGTTTTCTTTTATTTTTCTTGTAATTTTCCATGTTTCCACTCTCCTTCCTCATTTAGAGCTTTCTAATCTAGCTTAGTACTCTTATTTTATTTTAGTTGTGGTAACTGCATAGTACTAAGGGCAACGTTTGCATACATTTTCATTTCCCGCATCTGTAATCTTTCATTTTCAAGTTGTAGTTCTCTTTCAGTGCTAATAAAACGTTTGCCGTTTTCCTCGCTTTCTCAATGCATTTCTATTCATCTCTCGTTCCCCATTTCACCATGAGTAACTAATCCTCCTTGTACTCGATCTTGAGGATCTGAGGTTCGAGTTGATTAAGTTATGATGCTCTAGTTTTCTTTTTCTTTGTAAGACTTATACCTTTATTTACTCTTGATTTACCTTTGCTTGGAGATATATTATCGATATATATTTTCCATCATTAGCTTTCATTCTTGGATATCCGAGAGAATGATGGTTTGAAGTGAGCACTCAAGAGTGAAGAGAGTTGCATGCACCCCTCGAGAGAAGTGGATGTTAAATATCCTGGATTGGAGTGGAATCCAATAACGGGGTTCACAGCATAAAGCGAGTTTTAGGCATCCAATTCGGATGAGAGTTCGGTCAGACCTTCCTAAACTCAGATGGGCATGACTTCGACAGAAGCATGTTCTTGCTTTAAGAACCTCCGCGGTGAAGGTCTCCTGCCTTATTAATTTAAAAAGTTTATTATTGCATGGTTTGATCAACTTAAGCCGAAGTGATTCTCGATCGAGTACTATCGCTTAATTATCATTTAGCTTTTCTCTATTTTCCAAGTAAAATATTCTCACTTCTCTAATTTAGTAAGCAACCCCAAAACAACTTTTATTTGATAAGATAATAGTAACTCATTGGAGTAGAAGTACGCAAATCGCCCCGGGTAATACGACCTTGATATGAAACTTAATATCCTATACTATATGCGATAAGGTATACTTGCCTTCATCGAATATATAATCGGAGAATGTCTCACAATCACACATTCACCTTCTCCTTCCTTAACTTTGTCATCTCCATGTATATCCCCTTCTCCGAAGAATTTATATCAGTTCCCCTAAACTTGGGTACATCCACTGTTCTACCACCCTGGTAGGAATCCACTATTAGTTTTTGATCAGGCGCCCTATCACCATTTATTTTTGCTCAGGTGCCCTATCACCACACGATCTATTTTTTCAAGGGAGATCTAACAACCATTTTGAGCTTTTGATCAAGTGCCCAAAAACTAAAGGGGTTAACTTTTGAAGGCAGTTATAACAATGTGCACAGTCAGAAAAAGAAAATTGATGATTTCTTCTGTTTCTCAAACAACTGAGAAGACTTTAGTTGAAAATGTTGTCAAAGCTCCCCCTGAGATGTAAAATGGTTCACGAAGATGTGAGCTTTGCACATGTTGTAGGCCTTGATGAAGATCTTCAGAAACTTCTTGGACTGGTGTTGATGAGTTGTCCTATTGAAGTCTTGAAGTAGAAACTGAAGAAGACTAAAGATTTTTGTTGATGTTCTTCTTCAATTTCCTGTAGATAGCAATCCTTTTCTCTATGAGACCTGTATCAGTTGTTGAGTCAAAATAACTCTTTTAATTCCCTTTCTTGTTCTATTCTATTTTGAAGAGAAAAAGTTTCCTTTTTTATATTCTGAAGGATTTCTGCCATTTGAAATTTTAATTCCTGAATTAATGCTGAAATCCTGGGATTTGGATGGCTGGAATCTGTCTTAAATGTGTTTCCTCAACTGTCTTCGTAAATAAGTCAAATAATTACTATGAGAAATCCATACTTAATGCTGCCAAGCAACGACTATATTTTTGAGAATATGAGCATTAATTATCGGAGAATTACTTCCTTAAAATAATCCAAACAGAAATCAAACTGAGAGAAAACGTCAAACTGATACTTAGAGTGAAAGTGGAGGATAAGATCTATCTTAACTCTAGAGGGGGGGGTGAATAGAGTATATTAAAATAATTTTGAAGATAAAAGTTGTTTGCAGTGGAAATTTAAATAATAGGTGTATAGTGCTGCAGAAAATAAAAATATGAAAGCAAGAAATAAAACAGCAGAGCACACAGCAAAACTGAAAGAAGCAACCAGAGGACACAAGGAGCTATAGTGGTTCCCCAATTAATCTGGGTACATCCACTCTTCTACCACCCTAGGTAGGAATCCACTGCAGGATGAGTTGATCAGGTGTCTTGGGCACCAATGAGCTTTTGATAAGGTGCTCAAAAACCAAACTAGATTTTTTGATCAGGTGTCTTGCCACCACTGAGTTTTGATAAGGTTTTAGAAACCAATACAAACTTTTGAAGGGAGTTTGATAAACCCTTTACAGTAGAGAGACAGAGAGAGAGAGGTGAGATGATCTTCTCTGTCAATAATCAGAGAGAAGATAGTGGATGTTGTTAAAGCTCCCCCTGAGATCTTGAGTTGTTCAGGAAGTGAAGCTTTGTAATAGGGTGATAGGCCTTCAGAAGATTAGATCTCCAGCAAAAGATGATTCCAGCAGCTACTGAAATGTGTGGTGTTTGGAGTCTTGAATGATCAGGCCTTTGAACACTGAAATCAAAAGGAATCTAGAAATTTCAGTGTATTGATCTCCTTCAGTGATGTGTGTTCCTGTAAGAATTCTATGACTGTGAATATCTCCAACTTTTTCTCTCCTTCTTGTTGTTGTTGTCTATTGTGTGTTCTTAACCAGCAGAATGAATATTCTTTTATTCCTTAGATCTGAATAGAATAATTCTCTGTCCAAGATAGTCGTTAGCCTGTCATGAATGACTTCCTTAAATGCATTTTGTCTTCTAGAGAAAAGTCCAATAAAACATTCCTTTAAAAACTCCTTGAAACTTGCTCCAGATTAATTGAAACGGCTACAAGATTCTTGAAATAAATGCTGGGAATAAATAGATGGGAATACCAAAATTGACTGAATTTGAATCTTGAAAAACGTCGATCTCTCCAGAAAAACGTCGACCTGAGCTCAACTATCGTTGAACTGAGCTCAGCGACTGGACTTAAACTGAAGTAGAGATCGTCGATCTGAGCTCAACTATCGTTGAACTGAGCTCAGAGATAGGGAAACAAACTAGAGACAGGAATGTCGATCTGAGCTTGAAGATCGTCTAACGGAGTTCGACGACTCGTTGAAGTGAGCTCAGAGATCGTCGAATGGAGTTCAACGATTCGCCGAAGTGAGCTCAGAGATCGTCGAATGGAGTTCTACGATTCGTCGAAGTGAGCTCGACGAGATGACTTAGTCTCCTAAACTGAAATATCTGGTCTTGAGGGTCTTGAGGGCAGCTTTCAAACCTAAATACTAACCCTTAGACTCAATCTAATTGACCTTTAGATCTATACAAGGAGGTCAAAACAAATTTCCTAAAGGACATGGTGATCCTTTCCCAAAACAGTAATAGGGTGTTCAAACAATCTCCCCCAATTTGGGTTAGGATTACTATTTATAGACATTGGAAAAATAAAAGCATACAATGCAGAAATATAACCAAAAAAAAATTGCAGAAACACAGATATAATCACAGATAGTCAGAAATAGGTATCACTGTCAGCTTACAAGATCACTCTTTCTCCTTGCTCTTTTTGAGAACTATTTCTCTGTTAGTGTTTAGAGCTTCTTTCTTGGATCTTCTGTCATCATCTGCACCTAAAAAAGTTTGATGTTTTGTCCTGGGGACTACAGCTTCTGGGTGCAGCTTCATATAACTTTTTGAGTCAAAGAATTTGCTGGAAGAATATCTCTCAAGTTATTTCTTTCTCTGTTCTGATAGAGTACTGAAATTTAATGTGTCTCTTCCTTGTTCTCTAGCCTTTTTAATTTGATCTAGAGCAGCCAACTCTTTCATTCTTGCTATCCAGGAATTAGGATTGTTCTCTGGGTCTTCAAATGGAACAGGAGGTTCATATCTGTTAGTTGACTCATCAGCAGGAGCTCTGGAAGAGACAGGATCTCTTAGCTTATAAGGGAAAGGACCAGATGTAGTGTCAATGAGACCTTGTCCTTCCTTATGATAAGGATGTTGCCTGGAATATCCTTTAGAATACACTTTCAGTTCTCTTTGATTACCTCTGAACTGTCCTCTTCTTGGTTGGTAACCTCTAGACTGATTTCCTCTTTGCTGAGATCTTCCTTGAAATTGATATGAACTTTGGCTTCTAGCAGTAGATTGAAAGGCAGAACTTCCACCTGTACCTGCATCAGGTGAAGGAGGAGGAGGAGAAGGATTGAAAGTGGATGAACCTTTATCATACTTCCTTTTCTTTTTCATGGCTTTTAGATGATTTCTGGAGTACTGCATCCATGGTTCTATAATCTGGCAATCATGCAATATATAATAAGGAACATCATTTGTATCTTTAACCTTGTCTGGGGGAACTCTCTTCATGGCCTTGCTTCTTGCTTTCCTTTTCCTTGTAATTATTGCAGAGGAATCATCAGAGTCAGTTATAAACTGATCACTGTCTGAATTTTGGGGATTAGCATACAATGCATCAATCCTTTTGATATGTTCTTTCTGTTGTTGAGACTTAGCAGAAGAAATAACAACAGGAACAGCAATAGGAGCAACAACAGGAATTGGAACAGAAATAACACTGGCAGAAGGAACTATAGCAGCAGGTTCAGAAACAAAAATGTCAGAAATAATAGGCTCAGATACAGCAGGCTCAAAATCAATTGCCTCTGTCATATGCACATCCTCAGAAACTGAAACAGTAACATCAGAACTAACTAAAACATCAACAGCAGCAACAGCAATTTCAACATTGTCCACAGCCTGGACAGAATCTATAAAAGAGGCTAAAATGCTGGGCTCACAGTAAGAAATAGGCACAATGGCCTTAGAAAGATCTTCAGTATGCTGGTCTGGAAGGCAGCTGAAGTATACAAAATCAAATATTGATAACAGTGACCTGAGATCCACTGTAATGACTGCAACTGGAGCTTGAACTGGAGTTACTGCAGCAGGCAATCTATCAGCTTCATAAGGCATCTCCCCCTACCTAGATTCAGTGAGAACTGGATCAAGGCACCCAGTATAAGGGATTGCCTGAGGAGGAAGAATAGAGGATAGCCTGTCAGACATCTCCTGAACAGTCTTTAGAAGTGGAGCCAATGAAGTCTCCAACAGTAGTGATAGACTTGGAGCTATCAGCTCATATAGCTTGTCTGCAATAGCTGGAAGGTCTACTTGCTCAAGAGGGACTTGAGTAGAGGTAGGGATGGATGTGGTAGAGATGAAAGTTGGAGCAGCAGGAGATGTTGTTGGAGAAACTGTGGATGGTGGAAGTGATGGTTGAGATATTGGAATTGTGGAGATGGAAGATAATGGAGTGGAGATGGATGGTGTGAATGATGGTTGAGCAATGATTTCCTGAAGTAATTGTTGATAAGAAGTGGATAATGATGGTGGCTCAAGAGGGGAAGAAGGAGAATCATCCATATAGGAATCATCTAGAAGAGTGAATGATGGAATATGAGATGATGAATCAATGTCCATGTGTGGGTAGTGATGTAGTGGATGGAAGATTTCTTCAGTTGATGTTGGAGTTGGAGAAGAGATTGAAGTTGGAGATGGGATGGAATTGGGGGATGAAATTGTGATAGTGGATATGATTGTTGTTGATGAAACAATAGGTGGAGAAGAAGGAGATGATGAGGCAGGCAAATCTTCTACAAGGGCAGAAACCTGAGGGGAAGAGACTGAAATAGTCCTTGTGCCTAAAGTAGAGATTGCAGAGGCTCTATTGGGCTTTATAATCTGCCTTTCCCATTTCCCAAATAGGGCACAGGTAAGCCTTTTGGAGGCATTGATGTGTATTCCATTGGATACAAGCAGGTCAGGGCATCTATTGTGAAGAAACAGCCCTAAAATCCTGCCAAAATTAACAAAATTCTTGTTAATTTTCTTCTTGATCAAATCAAAAAACACCTCTCCCCAGTTCAGCTGCTTCTTGTCCACCAAGGCACCCATTAAACAGAGCTGATACCTAGAGATGATATCATGAGCAGAGTGTTTTTCCAACAACACTTTCCCAACTACATCAGCAAGAAATCTGTACTCAACTGACAGATTCTTCTTAAGCAATTTATTAGGGTTAGCTTCTGAACGGCCCATCCTCCCAAGCATAATTGAATATTCTCCTCCAGAAAGCTCAATAGAACCTTCACCAAAATTTAATTGAAATACCTTTGTTAAAACAGCAGGTGTTAAAGGTACCTAAGTTCCTCAGATGGTTCTGATCACAGTGTTCTGATGTAGATTGTGGGCAGTATACACCCATTCCATTATTTCAAGTGCGGCCAATTTGATCCTTATAGACATTATGTTAACTAACTGTTAGTCCTTGAAGAGTTCCAGAATGTCCTTGAATTTTGATCGCTGTTATTGAAAGAATCCATGTATATATCAAAGCCAGTATCAAATTTCATGGCTGCCAAGATTGCGACTGAAACTGCCATTGATTCCTGAAAAAAATGAACAAACACAAGAGCAAGTGCAGAAAAGTTTGGAGGGAAAGAGAAATTTTGCAGAGAGTATGAAAGCACAAAGGCAGGACGACGACTGAAAAATGAGTTTTATATTAGGGTTCGACGCAGATAAGGAAAGATCGTTGATCTCCGTTCGACGATCTGGGCTTCTAAAGAAAGCTGAAAGGTCATCAACATGGTCGATCTCCGTTCGATGATATTGGAGAGCGTCGAGCCCCGTTCGACGATCGCTGACCAGAAGAAGATAGCTTAGAACTATCTAGAAGGCGCTGAACTCCGTTCGACGATTTCTAAGAACGTCGATCTCCGTTCGACGATCTTTGGGAAAAACGTCGAGCACAGTTCAGAGACTAGAAACACCCTATAGATACAAAATAAAATCAAATTGTTTGCCTAGTCTTGGTCATTTTTAGATTTTTAAAATCTTGGATCTTATTTTAAACTTCCTCCATCTAACATTCCTAACTGATTCAGGAAGAATGTATGTTTCTTTTCATCTAAGGGTTTGGTGAAAAGATCTCCCCTTTGCAAATCAGTCGGGATATATTGAAGTTCAATTTTGTTTTTCTCAACATTATCCCTTAGAAAGTGATGTCTAATTTCTATGTGTTTTGTCCTACTATGGAGGACTGGATTTTGTGCAATGGAAATAGCACTGTTGTTATCACAAAATATTTTAGACTTCTCTATGTTGTATCCATAGTCTAGGAGTTGGTTTTGAATCCACAAGATTTGTGAACAATAATTACATGCAGCCATATATTCAGCTTCAGCAATTGAGGTTGACACAGATGTTTGTTTGATGCAAAATCAAGAGACAAGTCTGTCACCAAGAAACTGACAAGTTCCACTGGTGCTTTTCCTATCTATTCTGCATCCAGCATAATCAGTATCTGAAAATCTAGTTAAGTCAAATGCTGAATCTTTTGGATACTATAGACCTAGATTTGGACAACTTTTCACATACCTAAGAATCCTTTTTACTAAGGTTAAGTGTGACTCTCTAGGGCTCACTTGAAATTCAGCACATATGCATGTAGCAAACATTATGTCAGGTCTACTAGCTGTAAGGTATAGTAAAGAGTCAATCATTGCTCTATATGCTGTCTGATCAACAGATTTCCCATGTTCATCAGCATCTAATACAACATTAGTAGGCATAGCTGTTTTCATACATGATGATTCAGACATATCAAAATTTCTTAACCAATTCTTTTGCATACTTGGTTTGAGAAATAAATATGCCTTCAGCATGTTGATTGATTTGCAATCTTAGAAAGAAGGATAGCTCACCCATGCTACTCATTTCAAATTTTGAATGCATTAGGTTGGAGAACTTTCTGCACAAATTTGAATCAGTAGAACCAAATATAATATCATCTACATAGATTTGTACTAGTAGGGTATGGGACTTATGAGTTCTAATAATAAGAGTTTGGTCTACTCTACCCCTTATAAAATCATTTTTCAGAAGAAAGCATGCTAGGGTCTCATACCATGCTCTAGGAGCTTGCTTTAGACCATATAATGCTTTATGCAATTTGAAAACATGATCAAGATGAGTTGAAGAGATAAAACCTGGGGGTTGTCTGACATAGACTTCTTCTTTGATATCTACATTGAGAAAAGCACTCTTTACATCCATTGGTATACTTTGAATCCTTTGTGTGCTGCATAGGCTAAGAAGATTCTTATGGCCTCTAACCTTGCAACTGGTGCAAATGTCTGGTCATAGTCTATCCCTTCTTCTTGAGAGTACCCTTGAGCAACTAGCCTTGCCTTGTTCCTTACAATGACTCCTTGATCATCCAGTTTATTTCTGAACACCCATTTTGTTCCAACAATAGAGTGATCCTTTGGCCTTGGCACTAGTCCCCAAACTTTGTTCCTTTCAAATTGATGCAACTCCTCTTGCATTGCAATGATCCATTGTGGATCTTGCTCTGCATCTTGATTGGATTGAGCTTCAATTTGAGAAAGAAAGCAAGTGTGCATCAGGTTTTGGTTGACCTGATTTCTGGTTTGCACACCAGCTGAGATGTCTCCAATCACTTGGGAGATTGGATGGTCTCTTGATGTTACTAAATCAACAGGAGATGTTGATTGTTCACCAACCTGTGTTGTTGTTTCCTCTTGTGGTACAACAACTGGATCTTCAAGAAGATTCTCTTCAAAATGTTGAATGACTTCTTCATCTTCACTGCTTTCATCTTTTTGAATAATTTGTAACCTGTCCAAGTCTTCAGCAAGAGAGTGTTCCTGCAAAGGTTCTATGGTAGAAGTATTCTTCTCCTTGAAAGACATGTTAGATTCATCAAAAGATATATGAACAGATTCTTCAATTTTGAGAGTAGATTTATTATATACCCTATAAGCTTTACTGATCATGGAGTATCCTAGAAACACTCCTTCATCAGCTTTAGCTTTAAATTTTACTAAGTATTTCTTGTCATTAATATGAATGTTGCAAATACAACCAAAGATTTTGAAGTAATATACTTTAGGTTTCTTCCCTTTGAGTAATTCATAGGGAGTCTTGCCTTTCAGTTTATGTATTAAACTTCTATTCAACACATAGTTGGAGGTGTTCACTGCCTCTGCCCAGAAGGATAGAGGAAGGTGAGCATCTGACAACAATGTAGTAGCAGATTCAATAAGGGTTCTATTTTTCCTTTCAGCTACCCCATTTTATTGAGGAGTTCTAGGAGCTAAGAAAGTGTGTCTGATCCCTTTACTCTGACAGAACTCTTTCATAGGAAGAGAATCAAACTCTGTCTGATGATCACTTCTGATCAGGGCAATGTGAGTATTGAACTCACTCTGTATGTATTTGAGAAACTCTGTCAAACACTTAAAGTTATCAGACTTTTTCCTCAGAAAGAACACCCATGTGAATCTAGAAAAGTCATCTACAACCACTACAGTATAGGATTTCCCTCCTAAGCTTTGTACTGTAATGGGTCCAAAAAGGTCCATGTGTAACAGATACAAAATCCTAGGTGAATCACTCTTATTAAGTGATTTGAAACTATTTTTGGTTTGCTTGCCTAATTGACAAGCCCTACAAAGTCCTTCATTATTGTAGGGGGCAGAAGGTAGTCCTCTAACAAGGTTGTCCTTAGATAGCCTCGCAATGGTTCTAAGATTTATATGCCCTAGTCTCTTATGCCATAATTCATTAGGTCTACAAATAGAGTTGAACAAGCATATATCTACCTTAGTTGAAAGAAAATCTACAAGATAAATGTTACCTTTCCTTTTACCTGTCAACACAGTTGTGCTGTCCTCTGATTTGATTTTGCATGAGGATTTGTTGAAAGTCACTTGATAGCCTTCATCACACAGTTTGTAACAGCCCAAAGTTCTGAAACAGGGAAAATTTGGGTGACACGGCCTGGGACACGGGCGTGTCCCAGGGCGTGTCAGGTGGACACGGCCTGCGACACGGGCGTGTCGCAGGGCGTGTCAAGGCAGTGTCGACAGTCGACTTAGGTGTCGACGATTTGCGCTCGACGATCGTCGAGAGGAGGCACACGGCCTAGGACACGGGCGTGTCCATGGCCGTGTCGTTGAGTGTCGAGTGTCGAGATCGTCGAGTGTCGAGATCGTCGAGTGTCGAGTGTCGAGTGTCGAGATAGGTGACACGGCCTGTGACACGGGCGTGTCACAGGGCGTGTCAAATCGGAGCGACGAGCTCAGCCCGCCGAATGATTTTGACAGGGCGTGTCTGGGTGCCGTGTCTGGGCACACGGCCGGGGACACGGGCGTGTCCCAGACCGTGTGAAGTCTCGGGATGATTTGGGATTTTTTTCACCCAGGTACACGGCCACAGACACGGGCGTGTCTGAAGGCGTGTTGGTGACACGGCCCATGACACGGGCGTGTCCCATGGGCGTGTCACTGGTTTGGATAGGTCGGTTGAGCACCGCTTGAGGCACACGGCCAGGCACACGGCCGTGTTCGAGGCCGTGTCTGGTCAAAATTGGTGTTTTTGGCAGAATCGTGGCCGTCCATTCCTTCAGTCGGATCCAAGGGCTGAAAGCTCTTCTTCTTTTTCCTTAAGGGCCGAAGTCAGAGATTGATTTCTCATTTACTTTGGCCTTAACCTTTCTTCAAGAGAGAGAAAGAGAGAAGGAAAGGAGGAGGAAAAAGGAAAGGGGGCTGCTGCTGGTGGTGCTGCGGTTTACCGACGAGAGATCCGAAGCCAGCGTTGCGGAGGAGACGATCTTGCGAGTCTTGCAAGCTAGCTTTCAAGCCATGGCACCGAAGCGATCGTCAAGGGTAACGACCTTTATTCCTAGCCATGTGAAGGCTTCCTTTTAGCATATCTTTGTGAGTTCCCCCACCAAGAGGTGGCTGGTTTTGGGACTCTTTGGGTGGATGTGTGAAATCCCCCTTGTTAGCATATAGATCCGGAAATGGAGTACGGAATAGGCATGCTGTGTGAAGCCCATCTGGACAGGTTGGTCTAGATTGGTGATGTTGCATACGAACCGGAGAAGACTCCGTGATAAACGTGTAGTGTGCGGCGTCTACGGGTTATGCCTGCGAAAAGGAGTAGCAGGAAGTACTGGGGTGGTAGCCCAGGAAAATAGCCTTGTGATGGTTTTGGGTCCAACCTGTGAATGAGGCACAGGTAGTCCTGGTGGGACCAGGAAAGGCCCTTTTTGTGATGCTTGATGTCATAGGGTGTCCACCTGTGAAGCGAGTCACAGGAAATACTGGTATGCCCAGGAAAGACCCCTGACATTTGTGCTTGTGCGGTGTCCACCTGTGAAGAAAGTAACAGGAAGTACTGGTGTGCCCAGGAAAGACCCGCTGTTGTTGTGAGAAAATGGGTGTAAGGCTTATGCCCAGGCTTAAATGCCAGGAACAGGATTGGTGAGACCGACCCGTGCCTTTGTTATAGCCATGAGTACGCTGCACGCGGAAAAGGCAAGGCGACTTGAGCAACGGGGGGTGGAGGATCCGACCTGTGCTATGTCCGTCTGACGTGAGACCAAAAAGTGCGGTCTGTTGGAGCGCATAGCAAGAGTCTTCGGCCTGCGCGCCATGACACAACGGGGGGCTACGGGCCATCCCGGTGTCCGAGGACTAACTCCGGCTGCACGCCATGGAGTAAATGCTCAAGAGATTTACCGTTGGGTGATAACCCTGATACGGTGGTGGGCAAGAGGTTGCCAGAACACCAAGAATGTGCCCTGAGTGCACGGACCGTTGGGCCGGGTGGCGAACGGTTGTGATGGCTTGTGTGCGTGAAAGCACATTTTGATATATTGCCATACTTGTGATATGATATGCCTGCAGGGAAAAAAATACCGCTGCCCCGAGAGAAGGGGTAGGGTCGTTATAATTTGGTCAGCTGAACGCTGACCGTTGCTTTTGTTTGCCACCGGTGGGTGGATTGTCCCTTGCACAGGTGCTGGTGAGCCGAGCGGGACGCATAGAGGTTGATGCTCCTGCTGGTGTTGCTGCTGCTGCTGTTTAGCCCTCGAAGGCTATGTTTGAGATGTGTGTTTTCTTTTGTTGTGGCCGGCCTGCGCGCCCATAGTTGTAGCCACTGTATGAAAGCTATGTAAGGCCATAAGGCCAACACTTGTTCTTCTTGTAAGACATTCCTATAGATATATAAAATGTGGAGTTTTATGTTTGGACATTCCTAAGGAGTTCAAGTAGTTAGGGCTTCCGCTAGAATGCTTGTGATAGGTGCGATTGCGCTACTCTGGTATCATCCTGTACCTTCACCGACTGTTTTGTGGTATATCCTGTGGGGCCCCGGCCGGACCTTCTAGAATATATCATATGAACGGATGGGGTTGTTACATTTTTGGTATCGGTTGTCTTGGTCTTTCCCTCTCGAAGTCGTGGCCGACTTCTTTTGTGGGGTGGCGAGCACGTGTTTGTGCGAACCAAAGTCTACGATTGAACTCCTGAATGTCCATGATAGGAATGCATTTTGTATGTTTGAGGAACCTGCGTGTTCTTATTTTGTGTTGTTTGCTTGGTACGACCGCTTATATGTGTGTCTTGTCCCCTTTAGGTGACACGAAGTGGAGCTGGGCCGTCTGCGTCCCAGCATTCTGATGAGAGTAGAGCACCAGCTGAGGTGCCTACACCTCCACCGTCTGCAGAGCATGTACGGTTAGTTGCGGAGGCATTATTTACCATGATCCAAGGCCAGCCACTTAGGCAGGAACAAGTGGATGTTAGGCCAGAACAGGTGGAGGCAAGGCCGGAACCTGTAGTGGATGTGGCTCCTCGAGCAGCTGAGAAGCAACTAACACGGTTCATGAGTTTCCATCCGCCTACATTTTCGGGAGCGGGTACTCCGACGCAGGCAGAGGATTGGTTATCGCGCGTCAAGAGAGTTATGGCGGCGATTGGCACGGCGGAGCGTCAGAAGGTTACCTTAGCTACATTCTTGCTTGAAGGAGAAGCTCGCTTGTGGTGGGATGAGATAGAGTTACATCATTTGGCGGGTCGTCCGTTAGCTCAAGTCTCCATGGATGAATTCTCTCGATTGTTCCTAGCAAAGCACCTTCCTGTGGCTCAGCGGATAGCCATGGAAAATGAATTCCAACGGTTGACTCAAGGTGAGGGCAGTGTTGACGCGTACCTGCATGAATTTACTCGCTTGGGGCGGTATGCGGGTTCGATTTTTGCTGATGAGCAGAGAAAACCAATAGGTTCTATGAAGGCCTGAGGGACGAGTTGAGGTTCCTTGTGTCAAGTTCTGTGAACCAAGGTTTCCAAGCCTTGGTTGACACTGCAACCGCGTTGGAAAAGGATATGAAAAGGGTGCAAGGAAAAAGAGCTTTGACTGTGACGCAACCGGAGTGGAAGGCGCCCCGATCTGGGAAACCATTCTATAAGAAGAAATGGGGTAAGAAGTCCAAGCCGAGTGGACAAGCTCCTTCATCAGTTGCAACGGGAGCAACGTCAGGGGCTACTTCCAAGCCAGATACTCGGGTCTGCTACAATTGTGGCCGCATGGGGCATATTGCGCGAGATTGTCGGATGCCGCCGAAGAGTGAAAAGAAGGCGGGAGCATCGTATGCGGAGAAAGGAAAGGCGGTGGTGGATTCCTCTGCCTCGCAAGCGCAACCCGGGTCTACAATCTTGGCCTGCAGGAGGCCATCAAGCAGAGTGACGTGGTCACAGGTATGAGTTTAGTTTTGCTTATGCTAATGTTTGTATGCTTAGCTGAGTACCTCTTTGTTTGCGATTTGTATGTGTGACATGGTTGTCATAGGTTTTGTGATGATTCGGGACACGCTGGCGCGAGCACTATTTGATACAGGTGCATCGCATTCTTTTCTGTCTTGTGATTTTATAACGCGGCTTGGGATACCCAGTCGTGCAAAGACAGATAATGTCAGAGTGGTGTTGCCGAATGGCTGTTGGATGCTTGCGGATCAAGCTTGCGATGTGGCGGTTCAGCTAGGAAGTCGGGATTTTTGCTTAACCGCATTTGTTTTGCCAATATCGGAATTCGATGTGATTTTTGGGATGGATTGGCTTGCGGAACAGCATGCCGTGATTGATTGCCAGTCCAAAGAGATCAAGTTGGGCCAGAACACCGAACAGGAGACTAAGTTCGCGGGGATGCGAGGAGTGGGCGGGACGTTGGTGTCTGCACTCCAGGTTCTCAAAGCTGTCCGGAAGGGTGCGGAGTGTTACTTTGCACTGATTCAGGCTGTTGAGCCTAAGGCCCATGTGAGCGAGGTTCCGATTGTGGCAGAATTTACAGATGTGTTTCCCGCGGATCTCCCTGGGCTACCACCCCAGCGGGAGATTGACTTCACGATCGAGTTGGTGCCAGGTGCGAAACCTGTGGCCCGCTCGCCATATCGCGTCGCGCCAAAAGAGATGGCGGAATTAAAGGTTCAACTGCAAGAAATGCTAGAGCAAGGGTATATACGCCCAAGTATGTCACCTTGGAGCGCGCCGGTGCTTTTTGTAAAGAAGAAAGACGGTGGATTGCGATTGTGCATCGACTACCGTGAACTGAATAAGCTGACCGAGAAGAATAAATATCCGATCCCCCGGATTGATGAGTTATTTGATCAGCTGGTAGGTTCTACCGTCTATTCGAAGTTGGACCTGAAATCTGGTTATTACCAGTTAAGGATTCGGGAAGGTGATATTCCCACAACTGCATTTGGAACACGCTATGGGCACTATGAGTTCACAGTCATGCCATTTGGACTGTGCAATGCGCCCTCTGTGTTTATGGATTTGATGCACCGCATTTTCCATGAGTACCTGGATCTGTTTGTGATAGTGTTCATTGATGATATCCTGGTGTACTCGAAGTCCAAAGCTGAACATGAGATTCACTTGCGTTGGTGTTGAACACGTTGAGGCAAAATCAGCTTTATGCCAAGTTCTCGAAGTGCGAGTTTTGGCTATCGTCAGTGGCATTTTTGGGCCACGTGGTGAGTGGAGCGGGCATTGCAGTGGATCCAGCGAAGATAAGAGCCATACAAGAATGGCCAATATTGTCTTCCGTGGCCGAAGTCAGGAGTTTCCTTGGACTTGCGGGCTACTATAGAAGATTTGTGGAGAATTTCTCGCGGATCGCTTTGCCACTAACCACACTGACGCGGAAGGATCAGAAGTTCGTTTGGACGCCAGAGTGCGCACGAGCTTTTGACGAGCTGAAGATTCGGTTGACCACGGCGCCGGTGTTGTCTTCGCCATGTGGGACCGATGGTTTTGTTATTTATAGTGATGCCTCAGGGAGCGGCTTAGGCTGCGTTCTTCTGCAAAGTGGAAAGGTTATTGCTTATGGCTCACGCCAACTGAAGGTGCACGAGCGAAATTATCCCGTCCATGATTTGGAACTAGCGGCGGTGATTTTTGCACTGAAGCTGTGGCGACACTACCTTTATGGCGTGAAGGTGGAGATCTATACGGATCATAAGAGCCTCAAGTACCTTTTGGAGCAGAAAGAGTTGAACATGCGACAACGAAGGTGGTTGGAGTTCCTTGGGGATTACACTTTCGAGATTCATTATACACCCGGGAAGGGGAATGTTGTCGCGGATGCGTTGAGTCGGCGAGTTCCGGCTAGAGCAAATTGGTTACAAAGGCATGATGAACGTCTGATCCAGGAGTTGGAAGCATTGGAGATCTACTGTGTTGATAAGAATTCCACTACCACTGTATGTTTGAACTGGATCGAGGTGCAATGTGACCTTGCGGACCGAGTTCGACGGGCAACGGAGTTGGATGAAGATCTCTTACGCTATGTGAATGAAGAGCCAGAGGGCAAATTCACCTGGAATGACGGTCTTGTACGAAAAGATGGCCGTTTGTGCGTCCCAAATGTGGGGAAACTGAGGAAGAACTGATGTATGAAGCACATTATACGAAGTATTCCATTCACCCCGGGAGCACAAAGATGTTCAACGATATGAAGAAACTGTTCTGGTGGCCAGGGCTCAAGAAAGATGTTGCCCTATATGTAGCCAAATGTCAAACATGTGCGATGGTGAAGGCGGAATGCCAAAAGCCGGGCGGTTATTTGAAGTCACTGCCGATCCCAGTGTGGAAATTTGATGATATTTCCATGGATTTTGTGCATGGGTTGCCAAGATCACAGCGAGGAAATGATTCCATTTGGGTGATAGTTGACCGGCTAACCAAAGTAGCACATTTTCTCCCGAACAGACGGGATGATTCAGTTGAATATTTGGCCAAGTTATATGTTGATCAAATTGTGCGGCTTCACGGTGTTCCTCGGAGCATCGTAAGTGATCGAGATGGGCGATTTACGTCAAGTGATTGGAGGCTAGTTCACCGATTGTTGGGCACGAAATTGACTTTCAGTACGGCCTTTCATCCCCAAACGGATGGCCAAACTGAACGTACCAATAGAACAATGGAGGACATGCTCCGAATGTGCGCCCTTGATTTCGGAAAGAAATGGGAAGATCATCTTTATATGGTAGAGTTTGCATATAATAATAGCTACCAGGCAAGCATTGGGATGGCACCATATGAAGCTCTATATGGAAGGAAGTGTCGTACTCCCTTAGCTTGGGTAGAAGCGGGTGAAGCCCGGATTGTTAAACCAAATGAGGTGGATGAAGCAAACTCAACCATTCGGTCTATTCAAGAGAGATTGCTGATTGCTCAAGATCGACAAGCAAAGTACTACAACGCCAAGCACCGGAGTGTCGAATTTGCGGTTGGCGATTGGGTCTACTTGAAGATCAAGCCATTCAAAGGTGTTTCCAGGATTCGACGATTGAAAAAGTTGAGTCCAAGATATTTAGGTCCGTTTGAAGTGGTTGAGCGAATTGGCGAAGCGGCGTATCGGCTAGCTCTGTCGGCGGACTTGGGTGGATTACATGATGTTTTTCACATCTCGGTACTGCGGAAAGCCGTGAAAGATCCAGCTCAAGTGATCGCGGATGATCGTGTGCCGGTGGAGTATGGGCTAACAACGAGAATTAGACCCATTCAGATCGAAGATCGAGCCGAGAAACAGTTGCGGAACAAGACGGTCGATATGGTAAAAGTCCGATGGGACAACTGCGGCCGTGAAGAGCTGACATGGGAGCGCGAGCAGACCATGCGAGAAGAGTTCCCTGAGCTGTTTGTGTAAATTGGAGCGAAAAAGTTGTAACATTACATTTTATGTGTTGTAACCTTTTTCTTGCTGGTTTCTGTTGCTTTCCTGTCTCCAAATTTCGAGGACGAAATTTCCTGTAGGAGGGGAGGTTTGTAACAGCCCAAAGTTCTGAAACAGGGAAAATTTGGGTGACACGGCCTGGGACACGGGCGTGTCCCAGGGCGTGTCAGGTGGACACGGCCTGCGACACGGGCGTGTCGCAGGGCGTGTCAAGGCAGTGTCGACAGTCGACTTAGGTGTCGACGATTTGCGCTCGACGATCGTCGAGAGGAGGCACACGGCCTAGGACACGGGCGTGTCCATGGCCGTGTCGTTGAGTGTCGAGTGTCGAGATCGTCGAGTGTCGAGATCGTCGAGTGTCGAGTGTCGAGTGTCGAGATAGGTTACACGGCCTGTGACACGGGCGTGTCACAGGGCGTGTCAAATCGGAGCGACGAGCTCAGCCCGCCGAATGATTTTGACAGGGCGTGTCTGGGGTGCCGTGTCTGGGCACACGGCGGGGACACGGGCGTGTCCCAGGCGTGTGAAGTCTCGGGATGATTTGGGATTTTTTCACCCAGGTACACGGCCACAGACACGGGCGTGTCTGAAGGCGTGTTGGTGACACGGCCCATGACACGGGCGTGTCCCATGGGCGTGTCACTGGTTTGGATAGGTCGGTTGAGCACCGCTTGAGGCACACGGCCAGGCACACGGCCGTGTTCGAGGAGTGTCTGGTCAAAATTGGTGTTTTTGGCAGAATCGTGGCCGTCCATTCCTTCAGTCGGATCCAAGGGCTGAAAGCTCTTCTTCTTTTTCCTTAAGGGCCGAAGTCAGAGATTGATTTCTCATTTACTTTGGCCTTAACCTTTCTTCAAGAGAGAGAAAGAGAGAAGGAAAGGAGGAGGAAAAAGGAAAGGGGGCTGCTGCTGGTGGTGCTGCGGTTTACCGACGAGAGATCCGAAGCCAGCGTTGCGGAGGAGACGATCTTGCGAGTCTTGCAAGCTAGCTTTCAAGCCATGGCACCGAAGCGATCGTCAAGGGTAACGACCTTTCTTCCTAGCCATGTGAAGGCTTCCTTTTAGCATATCTTTGTGAGTTCCCCCACCAAGAGGTGGCTGGTTTTGGGACTCTTTGGGTGGATGTGTGAAATCCCCCTTGTTAGCATATAGATCCGGAAATGGAGTACGGAATAGGCATGCTGTGTGAAGCCCATCTGGACAGGTTGGTCTAGATTGGTGATGTTGCATACGAACCGGAGAAGACTCCGTGATAAACGTGTAGTGTGCGGCGTCTACGGGTTATGCCTGCGAAAAGGAGTAGCAGGAAGTACTGGGGTGGTAGCCCAGGAAAATAGCCTTGTGATGGTTTTGGGTCCAACCTGTGAATGAGGCACAGGTAGTCCTGGTGGGACCAGGAAAGGCCCTTTTTGTGATGCTTGATGTCATAGGGTGTCCACCTGTGAAGCGAGTCACAGGAAATACTGGTATGCCCAGGAAAGACCCCTGACATTTGTGCTTGTGCGGTGTCCACCTGTGAAGAAAGTAACAGGAAGTACTGGGTGTGCCCAGGAAAGACCCGCTGTTGTTGTGAGAAAATGGGTGTAAGGCTTATGCCCAGGCTTAAATGCCAGGAACAGGATTGGTGAGACCGACCCGTGCCTTTGTTATAGCCATGAGTACGCTGCACGCGGAAAAGGCAAGGCGACTTGAGCAACGGGGGGGTGGAGGATCCGACCTGCGCTATGTCCGTCTGACGTGAGACCAAAAAGTGCGGTCTGTTGGAGCGCATAGCAAGAGTCTTCGGCCTGCGCGCCATGACACAACGGGGGGCTACGGGCCATCCCGGTGTCCGAGGACTAACTCCGGCTGCACGCCATGGAGTAAATGCTCAAGAGATTTACCGTTGGGTGATAACCCTGATACGGTGGTGGGCAAGAGGTTGCCAGAACACCAAGAATGTGCCCTGAGTGCACGGGACCGTTGGGCGGGTGTGCGAACGGTTGTGATGGCTTGTGTGCGTGAAAGCACATTTTGATATATTGCCATACTTGTGATATGATATGCCTGCAGGAAAAAAATACCGCTGCCCCGAGAGAAGGGGTAGGGTCGTTATAATTTGGTCAGCTGAACGCTGACCGTTGCTTTTGTTTGCCACCGGTGGGTGGATTGTCCCTTGCACAGGTGCTGGTGAGCCGAGCGGGACGCATAGAGGTTGATGCTCCTGCTGGTGTTGCTGCTGCTGCTGTTTAGCCCTCGAAGGCTATGTTTGAGATGTGTGTTTTCTTTTGTTGTGGCCGGCCTGCGCGCCCATAGTTGTAGCCACTGTATGAAAGCTATGTAAGGCCATAAGGCCAACACTTGTTCTTCTTGTAAGACATTCCTATAGATATATAAAATGTGGAGTTTTATGTTTGGACATTCCTGAGGAGTTCAAGTAGTTAGGGCTTCCGCTAGAATGCTTGTGATAGGTGCGATTGCGCTACTCTGGTATCATCCTGTACCTTCACCGACTGTTTTGTGGTATATCCTGTGGGGCCCCGGCCGGACCTTCTAGAATATATCATATGAACGGATGGGGTTGTTACACAGTTGACTGATACTGATTAAGTTGTGCTTCAGTCCTTCCACATAGGCTACTTTCTTGAAAGTGACTATGCCAATGTGGACTTCACCATATCCTTTTGTTAGTCCAAAGCTTGAATCACCAAATATTACTTTGGGTCCAAGCCTGGCTTTGAAGGATGTGAAATTGTCCTTGTTTCCTGTCATGTGCTTTGAGCACCCACTATCTAGATACAATTGCTGGTTTGATGTTGGATAGGTCTTCTCCTGCATATAAAACAATTTATTTGTTTTTGACCTAGTTTACCTTGGGCCTAGCTTGATAACCTTTAAATTTGAAATAAAAGACATCTCTGGTTGACTCTTATAGCCTTCAGGATGATATCTCCTAGGAGGTATTATCCATTCAGTATAAGGGTTAAACCTCTGAGATATAGGACCTCTAGGATTGAAGTTTGATTTACCTTTGAAGGATTTTTCAAAACTCTGAGCTCTGTTCGACGATCTCTAAGCTGAGTTCGACGATCTTGGGTCAGATCGTCGAGCTCCATTCGAAGATCGACTATGCCAGAGTTCATGGTTCAGAAATCGTCGACCTGAGTTCGACGATTCAGCATGAGATCGTTGAGCTCCATTCGGCGATTGTCGAGCTCTGTTCGACGTTTTCTGTTGAACTTTTGTTTTCTTATGTAAATCAGAATTCTTCCTAGCCACCTCTACAACTCCCTTACCTTTATCAGAGATAAATTTGATTGGGGTTGTTAATTTTATGGGTTGGCTAGATGAGGCACCCAAGCCCAGTATACTGTTGAATCTTGAGTTCATTGTGCTTTTATGTACATTAGTTTGATACTTTTCCCATTAAGGGATTCTTCAAACTTTTTGGCCTCTGATAGCTCACTTTTCAGTGAGACTATATGCTCCCTATTACATTCCAACTCCTTGAAGAGTTTGAGGTTTTCTGATTTTAAAGTGCTATGTTCAGATAGCTGATTTCTGAGAGAAATGATTTCCTTCTCAGATTTTAATAAATCTAAACACAGTGCTTTAAATTCACACTTGAAGTTCTCAGAATTAAAATCAAAAGAATTTATTATCCGGTCCTCTTCAGATTGAGTCTCTGATTCTGACTCTGACTCGTCTGCATCAGAATTTTGTTGTGAGGCATTGATAGCCATCATGCATAATTCTTTTTCATCAGCATCATCTTCATCATCACTAGAGCTGGATGAAGTTTCAGATTCTTCTTCTGTCTCACTCCAAGTTTCAGCAACAAAAACCTTCCTTGTATTTTTGTTCTTGCTGGAGGAGGGTTTGTCATTGCTATTTTTCTTGAAGTCTTTTTCTTTTCTCCTTTCTTTCCTGTCCTTCATGTCCTTATTTTTATTTTCTGGACAGTCATGCACAATGTAGCCTGGTTTCCTGCATCCAAAACAAATAATCTCTTTGTTATTTGATTTGTCATACCTTGGCTTGTCATGCCCTCTGTATGATCTTTTCCTGAAATCCTTCCTGTCCATTTTATAATACCTTCTGGCCAGTAAGCTGAGCAGCTCTTCATTGCTTGTGACCTTGTCTTTAGTCTGATCTTCAATAGCTTTGAATGCTATTTATTTCTCTTTTCTCACTGTGGGTGAAGCAACCTTCTGCTCTTATTCTCTATTCTTGATGAGCAGCTCATAAGACTTGAGCTTGCCCAAGAGAGCTTTAGTTGAGATCTCATTTAGGCTTCTAGCATCCTTGATTGGCCAGATCCTTGAGTCCCAAGTGCTAGGGAAGCACATTAGGATTTTATCATTGAGCTTAGTCAATGGGTTCTCTTTGTCCAATGTTTTCAGCTCATTGACTATCAGACTGAGTCTTTTATATATATCTGCTACTGACTCAGCTTCTTCTTTCTTGAAGTTCTCATACTGAGTTATGAGATGAGATCTTTTATCTTTTCTCTCATCAGCAGATCCTGAGAATATCTCAGATAACTTGTCCCAGATGTCCTTTGCTGAGTTGCATTCAGCTACTTTTTGAAATATGCCATCAGACATGGTTTGTGCCAAAATGTTCATTTCTTTGGCATCTGCAACTTTCCATTTTTTTACTTCTGCATCAGTTCCTGAAGGAGGTGGGATAGCACTTGTACTTGTATCTGCTGGTGGTCTTGGACACACAGTCAAAACAGAATTAAAAATATCTTCATCAATAGAATTCATGTACAATCTTATCCTTGCCTTCCAAAGTTCAAACTTAGATAGATTGCACGCTGGAGGTCTGGTGCTAGCATAATCTTTGCTCTGTGCCATGGTTTTATATAAGGATAAATATAATACGAATAATAAAAATAAAAAACCCTCTATGAAAGATTGATCTTATCAGAGATCTTTTGGTTCAGGTGTTAGCCTGAGGAACAACTAATCTGATGAGGAATTAGATGAATAACAACCAACCTCTAGGGACTTGTATTTTAACCAACCTAGCTTTGATACCAATTGAAAGTGGAGGATAAGATCTATCTTAACTCTAGAGGGGGGGTGAATAGAGTATATTAAAATAATTTTCAAGATAAAAGTTGTTTGCAGTGGAAGACTTAATTTAAATAATAGGTGTATAGTGCTGCAAAAAATAAAAATATGAAAGTAAGAAATAAAATAGAGGACACAAGGAGCTATAGTGGTTCCACAATCAATCTGGGTACATCCACTCTTCTACCACCCTAGGTAGGAATCCACTGCAGTATGAGTTGATCAGGTGTCCTGGGCAACAATGAGCTTTTGATAAGGTGCTCAAAAACCAAACTAGATTTTTTGATCAGGTGTCTTGGCACCACTGAGTTTTGACAAGGTCTCAGAAACCAATACAAACTTTTGAAGGGAGTTTGATAAACCCTTTACAGTAGAGAGAGAGAGAGAGAGGTGAGATGATCTTCTCTGTCAATAATAAGAGAGAAGATAGTGGATGTTGTCAAAGCTCCCCCTGAGATCTTGAGTTGTTCAGGAAGTGAAGCTTTGCAATAGGGTGATAGGCCTTCAGAAGATTAGATCTCCAGTAAAAGATGATAACAACATCATCTGAAATGTGTGCTGTCTCGACTCTTGAATAATCAGACCTTTGAACACTAGAATCAAAAGGAATCTAGAAATTTCAGTGTATTGATCTCCTTCAGTGATGCGTGTTCCTGTAAGAATTCTATGACTATGAATATCTGCAACTTTTTCTCTCCTTCTTGTTGTTGTTGTCGATTGTGTGTTCTTAACCAGCAGAATGAATAATCTTTTATTCCTTAGATCTGAATAGAATAATTCTCTGTCCAAGATAGCCGTTAGCCTGTCATGAATGACTTCCTTAAATGCATTGTGTCTTCTGGAGGAAATTCCAATAAAACATTCCTTTAAAAATTCCTTGAAACTTACTCCAGATTAATTGAAATGGTTACAAGATTCTTGAAATAAATGCTGGGAATAAATAGAAGGGAATACCAAAACTGACTGAATTTGAATCTTGAAAAACATCGATCTCTCCAGAAAAACATCGACCTGAGCTCAACTATCGTTGAACTGAGCTCAGTGACTGGAATTAAACTGAAGCAGAGATCGTCGATCTGAGCTCAACTATCGTTGAACTGAGCTCAGAGATAGGGAAACAAACTAGAGACAGGAACGTCGATTTGAGCTCGAAGATCGTCGAACGGAGTTCGACGACTCATTGAAGTGAGCTCAGAGATCATCAAATGGAGTTCGATGATTCATCGAAGTGAACTCAGAGATCGTCGAATGGAGTTCGACGATTCATCGAAGTGAGCTCGACAAGATGACTTAGTCTCCAGAACTGAAATAACTGGTCTTGAGGGTCTTGAGGGCAGCTTTCAAACCCAAATACTAACTCTTAGACTCAATCCAATTGACATTTAGATCTATACAAGGAGGTCAAAACAAATTTCCTAAAGCACATAGTGATCCTTGCGTAAAACAGTAATAGGGTGTTCCAACATAGAGAAATTGTCAAACTCAGGGCAAATTTCGTCGACCTAAACTTCAACTTCATCGAGCTGAGAAATCATCTTCATCGAGCTGAGCTCAGAGAAAGGTTGATCTAGAAACTAGACTGTCAAGGCTGAACTCCAAGTTCGTCGAGCTCAGCTCAGAGTAGTGACTCTAAGTTCTTCGATCTGTGATCGACGATCATCGAGCTGAGTTCGAAGAACTTCAAACTTATTATCTGAACTCTTAAAGACTACAATTCTTCTATGTCTGGATCTCTGATTTCTTTAGAGGGCTGGATTAAAGTTATCTAACCTAGTCAAACTGACCGAGACCTTAGAAGTAATAATTTGACCCTAGGCTATACATGAAGGATCAATAACCTAATAGTGAACCCGACCCAAATCCAAACCAGGGATCCAATAGATTGATTCGATTTTGTTCTTCTGAAAAGTATTCCAAGAGAACTAGCTTGCTTCAAGTGCATTGTTTAAGATTCAAGATCTTTATTTTGTGAGCGGCAATGACATGGGTTCAAGGGTTGAAGCATCCTGTTACATTGCCCAAAATTATCCTTTTATGCTCCTTGACATTCATCAATGGTGTTATGAAATATCTTGTCATAGGTATGGATGAGAATAGAATACTCTGTCCATTCTTTATGCCTGAACACCATTTTTGAATCCTGCTAATTTGTATAGGCTCAACGGTAGCATTTAATCCCATCTTAATGATATCATTGAGCAGAATCTTCTTTCTCACTAGTGTCGACCTTAGCACTGAGAACTTCTCCAATCTGCATCTTCTCTATAGTATCAATTTGTAGTTTCCCATGATCTCAATAGTATATATGAGAACCTTATATTAATCACAATGGTATAGTTTTTTATTGTTGGAGCTTGCTTTTGAGTATTTCTCAACAATTATGATGATACCATGGACAGTAATATACTGATCTCAACGGTATCTGATCTTCTCTAAACATATTTTAGAGACAACAAAAATATATTCTGCATAATCATGACATAGATTTGCTATCAAATACAATATGCAGTTAACATGATAAGAGTTGCTTCTTAAATCTTGGAATATTGAGAGAACTATTCACAACAATCTCCCCCTGTTTGAAGAAGGCAGAACACTTATAATGCTAATGTGCATTAATGAAAGAAATCATAATATAATAGTAAATTCATGTTTTCACAGATAACTAACAATGAACAAGTGAAGTAACCAGTCGTGATCATTAATAATGAATAATAAAGAATAACTCGCATAACATCACTGATTTATAATTATATATATAAATAATTAGCTAGATGATTTAATTGTTTAAAAATAAGACCATTTACAATTTAACACAGATACAAGTAAAGAAGTTTTAAAGCAGCGGATGCTCGTCTACTACCTGGTTTGTCATCTCAACTGAGTCTAAACTTTTCCTCTTATGCGTGTGAGCTTGAGAACCTTCACCATTTCAGTTGTTCTTCTTTCAACAACCTTGGCTTTAATATCTTGTCTCTTGAAGTAGAGGAAGGGTTTTGGAATATACTTTGAAGGCATCCTCCTTGGATTATTTTTCCTTACTAAATTTTCCTTGAAAATTCTTTCTCTTAGACACACTCTTTCCAAATGTTTGATCCATCCTACTAAAGTATAAACATTGCCAATGTTCTTCAAAACTTGTCCATGACTTATCCAAGCATTAATAATGATTGTTTGAGAATCATCACTCAATATTCAAAATTAGGATCATTTAACTGTTCAACTCTCTTTTGAGCCATGATCACTTCATGCAACACGGGGCCTTCTCCCTTCCTTCTCTTTGCAAGTTAAGCATCCTAAGCTCAAAAATAAAAATAGAAGGCTTGTTGGCATCTAGTAGGAGCAAGTGGAGAGCAGTCCTAATCCTTGTAGAACCCATGTAGCTTACTATACCTTGATATTCTCCCCCGTTTCTAGCTTCTTCAATGATTTTGCTATCTAGATGATAGGTGTTGGCCTCAAATCTGCTAGAAAAAAGATTGAAAAATATTCTCATTATCTTCCAAAAGAACATCTTTTTATTCCTCATCTATCTGCATAGCTTGAATTTGAGTTTGATACACATAGTCCTCAATATGCTGACAGTTTTTCTGATTACCTCATCCATTTGGCTAACATAATTTTTTACACTAGTAATGTCCTGCCTAGTTAGCTTTATGTTTTCATCCATGGAGGTTAGGATCTTAACATTCGGATGCACAGTGCAAGTAATATTATCAAACCATTGTGAGATCTGTGCATTTGTATGTGCAGTATTTCCTTTTAGCGAATTTAACTCATCCATTATCTCAGCATTAACCTGATGAACCCTTGGCAGGATTTTAGCGCTCATATTATTATTTGACTCATTAATATAATATTTCAAAGTTGAAGCTTGCTCATCCAGTAGACATTTCATTGAAGTGGGGATGGAACTATCTAATGTAGTTATAGATGGTGGAGTTTGTGTAACATGAGGTGTTTACTTAGTAGCATCTTGGAGAAGGCTTATCCCTAGGTCTCTAAACCTGCTAACAAAGTATGAGTAGCTGTTAATGCCTCTAGGGATTTGGGAAAAGTATTTCCCAAAGTAAGGACCTCAAATTGAGGCACACCCTCAACTTAATCATCATTCCTACTTAAGAATTCATTCAAAGAATCAATTTCCTCTACTCCTGCCAACTCCCACTCAATTGGGTCATTAAATGTCTCTAGAACAACTGGCTCCCCCTTAACAACATCAATCTTTTTTAGGGATGAGCTTGTACTAGCTTCATTCATATTTAATTTAATGTTGATGTCCTGAAGATTTTCTTCATCTCCACTGGAAGTTGTCAAGTAGGGATTATGAATGGGTGTACTATCATCCCTATCTTTGTTTTCTAGTTCAAAATCAGAGTGATCTTCCATAATCAATTTCTTTCCTTTCTTTATGCTCTATCCCTGCTTCTCTGTTTGATTCTTGGCAACACCATAGTGTATCTCTACAAAGACTTTAAATCCATCCACTTCATATAGTGGATTTGAACTCCTTTCTTTTTTGTTGAAATGCTTAGGGTAAGCATTTATGAGATATAAGGAGAATATTCTACCTATGTTTGAAACTTGAAGGAAACTTAGAAATTTCTATAATACAATTATGGCGCAGTTGGTCTTCTTTTGCAGAATTACACTTATGACTAATTCATACATAGGCTTGGATATCTTATCTTACACAGAATGGCTTTCCCAATGATAACTGTAAGAAGTTTACCTCTCTAGTTTTGGTAATTACTTTCTGGGGACCCATATTTCTCACTAATGAACTCACACCAATCTTAGTCATAAACTACTTCTTGTTCGGAAATCTTTCGTCCTCTTCAATGTTAGTAGAGGGAAGGTGTAAACTCTCGACAATCTTGTTAGGGGTTGTCTAAATATTAATCTCCCTTACCTTACTCTTAATAGACATTCTGGAAGATGTGACTTTTACATGAGAGTAGAGTTCTAGAACCTCTTCTTTCAGGATTGGACTAGGTTTAGAAAGATGGAATTCTAACACTGCGGGTTTCAGTAGTCTGATAACTTCTACAATCTCTTCAGGGGCATGATGGAACACCAAACTTACTAACTATATCATTCATGCAAACTTTTCTATGCTTTTGGTGCCATTTTAAAGAAATCCTTGTCATTGAGAATGCTGAGAATGACAGAACGAAGTAGATCGCTTAATAGTGTTTAAGTTTTATTTTCTTAACTAAAATTTGGCTTTATATATATATATATATACAAAGAAGTATCGATGATTGTTGAGATTGCACGGTGTAACATCTGAGACACTTCCAATCAATATCGACCGTTAATTTTTTTAATCATTAGTTTTTTTTTTTATTTTTTATAAACTATTTAATTAATGAAATTAATTAAATCATATAGTTTTGGATATTAATTAAATATGGGTGAAATTAATGAAAGAATAATTAAACAAAAAATAATAAAAATAATTTTAAAAAACATCAAATTAACTATTAATTAATTAATTAAACTCTTGTTTAACATTAAAATGTTGTCACCCCAGAAAATGTTATAATTATAAGAACCGGCTCTTATATTTATAAGAGTTGGGGGACCCGACGGCGGCGGGCGGGGCCCCCTGTGCACTGTCACTCTTGTGTATATATATATATTTGTTTATTTATTTAGTATATATACAATGTTTAAATAGGAATTAAATATATTTATATGTCTATCAAGTTTAAAAAGGAATTGAAGTGTCGTACATCATGGTTGACCAAGCATAAAAGATCAAACAACTGAAAATGATTTTAAAATACAGCAGGCAGCTCTTCTCAATGATATTGCTGAGACCGATAGGAATCATTGAGCTTCTTCTTAATGATCTCAACTATCTCAATGATAGAGCTGTAAATTTCTCTGATTAACTCCTCTGCCTTACTAGGCCAAAATTTTCACCAAACTGATATACATCTAATGCAAATGAGTCAATAGACTCAAATTAATAAGAAATTACAAGCAAGGTTATATATTTATCCTGTTACTAGACAATAATTATAATAGTTAACTATAACACTAGAAAATCATATAGATAACACATGAATTATATAAATTATACAACTGTAATTCTATAAGAGATAAAACTATTCTAAGTTTAGCACTCTTAACTAAATTTTGAAAGAATTGAACATTGTATCAGCCAATGGTTTGGTAAAGATATTTTCCACTTGTTCTTATATGGGAACAAACTCAAGGCATATATCTTCTTTCTTAACATGTTCTCTAATAAAATGATAACTAATCTTTGTATGATTAGTCCTACTGTGACATAGGGTTCTTAGAAATACAGATTGCACTGGATGAGTCACAAAACAAAGGAGTTTCACAAACCTAGTGTTTATAGTACTGTAATTTATGTTGCATCCAAAGAAGCTAAACACAACTACTCCCAGCTGAAATGTAGTCTACCTAGGCTGTGGATATATCCTCACTAGTCTGTTTTTGCTACTCTATGACACCAATCTCATTACTAGGAACTGGCAAGTCACACTTGTTCTTTTCCTATCTTCTTTACATCTTCCAAAATCTACATCTAAAAAGCCAATTTGTTCAAAATCATTGTTGTTCAGTATGTTGCTCACAATGTCACAGATTTGTAGAAATCAAACAAGTCAATGGTATACACATAGTTGTATTTTGATGTATCTTTAAGATCATGCATGCAGCTTGGACAGGTATTCCAAGTGGTTGTGATGGGTGGTCATAAGGTAGAAGAGTGGAGAGATAGAAATCTGTCTAACTTCATAGGCATTGAGTGAAGCCAGTTCAATCAATGCGATTTGTCAAATAAGGATGCTAGAAAGGCTGAAAATTGCCTAAGTACACAGGAAATGAGTGAAGGCAGTTCACTCAATGCCATATGCCAAAAAGCGATGTGTATGGTGTGGATAGTTAAAGCCCATCAGTTTGCAAGATAGAAATGTGGCTAAGTCCACATGCGTTGTGTGAAGGTAGTTCACTCAATGCCATATAACAAGAGTCGTCGAGTATAGTTGAGTCTGTCAAAGCTTCAGTAGTGGCAAGCAGAAAATGGACTAAGTTCAGAGACATTGAGTAAGGATAGCTCACTCAATTCCAGATGAGCAAAACAGTCGAGTAAAGACCATTCAGTCAAATCCTTTGATTTGCTAGTGAAGAAAAGTGGCTAAGTCCACAGGCGTTGAGTGAAGGTAGTTCACTCAACGCCATACAACAAAAAGCGCTGAAGAAAATCTGTGTTGTCAAAGTTTAAAAAGAAAAAAGACAAAAAAAAGTTTCCATGTCCACAAGCATTGAGTGATGTCAACTCACTCAATGCTATATAGCTAGAAGTATTGAATAAGGCTACTTCAGTCAAAGCCACAGAGAATCTTTAAAAGAAATTAACGAAGTCCAGAAGTATTAAGTGAACAAAGTTCACTCAACGGCCATGCTAATTCTATCAAAGCCAAAGAAGAAGAAGACATAAAAAATAACCGAGTCTAGAAGCATTGATTGAGGTTAGCTCACTCAATGCCCAAAGAGGAAAGTATCGACAGAGCTATGGTTACCCAAAGCTTAATGAAGAGAGACAGAAAAATCTATGTAAGTCCAGATGCGTTGAGTGAGGACAGATCAATTAATGTACTCAATGCATCAGCAAGATGGCACTGTTGAGAGAAGTGGCAAAGCACAAATGCGTTGGGTGATGAAGCTTAAATCTACGCTCTCAACACCTAGTAGATAAAGAAAGTTGTAGCTAAGTCTAGAGGTGTTGAGTGAAACCAGTTCACTCTACGCGTAAGCATGGTAGAAGAATTGGCTAAGTATATAGTTGTTGTGTTAAGCCAGTTCACTCAACGCACTCAATTCCTAAGCAAGGCAGAAGAATTGTCTAAGTCAAGAGGCATTGAGTGAAGCCAATTCACTCAACACATGCAACACACTCAACGCCTTATTAAGGAAAAATAATTGGCTAATTCCAGGGGCCATTAACTTAATGCAATCAATTCCTCGATTGAATCTGAAAATTTGGCTAAGTCCACGGATACTGACGTCAGCAAATGTCAACATAAGTCAATGGAATTTAAATTCATTGTGGAAAAGCTACAGTCCAAAACTAATGGCATCAGCGACACCTTTAAGATTTATTCTGTAAAATAAAGGCTATATATCTGCAATTAAAGTTGGGCCCATGGGTCAAGAGAGTCGTTGGACGGCGGAAAAAAAGGAATTAGATCGGCAAAGAAGAGAACAATTTTTAGGGTTTGTCATTTCGCAAAGCAGCGTATCTCCTTCTTCCTCGCCATTGTTACAGAGCTCGAAGAAGAAGTACAAATCGACTGATCCAAAAGTCCAACAAGATAGATGTTGAGATCAACACTGTCAACAGTAATGTCAGAGATATTTCTCTAAGAGAAAAGTAATCAAGGACTACCCCTGTTGCAGTTACTTCACAGCCTAAGCTAAGCAAATCTTGAAGAATATTTTTTGGAGCTGTGAAGATGGAATCTGGACATAGTTTTCTCCAAACAAAAGGAGGAAGACAAAAAGTTCATTTATCTGTTATCTATTCAACATCAACAAACTTATCTCTATTTGTAGGATCTTTATAGATCTGAGTTGTAATCCTATTTATAAATGCCAAGTGTTGGGTCTATTGATCCCAATATCCTGGATATGTAAGAGGTCAAACAGGTCAATGACATACACACATAATTTATTTGATGTGCACCTTAGTTCTTGCATGCAGGTAGTCCATGATTGGACAGGTGAAGAAAATGAGTTTGATAGTAAACTCAAATTTCATCGAGCTCAGCTTGCAGTTCATCGAGCTTAGCCCACTAGTGGTCGAGCTCAGCTCCACATTGCTTGGGATAGCTCAAGAACTCAGGATTCAAAGTTCATCGAGCTCAACTTGATGTTCATCGAGCTCAGTTAGCAGTTCATCGAGCTCATCTTACATTTCGTCAAGCTCAACTCAACACTTGTCGAGCTAAAGCTGGAAAAACTGAGTAAGGCAAAAAGTGCTGAGACAACTGAGATAGCTGAGAAGAAAGTGCTGAGACCGCTGAGAAGAAAGCATTGAGACCGCTGAGAAGAAAGTGCTGAGACTGAAGGTTGTCTCAGCAGTTAAGAATAAAGCACTAAGACTGCTGAGAAGAAAGCACTGAGAAAGAAGCTTGTCTCAGATGTTAGTAAGAAACCGCTGAGACCGCTAAGACAGAAAGTGCTGACACAGAAGCTTATCTCAACTGTTAAAAGGAAACCGCTGAGACCGCTGAGACATAAAGCATTGAGATAGAAGCTTGTCTCAGCTATTAATAAGAAACCGCTGAGACCGCTGAGACAGAAGCGCTAAGACAAATCAAGAGAAAATTCACAAGTTTAGAAGCGCTGAGAGCCAATACAGATGTTTTTGAGTGACTTAACATCACTCAATGCTTTATATATTTTTGAAATATTTTCTAAGTCTAGATGGTGATGACCATTGCTGACATCATCAAAGTCAACTTACATGTGGCCGTTGCGGGAAATATTCAATGGTGTCGAAAGCTGCTTTGTCCTTTTCTAAGGGAGGTGGGGTCCACCAATCCTTGGCTGGGCCGACACACATTTCTGTCGTTGATTCAGATTAGCGCATAAAAAAGGAAAAATAAAAGGGGATTAGGGCAACGAAGAACAACGAAGGACAACGAAGAACAAACGCAAAAAATACAAAAGAAAACTAGAGATCGTTGGACATATTCTTCTCTATTAAGCTTGAAATCTCAAGTCCAGCACAGATAGCTAGAAAGCAAAGAAAGATAGCTGAAGCTCTTTAAGTTCAACAAGATATTTCTCTCTAGAATAGAGATGTTGATTCATCCATTCAAAAAGCTGAGAGCTGTTAATATGTGTAGCAAAAATGTGTTAGTTGTAGAAGAGGAGTAATTCCTTCTACAACAAGAGTTCTGGACTAATATATGCTCAATCCAGCAAGGTAGACTCAATGATTTATCTCTGCGTCAGTTGTTTTATTTTTCTTAAATATTATGTATTCACTTCCAGTAGGATTCAGTTTATCTGAATCTGAGTGTGGTGAACTTTGTGCCTGAGGTGGGTGACTAATTAGTCATTGAGGTAGGTGCCCTATTGGGGTACTGAGGTAGGATATAAGAGTAAATCTGAGCTATAAGGCTTAATTTCCTTAGGTAGGAGAGTCATGCTCTCTGAGGTAGGATCCAAGTGTTAATTTAGGGTAGGGTTGTCCTCCCAGCCTGAGTGTAGGGCCTTGTGACTGAGGTAGGTGACTGGAAAGTTACTAAGCTATAGGTGGAAAGTTTGTCACTGAGTTGTAGACCTTGGAGGAGGCTGAGTTGTAGGTACCTGGAAGGGTACTGAGTTGTAGGAGTGCTGCAGTACTATGAGAGTAGTTTTGTGTTCCGAAAGCTGTAGTGCTGAAGAGCCTGAGTTGTAGGACTTAGCAATAAGGCTGAGGTAGGTGATCAGTGGAGCTGTAGGAGCTCTGCAGGGCTCTGAGGTAGCAACCCTTATGGTTCTGAGTTTGGATTATGTGAATAATCTGTGTATAAGGCTGAGGGCCTGAGCAGTAAGCTCTTAGGAGCATATTGGTGGATATTGTGCCTAGTCTAACAAATAAGTTGAATAGGTGGGAGGGAAAGTGGATGTACTAAATTGGAGAACCACTATAAATCTTATGTGTTTGTTGTGGTTCTTATTTTCTTTCTTATTGCAGGATCTAAGGACAAGCTCTAGATAGATTAATTTGAACTCAACAAAAGAACTAATAAAACTTCAAAGACCTATTCACCCCCCCCCCCCCTCTAGGTGATTAGCTAACCTTCAGTTAAGCAACATTCAAGTGGTATCAGAGGGAGGTTACTCAAAAATGATTTAACAATCTGAGTATAGCTACAAGGTTAGCTACAAGTAATAAGGACGGCGTCTGGTGTAAACTACAAAGAACTGGGGGCCTTGAAGTTACAAATCTGCATAAAGGAAGGGTTTGGCCTCTGGAATGAAAGTGTCAAGCTATTCATGGAAGCTAATGACCCTAAGATCTACATCACAGTCAAAGAGGGACCTTTTATCCCAATGAAGATCTCAGTTCTGGATGACAACATTCAGACTTCTATGTCCTATGAAGAAATGAACAAAGATGAGCTCCTCCTTGCCTCCATGGACAAGAGAGCTCAAAATATCATTGCCAGTGCAATAGATGATTCTACATTCTAGAATCTGGTGCACTGCAAGACCTCCAAGGTGATGTGGAACACCCTAATTGTGTTCATGGAGGGTTCAGAAAAGGTGAGGAATTATAGAAAATCCATACTCAACCAGGAGTATGAGGCATTCAGACAAGGAAAGTCTGAAGGCATTGGTGAAAGTTTTGAAAGATTTTTCAGAATTATTAATGATCTGAGAACATATGGAAGGGTCTTCAGCACCTATGAGCTGAATGAAAAATTTCTCAGGTATCTTATAAAGGATTGGGACACAACGATCTGTGCCATCAGGGAGATGGGCAAGCTAGATGACACTCCACCTCCAACACTATTGGGAAAACTACTGTCTTCTGAGATGCAGCTTACTGCAAGGAAGGAAGAAGAGGAGAAGTGCAATAAGTCATTGGGCAAGGAGAAATCCGTGGCCTTCAGAGCTGATGCTTCAACTAGGAGAAGAAGGAAGACCTCTCTAGTCAGAAGAACTACCGACTTAGAATCTGAGAGCTCAATGACCAGCTCCTCTGACAGACATATATCTATTGAGGACCTTGCTGCCTTCTCTAGACAGTTTCAGAAATTCATGAAGAAGGGTCATTGGAAGAATAGAAGGCCATCCTCTTCCTCACAGTACAGAAGGAAATCCTTTAAGGAGGACAGGTTTGCTTCTAACTCTAACAAACACTATTCCTCTAATGTTATTTGTTTCTGCTGGTGCAAACCTTGGCATATATTAGCTGACTGCCCAGTGAAGAGGAAATAAGAAGGAGTGAAGAAGAGCAATAATGGAAAGATGAAAGAGAAGTCCCTTGTGTCCAAGAAGGATAATACCTGGACCGACTCTTACTCTTGGTCAGACAGTGAATAAGAAGCCTTCATTGGGCTTATTGTTGTTGCTGAAGAGGAAAATAAAGAATACCCTGCTTCTAGAATAGGGATAAAGGTCCCTCTGTCTCACTCAAATATTGACTCAGAGTTGGATAAAGATGAGGAAGAAAATGCCTAATGCCATTGATTGATGACAATGACAGTTGAAGAGATCAGCCGAGATCAGCCTGGTCAAACTCAGGTATATACTAAATCACAACCTTTTATTTCAAGTCATGAGGTTGGGTCGGACTCTGAAGCTCAATCATAAGGAGATGAAGGGGATTCTGACTCTGAGGATGATGTCAACTGCATAATTGTCAAGTATGGAGAGCTTCTTGAGGCATTCAAAAGGTGCAAGCTTATTGCCAAGAGACAGGCAAAAGAACTTCTTAGCCTTAAAAGTAAGTGTGAGGACCAAGAAAAATCCCTCACTGACATGGCAATGCAAGAATCTCAGCTCAATGAAATCATTGACAATGAGTCTGTGGTAAAAGTCTCAAATGAGAAACCTATCCAGAAACTTGAAAATGATCTCCTAAATGAGAAATTATTGGAGACCAAAGTTTCTAAGCCAAACACTATGCTGCCCATAATTGACACCCACCTTACCCAAGCAGGTAAGAAAGAGTTATGATTTAAGGGACCAGCTAGACCTTCCAATCCAAACGGAAAGGGTAAAGGGAATGAACCAATTGTGCCTCTAGCCTAATTGCCTCAAATTCCTTTTCAGAAAGTTATGTTGTGTTCTAACATCTATGACCATGAAAGCTATTATGGTCACTTAGAGAATATAAAATCCACTGGTATGGACCAATGTGGCCCTAGCCAAGGTGGAAGATACAACCATGTGATGGCCTTTAAGGCTGCCCATGAGGAAACTTAAATAGCCCATCCCGGATCATTTTTTTTGATGCCCCAGCCCCAAAACTCAAATATAATTCTGCTGTAGTGAATCTAAATCATCCAGCAAAAGTAGTGACTCAAGGTGAGTCTTCTGGCATGGCTGGAATGACAATCTCAGATGCTATCAGATGCATGTTAGCTAGAAGGAGACATGTAGCTGGTGGTCCTCAAAAAAGACCAAAACAGCAAGTTGAAAGACCGTCCTTCAGTCAAACGACTGTTGAAAGAAGACAGAAGTACAGAACAGCACATCTCCCCACTATTCAGGTAGCAGTACAGCCTAATGCTACTCCCAAACATAAAAGGAGATGTAATATCTATGAGTGTTGGTGTTGTGTCAAAGTGGTCCACTATGCTGTAGATTGCTGACACAATCCTTCAGTATCCAGAGGTTTCCAACCTATCAAAAATTTTGCAGGAAGGCATGGTTATTTTTAGACAAATGTGAACCTAGGACTCAATAGAAATTGGGGTCCTATGGTAAGGTGATTTTTGTTCTTTTCAGGTTAGTTCAAGTACCAATTCCCCTAAATGGTACATAGACAGTGGATGTTCAAGGCACATGACTACAACAAATGAGCTATTGAAGGAGTTCACTAGAGTAAAGAATAGACCCAAGGTCATCTTTGGAGGCTCTGACAAGGGGTTAACCAGAGGCTATGGTAATATCTCAAATGGCATAATCACCATCACAAAGGTGGCTTATGTGGTGGGGTTGCAATACAACCTCATAAGCATAAACCAACTATGTGATCTTGGTTATGACATTTCCATCCACAAGGATAAGTGCCACATAAAGTGGTTAAGTGACCAATGTATCATCTTGACAGGAACTAGGAGTTGGAATGTCTATTGCTAAGACTTTTCTTGCTTAGATAACAGTTCCCCTATATGCCTAGTTGCAAATAACAAAGTCTCATATTGTGTCCAATAGCACAAGAGAATGGACCATTTGAATTAGAAGACCATTGGTCAGCTATTCAGTGTTGAGCTAGTTAGGAATGGTCCCAAATAAAATGCTCCAAGGAGGGTATCTGTGCTGCTTGCCAAAAGGGTAAGAATACTAAGACCTCTTTCAAGAGCATTGTGGCCAAGGACTCAGTGAGATGCTTGTATCTCCTACATATGGACTTGTTTGATCCTATTACTGTTCGTAGTCTAGGAAGGAAGGTCTACACCATTGTGGTGGTTGATGACTATTCTAGGTTAACTTGGGTGTTCTTCCTTAGAAGAAAAGATGAAACCCTTAAAATCTTCGTGAATTTTGTCAGGCAAATTTAGAATGAGCTTGCATGCTCTGTGGTCAAAATGAGAAGTGAGAATGGAACTGAGTTTCAGTCTGCTACCATGAATACATTTTGTGAAGAGCAAGGGAATCATCAAGAATTCTCCTCTCTAAGAACACCCCAGCAAAATGGGGTAGCTGAGAGGAAAAACAGGACTCTCATAGAAGCTGGGAGAACATTATTGAGTGACACTTCTCTCCCTGAATATTTCTAGGCTTAGGCAGTTAATACTGCATGTCATGTGCTCAATATTGCTTTTATCGCCAACGGCCACAAGAAGACTCCCTATGAGATCTTGAAGGGAAGAAAACCAAACATATCCTCTTTCAGGATCTTTGGTTGCAAGTGTTTCATCCTGAACAATATTAAGTCAAAAGTGACTTTGTTTGCTACCAAATCCCATGAGGGGATCTTTGTTGGGTACAACAATAATAGTAGTGAATATAGAGTCTATAACTTGACAAATCTAGTTATAGAAGAATTTGTCCATGTAGTGTTTGATGAGTCATGCATGATTGATAGTGAGCTGTCAATCTCTTTGCCTAGCTCTGCAGGTACAGAAGTCATGATGGAAAAGCTCTCCATCAAAGATAAAGACACAACTATGCAAGAAGAATGTGAACAGGGATGCTGTCCAGAGGAAGCACAGGATAGTCAAGCTAGAAATGAAGATCAACCTGCTGAAGAAAATGGTAATCATCAAGAAGCCGTCAGGCTACCCTAGCAGTCAGATATCTGAGAGATCATCCTCCAGATCAGATAATAGGTGAGGCTTGCCAAGGTGTATAGAGTAGAAGTAGGAGTGTCTAACACAGCTCTCTATTCCAGCTTCCTGTCACAAGAAGAGCCCAAGAAATTTGAAGAAGCAAACCGAGACCAATTATGGATTGGTGCAATGAAAGAAGAACTGAATCAGTTCAAAAAGTGCAAGGTCTGGAAGCTGGTTACCAGACCAGATGGTCAAAATGTCATTAGATTCAAGTGGATTTTCAGAAATAAACCTGATGAAAATGGCATTTTAATAAAGAATAAAGATAGACTGGTGGCCAAAGGTTATAGACAGGAAGAGGGGATTTATTATGATCAAACTTTTGCCCTAGTTGCAAGGTTAGAATCAATCAGATTGTTCCTTGCATTTGCAGCCTTCTAGGGATTCAAGGTATTCCATATGGATGTCAAGTCTACCATCCTTAATGGAGACTTGAAGGAAGAGGTTTATGTATAGCAGCCTCTAGGTTTTGTAGATTCTAACTCTCCTACTACTGTATATAGTGTTAAGAAAGCTCTTTTTGGGCTCAAGAAAGCCCCAAGAGCATGGTATGAGACATTGTCTACCTTCCTCTTTGAGAACAAATTCTCAAGGGAAAAGATAGACAAGACCCTATTCCTAAGGGAATCCAAGGGAAAGATTAACTTAGTCCATTTTTATATTGATGACATAATATTTTGCTCTACTGATGACAAGCTCTACAGGAAGTTTGAAAATCTTATGCAGTGGAAGATTGAGATGAGTAGTATGGGTGAATTGAAGTTTTTCTTGGGAATCCAAGTAAAACAGACTGATAAAGGTCTATCCATATCTTAGTCAAAATTCACCAGAGAGATAATCAAGAAATATGGCATGGAGAATGTTCCACCATAAGAACTCCAATGAGCTCAAGTATTCCTTTAGTCAAAGATGATGCATGGAAACCTATTGATCAAACTCCGTATAGAGGTATAGTTGACTCCCTTCTCTACCTCACTGCAAGTAGGCCTGTCATTATATATGCAACATGTGTTTGTGCTAGGTATCAGACCTTCCCTAAAGAGTCTCACTAAACTGTTGTGAATAGAATATTGAGATATCTTAAGGTCACACCAGATCTTGGCCTGTGGTACCCCAGGAATGGGGAATTTGAACTAGCAGGCTAATCAGATGCAGATTTTGCAGGCTTTAAGGAGGACAGGAAGAGCACTTCTGGCTCCTATCAATTTCTTGGTGGAAGACTTGTCTCTTGGAGCAGCAAGAAACAAACAAGTGTTGTGATATCAACAGTAGAGTCAGAATATATTTCAGCTGGAAGTTGATGTGCTCAGTTGTTGTGGATCCAGCATCAACTTTTGGAATACAATATTCAGATAAGTAGAACTCCGCTCTTTTGTGATTCTACTAGTGCAATTTCTATAACTAGGAATCTTGTATCCCATAGCAGGACTAAGCATATAGAAATTAGGTATTATTTCATTAGAGATTGTTGAAAGGGAAGACATCTCCCTTGAGTTTGTCTCCACAAACAAGCAAGTGGCTGATATCTTCACTAAGCCACTAGATGAAGCCAAGTTCAACACCTTCAAATTTTAATTGGGTATGTTGAATCTTGTCTAGCTTCAATTCTCTCTTCTACCATATGGTGCACTGATTATTTTGTATGTAGAACATGATCTTCCTCAAGATTATGAAGACACTGTGCTACTATTGAGGGGGTGCTAGCCCAACAGAATATGAAGAGATTTGAATTGGATTGAGTCAAAGTCGAAGATCTACTCGAAACGGTTAGGGGGAGAAAAACCCCACAGAATGCTCCCTATTGCAGAAGTCAAAAAGTGGGAGGATATAGTCAAAGGGATAAGAAGAATAGATAGGTGAAATAGTAAGAATGGTAGCATGCCAGGGGGAGTAAGTAATTCTCCACAGGCTGGAGAATAGACAGGTGAAATAGTATGAATGAAAACATGCCAGGGGGAGTAAGTAATTATCGACAGGCTGGAGAAATATGGTAATCTGGTAAGTTTTCTACATTATACTAATGTTAAATTTTGTCTATGATGAAAATGTTGTGTTGTCATTGACCTGTATTGTTTTGACTTCTTCAAATTGGGGGAGATTATTGGGTCTATTGATCCCAATATCCAAGATCTGTAAGAAGACAAACAGATCAATGACATACACACATAATGTATTTGATGTGTTCCTTAGTTCTCGCATGCAGGTAGTCCATGATTAGACAGGTGAAGAAAATGAGTTTGTTAGTAAACTTATATTTCATCGAGCTCAACTCAGAGTTCGTCGAACTCAGCTCTTTGGACGTCGAGCTCAGGTCAACATTCCTTGGGATAAGCTTAAGAGGTCAGGATTCAAAGTTCGTCGATCTCAGCTTGAAGTTCATCGAGCTCATTTAGCAGTTCGTCAAGATCAACTTACAGATCATTGAGCTTAGCTCAACACTTGTCGAGCTAAAGCCAGAAAAAATGAGTAAGGCAAAACGTATTGAGACAGCTGAGATAGCTAAGAAAAAAGCACTGAGACCGCTGAGAAGAAAGCATTGAGACTGCTGAGAAGAAAGCACTGAGACAGAAGGTTTTCTCAACAGTTAAGAATAAAGTGCTGAGACCGCTGATAAGAATGAGCTGAGACAAATGCTTCTCTCAGATGTTAATAAGAAACTGCTGAGACCACTGAGATAGAAAGTGCTGAGACAGAAGCTTGTCTGAGCTGTTAATAAGAAACCACTGAAACCATTGAGACAGAAAGCGCTGAGATAGAATCTTGTCTCAGTTGTTAATAAGAAACCGCTGAGACAGAACTGCTGAGACAAATCCAGTGAAATTTGCAAGTCTAGAAGCTCTGAGAGCCAAGATAGATGGTGTTGGAACCAGCTTTCTGGTCCCTCCTAAAGTTCGAAAGTGAGGATGCAGCCCACACATACTCTTATTTAACTACCCTCCCCATATGAGTCGGAGACCTGGAAATAGACCGATGGGTCACAGCTCGAAGGTCCCACATCTTTCCCGGAAGAAACTGAAGATCTTCCCCTCCCTAGCCAATGCTGAGCTAGGTGCCTGTGAGGAAGAAAGTGAAAAGGTTCAACAACCATCCCAGGCACCTTATCGGTCTATTTATAGGCCTCTGAGTTTGATCTGCAAATATCCCATCTGAACTAACCTGAAATGACCATAATACCCTAGGATGAGTCTGCCAATAGCCAAACTCCACTGTCCTGGAGGGCTATACACAGAACTTCAGGGGTAAAAGTGTAAAATTACCTGGGGCAAAAAGGTAAAATCCCACTTAGGGATAAAAAGGTAAAACCATCTCTTCTCTTATGTGGCGAGTGGGGAAAATGACTGACGGGCGAGATGACCCCCATGTTCTTCTCGCCGGCCTCTCGCCCTATAGGCCATCTCTCCTCCTAGAGCCATCTCGCCCCCCAGGGTGTCTCGCTTACTTTAGAGAACCACCTATCTCGCCTCCTGCAGATGGGCATCCTGGTCTCACTCGCCTATCAAATTCGTCTCGCCAGCCTCCCCTTCTTTCTCCTTGAGCCACCTCTCGCGAGCCCAAGGTTGTACACAATCCCCGCTCTTTTTGAGGTATCCCTTACCTCGGAAAGAAAAATCCAACCAAGGCTCGCGACACTGGGATTTGTTTGTGAAAATATTTGGTGGGCCCCCCTCTGGGTCTATAAATATGAGATCCCACCTCACCTAAGGGTGTCCCTTTTTATCTTCCTACATTCCTTCGACCCTTAGCATGTCTCATAACCAGAGTTTTCACGAGCATCTCGCAATGGTGCGAAAGTAAAATAAAGCCAACATGGCTGCCCTGATCCAAAACCTGGGGCGTACTCCTTCCTTAGCCACTCCATCCTCTTGCATGAAGAAGGCGAAGGACGCCTGCCCTCCTCTCTCGGCCAGCGCGACCTCCTCTGCACCGTCGACAACTGAAAGTCTTCCTTCCGCATCTTCCGGGGAGGGACAGGTAATTTCTGATTCTTCCTCTCACCTCTCTTCTTTCTTCTTGACTATTGATCGCGCTTTCTTAGGGAAACCTCGCTGATTCCCCTATGCCTGCAAATCCTCCTGATGTTTCCAACGAATCTTATCAGCACACCGACTTGCCTGAGGCATCCTCCCCACCCATCATGGGGAAAGAAAACCTCTCCCGAGTTGTGGTAAACCCTCGTATCCCAAGTAAGAAAACTCACCCTCTCTTTGGTTTCACACCGATTCGCATTCTTTCACCTAACCCATGTGAGATCATCGGTTTAATCCCTGTAATCCTGACACATGTCTGCGAGATCATCCTTTATTATGATTTTTGATTTTTCTACGCAGGCATCCAATTTGAATCCGACACTGAGGATGCTCCCGTATCTCCTCCCCTCTCGCCTCTTCCATGCCCTGATGAGATCGAAGATTACTTGGGTGATGTAATGGACACCCAGGCACTGAAGCGATGGACGGCTAGGATATTTTGGAATAACAAGCATATCATATGCGAGATGGAGCTGGAGAACCAGGCCTCTGACCGGCACATAGACTGGCTAGAGACTGAGTGCACTCGCCTTTCTGCTAAAATTAAGGCCGGTGGTGTGATGGATGGGACAGACCCCCAAGACATCATAAACGAGATGGACGAATACCTCCGTCTCGCGCGGCGCGGCCTAGTCGCCTCCCGCGCCTTTCATCTACCTGGCCTCCCTCCTTTCGCGAGAGGTCGGGATGACCGCTGGAAATGGGTCAAGAATTAAGAGGCCGCAACCCCATCGTGCCTTCAGAAGGCTCTCTTGTATCTTTATTACCGACTTAATTATGTAAATTATAAATTTGTATAAAACCCCTTGGACGAGATGCTTCCCCCGTGCGGGATGAAATAATTTATCATTATGATGTTGTCTACCTGTCATGTCGTGCCGGGTTTTTTATCATTGATGTGATAGCTCATTCTTTAATTAATTAATTATATGATTATTTTGGCTCATCGAAAAAGCCGCCGCGACGCTTCCGCCCGTTGGGTTCTGGAGAGAGAGAGAGCGGGGGAGAAGATGAACTGTTAGGTTGCCTCTTCAGTATCAGCCCTTTTGTTTTCTCGCTCAGTCTCCTCTCTCTTCCCTATTTGTTATAAATACCCTTCTCCAGGATCCGGATAATTTCACGCATTCATTACTGTTCTTCGCTATCTTCGTGATCGGAGCTTCCGCCAACTCCTCTTCTTCTCTGTACCTCTCGCGTTTTGCTTTCCCTTCAATCTTTTCTCCTCTCCTATTTTTTCCTCCCCGCCGATTATGGGAAAGAAGAGGGTAGAAGAAGGTGAGGGCTGCAGCCACTGCGGGAGGCGGTTTGCAGACCATGATTTCCCTCTCGACAAGCTACCAGAGGAAGAGTACGCTCTCCTCGCCAGCGAGTTTCTCGCTGATGGCTATCTGTCTCGCTCACCCAAAGTTGGACACTGCATTAATACCTTCTAACCCAATGAATTAGCCTACCCCATCTCGCACGTCGAGGCGGGGCTGAGACTCCCCCTCTGGCTCAAGGTTAAATTGGTCTTCAAGTACTTCAGGGTTGTTCCCGCTCAGTTCAACCCCAACGCGATCTCAATGCTGGTCTCTTTCTCATGTTAATTGCGGCGAGAGCACATTGAATTCTGTTTGACCGTCTTTCGCAAGCTATTCATCTACCACGTGAATGACGAAGCTGTTTCCTACTTCACCAGCCAAGGCCTGAAGGTATGCGAGATGCCAAACAAGAACCAGCGCAGGCTGACCCGCTTTGTCTTCATTCGCGGGGACTTGGGAGGTGTCCCTCTCGCCCCGTTGTCACCTTCCGAGGGCTACTACGAAACACCCAAGGTTGGTGGTGCCGAGAAGGCTCTCTGCGACTTCTTCACAGGAAAACACTTCGAGGTCAACTTACTCATGCGAGGCCTTGACTCGCTTCCTGCTGTCTTCCCCGACTTAGGTATACTCCTGCCACCTTAGCATTGTACTTAACTTTTTTGCTTTATGTTGACTATTAACCTGCTCAGGGGAGAGGACCGTCCCTATCCATCCTCATTACCAGAGAAACAGGCGTCTCAACCTGGCGAGTATGGTGGCGAAGGCAGCAAAGGAGATGCTAACACCCACTCCAAAGAAATGGCCTGGGTATGAGGACACCGCTTCTCGGCACAGCCCAAAGAAAAGGGTGAAGAAGTCGGTGTCCTTTAAGAAAGAGAAGAAAAAGCCGCCCCCAAAGAGAGGACGGAGCTATCGCATCCATGTCCCCCATTTCTGTAGGAACTCCCTCACCTCGCGAACTAGCCGTCTTGCCTACCCGCGAGACAGTCTTATCAGAACGAACCGCCACCACCACTGTCCAGCGCGCTGGGATCCCCCCCAGTGAGGCTGGCTCGTCTAGCCGCCCGGCTCCCACCTTGTACCCCAATTATAACATGGGGCCTGTGACGGATGACGCTGCCAGTGAGCCGGTACTCTTATGGGAGAAGGACGCCAACCGCATGTCGGTGTCCACCCTCCTTCCCTCCTAGAAGGAGCAATACACGCCCACCAGTCATGCCTTCTCCCTTGGCTATGGGCTGTATGGTGCCCTCGGCATTGAGCCAGCGGATAATGAGGTGTCGTGGGACCTCATTCTAAAGAGCGCCCATGCCCAGTTTCGCTCCTTGGAGCTCGCACACAAGGTCTCGCGCCGCCTGGTCTTCAATAATAAGAAATGGAAAGAACCGGAGGCCGGTCTCGCAATGGAACACGAGAAGTCCAACGATCTCGAGAAGGGGCAGGCCTTTGTCGACAACCTCCTCGCACAAAGTCAAGGCGGTGTGGTAAGATTCCTAACCATTGCTCTGCCAACCTCAATCGCTAGTCATTATGATTTTTCATTGACCAAGTCTTCCTGCAGGATGCCGAGACTGCCGACCGGATGCGTTCGCGCATTGAGGCATTGGAGGCAGAGAACAGGAGATTAAAAGTTGAAAACAACCATCTCTGGGATAGCGCAGCACCCCCTCCAGATCCAATTCAACTTCCTCCTCGCTATTCTGTGGATGATGTCGATGCCCTCTGCCGAGATTCCAACATCAAGACAGCGGAGCTCGTTCTCAAGATGATGAAGGAGCTGTGGGTGGTTCGGGATGATGATGAGGCGGTTACCGTCCCCGACATGGTCCCCCAATTATATGGCAAGACGGATGACAGTTCATCCTCCGGCGGCGAGGAGTAAGGAGGCGTCAGTGCCTGGGACTTCTCCCCACCTCTTTTTTTGTCTTGCACTGTACTTGAATATTCATCATATAGATATTTCCTATGCGATAGTGAGGTGTTTTCTGTGATGATCCAAGGGAACTTTTATTATAACTTTTTACATGTTACTGTCTTGCGCTTTTTACCCTACGCCATTTTGCTTGATAGTCTGAAACGCTACTCCCTGGATCTCTCTTCACACGTACCGCACGCGAGATCGCCTAAATCTTAGCTCTCGTCTTGCCACGAGATTAACCCGCGCTGTGAGCCTTGGAAATCCACCACTCTTCATGACAAGTCCCTTCTTTTTATGCTAGGCCTGTGCCTTGGATAAGAAAGACCCAATCGCTATGGGCGAGACCCCCCCCTGCCGAGTGCCAGCCAGAGATCTCCTCCTTGGCCTAATCTCCAATTCTTCCATTTGCTAGGAATTCTCTACCAATTTCCTGATAAATATGGACACTTCCCTGAGTGAGCTCTTACCACATGACTTGCCCCCAAAGTGAGCCTACAACCCTGCCAGCTAGATGTGAGCATGTTCAGCGGGTCTGCATGGGGTCTCCTCTCCAAAACACCTCCAACCACTGAGTGAGCCTACAACCCTGCCAGCTAGATGAGAGCCTGGTTAGCGGGCCTGCTCGGGGTCTCCTCTCCAAAATTCCTCCAAGCACCAAATGAGCCTACAACCCTGCCAGCTAGATGAGAGCCTGGTCAATAGGTGTGCTCGGGGTCTCCTCTCCAAAACACCTCCAACCACCGAGTGAGCCTACCGCCCCACCAGCTAGATGAGAGCCTGGTCTGCGGGTCTGCTCGGGGTCTCCTCTCCAAAACTCCTCCAACCACCGAGTGAGCCTACAACCCTGCCAGCTAGATGAGAGCCTGGTCTGCGGGTCTGCTCGGGGTCTCCTATCCAAAATACCTCCCACCACTGAGTGATCCTACAACCCTGCCAGCTAGATGAGAGCCTGGTCAGTGAATCTGCTCGGCGTCTCCTCTCCAAAACAGCTCCAACCAACGAGTAAGCATACACCCCTGACAGCTAGATGAGAGCCTGGTCAGCGAGTCTGTTCGGGGTCTCCTCTCTGAAACACCTCCAACCGACGAGTGAGGCAACAGCCCTGCCAGCTCGATGAGAGCCTTATCAGCGGGTCTGCTCGGGGTCCGATCTCCAAAGCACCTCCAACCACCGAGTGAGCTTATAGCCCTGCCAACTAGATGAGAGCCTGGTCATCGGGTCTGCTCGGGGCCTCCTCTACAACACACCTCCAACCACAGAGTGAGACTACAGCCCTATTAGCTAGATGAGTGTCTGGTCAGCGGGTCTGCTCGGGGCCTCCTCCTCGAAACACCTCCAACCACCGAGTGAGCCTACAGCCCTGCCAGCTAGATGAGAGCCTGGTCAGTGGGTCTGCTCGGGGTCTCCTCTCCAAAACACCTCCAATCGCCGTGTGAGCCTACAGCCCTGCCAACTAGATGAGAGCCTGGTCAGTGGGTCTGCTCGGGGCCTCCTCTCCAAAACACCTCCAACCACCGAGTGAGCATACAGCCCTGTCAGCTAGATGAGAGCCTGGTCAGCGGGTCTGCTCAGGGTCTCCTCTCCGAAACACCTCTAACCGCCGAGTGAGCCTACAACCCATCCAGCTAGATGAGAGTATGGTCAGCGGGTCTACTCGGGGTCCCCTCTCCAAAACACCTCCAACCACCGAGTGAGGCTACAATCCTGCCAGCTAGATGAGATCCTGGTCATCGGGTCTGCTTGGGGCCTCCTCTCTAAAACACCCCCAACCACTGATTGAGCCTACAGCCCTGCCAGCTAGATGAGAGCCTGGTCAGCGGGTCTGCTCAGGGTCTTCTCTCTAAAACACCTCCAACCGCCGAGTGAGCCTACAGCCATGCCAGCTTGATGAGAGCCTGGTCAGCGGGTCTGCTCGGGGTCCCCTCTCCAAAACACCACAAACTGCCGAGTGAGCCTACAACCCTGCCAACTAGGTGAGAGCCTGGTCAGCGGGTCTGCTCGGGGTCTCCATGCTCCACTTCCTCCCTTGATGCCATGAAAAAAGACATCTATACTCTCATCATATCAGAAGGGCACATCAAAATTGCAAGTATGGTACAACAATAAAAGACGTAATGAACAAAAAGTGTTATGGGTAAAATCTCTTTAAATCATCACCACTTCCGGCGCGATCGAGGGATACCCAGTCCACATCCCGGAGGTGGTACCCTCCCGACTTCAAGACCTCCTTTACTACAAAATGACCCTCGTAATTGGGATTGAGCTTTCATACGGAGGCCCCTCTACCTGCTGTATCCAACTTTTTGAGGACCAAATCCCCCTTGTCGAACTGCTTGATCCTTATATTCTTGTCAAAGTACCTCACCATCAGACGCTTGACCTCCTCCTGCCGTACCATCGCCAAATCCCTGAGCTCTTCCACGAGATCCAGAGAGAGTTTCTGCTCTTCCTTGTTCTCATCTCTCCATCCTTTATCTCCTTCCTTTGCTATAGCTACTCTTGGTGATGTGACTTCAAACTCGATGGGTATGACAGCCTCCGAGCATTAAGAGAGTTTAAACGGGGTCTCTCTCGTGGCGGTGTTTGGTGTGGTTCTCGAGGCCCAGAGGACTGAAGGTAGCTGTTCAACCCAACTTCCCCTCAAATTCTACACTTTCTTTTACAAAAGATTGACAATGATCTTATTGCTGCTTCCACCTGCCCGTTACTCCGTGGATGATGAACAGAGGCAAAACAGAGATCTATTCCCAAACGGATGCAGAATTCAATGAACTCGCTACTTGCAAATTGTGGTCCATTGTCCGTCGCAATGGCCAGCGGTAACCCATGCCTACAGATTATCTCTCCCCATACGAAATTCTTGACCACCTGTGATGTCACCTTAGCCAATGCCTTCCCTCCAGTCATTTTGAAAAGTAGTCCACCATGACTAGTAGAAATTTCCTTTGGGCACTTGCTTGGTGAAAAGGACCCACCAGATCAAGCCCCCATATAGCGAAGGTCAATGGAGCTGTGATTATCTGCAACCTATGGGCTGGAAAGAGTTGGAGGAGGGCGAACTCCTGGCATTTTTGACACCTTTTCGCAAACTCCTCTGCATCTTTCCTGAGAGTAGGCCAGAAGTACCCCTGTCTCAGCACCCTCCCTTCTAAAGTCCGGCTCCACGAGTGACTCCCGCATTCTCCCGAGTGAATCTCTTCCAGAACGTTTGGAACCTCCCCCTCTGACATACATCGAGCCAGCAAAACCGACAGTGTATTTCGGTACAAAACTCCATCTTTTAGTAGGTAGTACGCCATTCGTATCTGGTATGCTTCTTGTCGAATTCTCTTGCAGGGAGTTATCCCGAGGTCAGAAAGGTGATGAAGGGGTCCACCAAGATCCTTATTGGCATATCTCCATGAGCTCCCCTTCCTCTATGGATGGCCTATAGAGCTCCATCATTGTTCCTCCAGCCCGAGGGCCATACTTGGCAAGCTGGTCAGCTTGAGTGCTCTCCTCACTCGGGATGTGCCGAATTAAAAAGCTTCAGAACTGTCTGATAATGTACTTGACCTTCCCTAGGTACAGCTGTAGGGTGTGCTCCCTTGCCTCAAACTCCCCTTTGACCTGGCCCTCCACCACCATATAGTCCGTCGAGACCTCAATGTCTTGTATGCCTAATTCTCGGGCTAACCTGAGCCCTGCGATGATCGCCACATATTTCGCCTACTTATTGGTCAGCGTGAAGTGGATCTTCAAGGCCTGCTAATTCCTGGTCCCCTCTGGACTTACCAAGATCATTCCTCCTCCAAAGGAATTTCTTCTTGATGCTCCATCTACCATCATCCTCCAAGCCACTCGAGGGGACGCTTCAGCCTCTGGGATCTCAACTATGTAGTCCACCAGGAAAACGGCCACTGCTTGTGCCTTGATGGCAAGCTGAGGAATGAAAGCAAGGTCAAATTCACTGAGCTCTATTGACCACTTGGCCAGCCTCACGGAGTGCTTCACCCCCTCCAAGATGCGACAAAGGGGGTGATCCGTCACCACCTGAATAGAGTGAGCCTGAAAATACGGCCTGAGCCTCCTGGCCGAGATGATGAGGGCAAATGCTAATTTTTCAATAATGGGGTACCCGAGCTCCACCTTCTTGAGGACCCTGCTTACGTAAAAGATCGGAAACTTCTTCCTCCCCTCCTCTCGCACCAGAACCGAGCTCACGACCCCCGTCCCTACTCCCAAGTATAGGAAAAAATCTCTCCTTCCCTCGACCCCTAGAGTAAAGGTGTCCAGGTGAGCTATTGCTTTAGAGCCTGAAAAGCCTTCTCACATTCAGGAGTCCACTCGAATTTCTTGCCTCCTCTCAATGTCCGGAAGAAAGGCGAGCATCTCTCCCCGGATCGAGAGAGAAACCTGCTTAGCTCGGCCAGCTTGCCGGTGAGACGTTGAACCTCCTTGGCATTTCTAGGAGACTCCAACTCTAGGATTGCAATCACTTTATCGGGATTGGGCTCCACTCCAGATGGGGTGAGAAGATGCCCTAGGAACTTTCCCCTATTGGCTCCAAACACACATTTTAGGGGGTTGAGTCTCATTTTATATTTTCTCAAGGTTTCAAAGGTTTACTCAAGGTCCAGGACATGAAATTTGATGTCCCTGCTTTTGATCATCAAGTCATCCACATAGACCTCGAGGTTCCTTCCTTTTTGTTCTCAGAAGAACCGATCCATCATTCTTTGGTAGGTTGCTCCCACATTTTCTAACCAGAAGGGCATCATATTAAAATAGAAGCATCCATCCTCCGTGACGAATGTGACGTCCTTAACGTCTGGAGGATGCATGCGTATTTGATGATATCATGAAAACACATCTAAAAAACTCACAAGAGAGAAACCTACGGCTGAGTCAACCAGCGCGTCGATTCGAGGAAGTGGGTAACAATCCTTAGGGCATGCTTTATTTAAAAGAGAGAAATCCACACACATTCTCCACCTATGCTCCCCTTTTTTAACCATTACAACATTTGCTCACCCAACCCGAATACTTACAGGAAGACAAAAGCCCTGCCTTAAGTAACTTTTTTACTTCCTCTCTAATGGGTCCGACCATTCTGGAGGCGATGGCCCTCTTCTTCTGCTGCACTGTGCGGGTGTCACAACCCGCATTTTCTCAATGATAAAATCGTATCAGAGCAAGAGAAAACATGTGCCGTGATGCCACGTCGTGCAGGGGATAACTGCACACGCTCAGGAAAAACTTCAGACCTTTGATTTTAAGGATAATCGTTGATTAACTATAAAAGGAAACCAGTTAGGTTGAAAGGCCGTATCCCTCGGCACGGTGGATCAGCTAGTCCACAAATAAAAAGTATATTTATACGCAGCAGAAAATACTTTGCTTCAATTAACTTGACACTCTAAATGAGCATAAGTGTCCCCGAGGGATGACTCATGGTATGCTCGACTCTAAAGTGAATATAATATATATATGAAAGATAGTCTTTTTACGCTAAGGAAATATAGTGTCTTTGTTTTATAAATATGTTATGCATGATGTACATATAATAATGCTTTTAGGGTTTAAAATATCTAACATGCAACCTAGCATAAATCCTTCCCAGAAGCAAGTAAACAACCACAAATAGGCAAAAACAACAGTTTAAGTTCATACCCAGCATCGCAAGAAGCCACCAGTGGGCGCCAACAACCTGACACGAACCCACTGGTGAGTATGTATGTCTATACAGGAAGGTAGAGAACTCCCTCACAAAATCGGGGATCGGCTATCTCAGCTACCCAAGAGGCCACCAACAAGCCCCTCCAAAAGAACTAGTTGTTGAACCGGCTACAACATGGACCTGAGGCATTCAAGAAAAGAACACCTCAGCAAGAAGATAAACAAAAAGTAAATAGAGCATTAGATTAATGAGCAAACAAAAGAAAGGGTTAACCAACCCGGCAACAAACTGCTATAAGTAAAAGAAAGGACATGACAGTAAGAAAAGAGTACTCTCTAAAGCACAGCAAAGTACACCAAGTGCGAGCAATAAAAGTAGCATGCCCTACAAAGAGTCTGCAACAGCAACAAGACATATACATATATGCCAAAAGAAAGAGAAAACATAAACAGGAAAGGGACTAATAGTCCTAGCACGTGGGTGAGTGGCAGTGGTCAAAACATGGATCTGAATACGTAACCAAAATCAGATCCAAAAAGGGCTAAGGGGTCAAACAGTGGCAGCACTAGGGTCCCACACACGCCAAGCCAAACCGGGGCAAAAGGCGGTGGCCACAGCTCACCACATAAAACCACCCCTCCAGAGGCTACCAAAACTCTACCACCTGCCACAACCCAAGAGTCGGGGAGCAAAAATTAGCCGAACACCCAATACCACCCCCTAGGGAAAGGGAAAAGTCACACTAACCATCCTAAGGAAACACACGAACCCAAGACAGAAATGTCGAGCTCACTCGACGCGGCATGAGTAAGCTCCGCTTACTTGACGACGAAAATACTGAGCCGCAAATCCTACGCTAGGTGACGGCGTTGAGTGAACTCGGCTCACTCGACGCTGTCAGCGCTTTCCACTTAGGGTAAACGTAAGTTTTAGTAAAACCGCAGCCTAAACTCTCTCAAAGCGTGAAAACAAGGAGTTGGAAATTTAATCCCAACCCTCCGTTCCATCCTAACTACTCGGGGCTACCACAACTAAACCTAAACTGTAACTAACCGCAGCCTCACCCTAACTCTAGCTACCCACTATACACCAAGACCTCAGGTAACGAGAGAACATTGATTTAAATGTAAGAAGAACAATGAAACAGCCCATGGATGAAATGAAGGAAGAAGACATCCTATTGTTCTAATTTCTAAGGAGGAAAAAATAATGAAAACAGAAGTATTGCACAGGAAAAAGAGAACAGAGCAAGAGTTAGAATAATTTGGCAAGGGCAAGGTAGCCACTTGCCTCTACCTCCAAGAAAAACAACAGCTAACACCAAAGCTTGGCACCGGCGGCAAGATCGGCCACCTAGAAGACCAAAACTGAAACTTGAGGAAAAGAAAAGAAATCAGATATTCTAGAATCAACCCTAAATCAAGAAAAACTTACATGGAAGGGAAGATCTCGACGAGAGCAAGCTAAATCCACTATCGCACGAGAAAAACGAGCTCTAACCCTCCCGCAATCACCGGCCAAAACCACCACCGCCTCCTCTCAAAACCCTTCTGCTGGAAGCTCTCCAGACTCGGGAACGATTAAAATGAGGAGGAAAAACGGTTCACGGCAACAAAAGATGATCTCAGGAGAAAAGTACGGAACACGCCCAAGACACGCCCATGACACGGCCCGACACGCCCGTGTCACGGGGCGTGTACATACTCGACGAACGTCGATCTCCACTCGACGAAAACACGGGACACGCCCCAGACACGCCCGTGACACGGCCCGACACGTGCATGTCACGGGGCGTGTACTCACACACCTACCCACTCGACAAACGTCGATCTCAGCTCGACAAAACAGGGTGACACGCCCTGTGACATGCCCGTGTCACAGGCCGTGTACCAACTCACACACCACTCGACGATCGTGGAGCGCCGATCGTCGAACGAAGAGACACGCCCCATGTCACGCCCGTGACACGACCGTGTTCTCACTAAAACTCCGCCTGACGACCATCGAGCGCAGCACGATGAAGGGGGACACGCCCTGTGACACGCCCGTGTCACAGGCCGTGTTCCTACAAGAACCCCGTTGACCAAAAATTCGTCGACCAGAGAAACGGGAGCTGTACCCTAGCACGACACGCCCTGGGTCACGGGCGTGACCCAGGCCGTGTCACCCAAACTTACACAGAAAAGGAAACCTGCTAACACCTAGCAAACAAGAGACAAGGCACCAGCCTACTAGCTCGGCCACATCATGCACGCATAGCACAACAAACATTACAAACATTACAGCTAACAGAACAAACGCCGAAACAACGCGAAAGCAAACGATCCCGGATTTCGACCAAAACCCGCACCGTAGCTAAACTCCCAAGCTACGAAAACAACGGTGAGGTCAAAAACAACATCCGACGATCGCACACCCGGGCTAACACCTCCCAAAGCCAAAACACAAGCATTTCCCTAAGAGGCCCAACCGAGTCACCAAAAGAGACTCCGGCTAGCTGGGGAAATTTGCCAACAGGCTACAACCAGGCTACACCAGGAACCTAAAGAGCTAAGACCACGCTTTACAACGGCGAAAGGCTGGAAAAATGCGTCATTGTAACGCCAATCCAAGATCAAACAAAACCAAGTAAAACTGGGGGCGTTACAGCCACTCCCCCTAAAAGAAAGTTTTGCCTCGAAACTTTACTCACAACACTCCTATGAAGAAGGAGAGAGAAAGAGCCAGGAAAGGGCTATATATAAATAAATAAAGCAGAACATACCATGCACAAGATCAGGGAAACAGATGAGGGTGAGCCTCCCTCATAGCCCACTCCAATTCCCAAGTCGCGCTTTCTACATCCTTATTCCTCCATAAAACTTTAACCATAGGAATAGCCTTCTTCCGCAGCGCACGAACATGAGAATCCAGAATGCGGACAGGCACCTCCACATAAGAAAGATTCGGCTCCAACTGAGGCACAGAATCCAAAACCTGCCTGTCATTCATCACAAATTTCCGCAGCTGACTGACGTGGACGACATCATGCATGCCAGGGAAATTTGCGGGAAACGCTAGCCTATAAGCTGATATCCCAATCCGCTCAACAATCGGAAACGGCCCCACGTACCTCGGGTCCAACTTCCTATTCTTGCCAAACCGCTTGACTCCAATCAACGGGGAGACCTTTAAGAACACTGAGTCCCCCACCACAAATTCCAAGTCCGATCTACGCCGATTGGCATTTTTCTCATATCTCTCCTGGGCTATCCGAAGCTATTCCCGTATAAGCTTCACAGCGGTTTCCATCTCCTCGAGCGCTTCTGGACCCAACAAAGGTCTCTCACCAACCTCAGCCCAAAACAAGAGAGTCCTGCAGCGCCTCCCATACAAAGCTTCAAAAGGAGCCATTTGCAAGCTTTCTTGATAACTGTTGTTATACACAAATTCCATAAGCCGCAAGCGCTCATCCCACACACCTCCATGGTCCAGAATATAGCATCGGATCATATCTTCCACAATCTGATTTACTCGCTCCGTATGACCATTGGTCTTCGGATGATAAGCCGTGGAATATCTCAAATCTATACCCAACCCTTCTTGAAGGCTCTTCCAAAAACGAGACGTAAACCTGGAGTCTCGATCTGATATGATACTCACGGGTACACCATGCAATCTAATAACCTCATCCAGATACAGCTCAGATATCTTCCTCATCGGATAATCGATCTTAAATGGTACGAAGTGAGCACACTTCATCAATCTGTCTACGATCACCCAAACTGAATCATGCCCTTTAGGAGATCTCGGTAAGCCTGTAATGAAATCCATAGAGATACTCTCCCACTTCCACATCGGAATCTCCATGGGAGTCAGCTTTCCACCAGGCCTCCCATGGTCGGCTTTCACACGCCTGCAAGTGAAACATTCTGAAACAAATCTGGCTATGTCCTTCTTCATCCCACACCACCAGGCAATCTGCTTTAAATCATGATACATTTTGGCAGACCCTGGATGGTAGGCAACACTAGATCCGTGGGCTTCTCTGCACACCATAACCCGGATATCTCCAACTGCGGGGATGCAAAACCTGCCACGATACTTCAAGGTACCCGCATCATCTACAGAGAAATCTGGTAGTTCACCTTTTGCAGCTCGAAGATACAAATGCAGAAGATCGGGATCATCCTTCTGATGCAGTCTCGTAAGCGCAATCCACGAAGGTTCTTCCACTGCCAAGCTACTCTGCGAATCGCAGCTTCCCACAGAAATGTCCATCAAAAGAAACTCTTCCACTAGACGCTCAGCGGAGAGATTGAAAATCTTCCATGACTTCCGACTCAGGGCATCGGCCACCACATTAGCCTTGCCCGGATGGTACTGGATTTCAACATCATAGTCGGCCACGTACTCCAACCACCGCCGCTGGCGTAGATTCAATTCTTTCTGAGTGAAGACATACTTCAGACTCTTATGATCCGTGAAAATCTTGCACTGCGCGCCATATAGCAAATGCCTCCACAATTTCAACGCATAGATCACAGCTGCAAACTCCAGGTCATGCGTAGGGTAATTCCTCTCGTGAGTCTTTAGCTGTCTCGACCCGTACGCAATCACCTTACCGCCCTGCATCAATACGCAACCCAGTCCGACATGCGACGCATCCACATATATATCATACTCACTATCTTCGGTAGGCAAGGACAAAATTGGAGCTGAACATAGCCTTCTTTTTAGTTTCTCAAAAGCCTCCTCACATTTACCATCCCATATGAAGGCTACATTCTTCTGCGTCAACTTGGTCAACGGCACAGACAAGGTAGAGAAGCCCTCTACAAATCTTCTATAATATCCAGCCAAGCCCAAGAAGCTTCTGATTTCTTTGGGAGTAACAGGCCTCGCCCATTCCATAACAGTAGCGATCTTTTCTGGGTCCACCGATATTCCTTCCTTATTAACCACGTGGCCGAGAAAAGAAACTTGAGGCAACCAAAATTCGCATTTGCTCAGCTTGGCGTATAGCTTACGGTCTCTCAGAGTCGCCAAGACCAGTCGCAAATGCCGATCATGCTCCTCCGCATCTTTAGAATACACTAAAACATCGTCTATAAAGACAATCACAAACTCATCCAAGAATTCCTTGAAAACTCTGTTCATCAGATCCATAAAAGCTGAGGGCGCATTAGTCAAACCAAATGACATAACCAAAAACTCGAAATTCCCATGACGAGAGCGGAACGCCGTCCGCGTAACATCTGACTCCCGAATCCTCAACTGGTGATAGCCCGAACGAAGATCTATCTTGGAAAACACGGCACTACCACGCAGTTGGTCAAACAAATTATCAATTCGAGGCAAAGGGTACCTGTTCTTAATAGTAACCTTGTTCAGCTCTCTATAGTCGATGCATAGCCTCATCGACCCATCTTTCTTTTTAACGAACAGCACTGGCGCACCCCAAGGTCAAGAACTCGGCCTTATGAAACCTTTTGCCAACATCTCATCCAGCTGAATTCGCATCTCTTCCAGCTCTCGCGGGGCCATCCGGTACGGCGCCTTTGCAATAGGACGCGTGTCTGGCTCCAAATCTATAACAAACTCGACATCTCGGTCGGGTGGAAAACCGGGAAGATCATTAAGAAACACATCATAGAAGTCACATACCACAGGAATCTCTTCCAAACGCGGCACCCTAACAACTTTCCCTACCAGAGAGACCACACAGGCAAAACAGTCAGAATCAAGCAACTTCCGAGCATGCACCGCAGAAATGCCTGGAGACTCCTGGAGAGAATACCCATAAACGCTCCCTGGCTGACCGTTGTCTTTGACGAAGTCCAAGCGCTTACCCTTGCACTGGATGACAGCATCGTACCTTGACAACCAGTCCATGCCAAAAATAACATCGAAGTCCTCCAGGTTAATCACCTTCAGATCTGCCTTGGCTAGAAAATCCCCCAACAAAATTGGACAATCAAGGACACCCAGGTCCGTAACCACAGAGTCACCGGAAGGGAACTTAACGCAAAAGGCACCACCAACATGATCTAGGCCCAACCTGAACCACTCCACGAAGGCTCTAGCCACAAACAAGTGGGTAGCGCCGGAATCGAAGAGAACGCGCACCCAACGGTTCTTTACCTTAAATCGTCCTACAAATAGCGCACACATCTAAGGCAACAAATGCAAAAATGAAAACTACAACCAAAAAGGAAACATAACGAAACGACTGCGGAGGAGTCGAACCTGAAATAACCTGGGTCGAAGTCTGCGCTTTGTCTGCCGAAAGCACATTCAGCTTCCCCTTTCCTCTATCCAGTTGCTGAGGCGGTGGCAAAGCCTGAAGGGGAACTGGCTGCAGAGCAGGCTGGAATTGCGAGCACTTTGTCTTGAGATGACCCTTCTGGCCACACTGAAAACAAACCTTATTTTTTAACCAGCAACGGGCAGCCTCATGCCCCTTCCTTCCACATAAGGCACATACCAAGTCTCCTCTGGGAGCACCCTGAATCGCATGCACCTATTCCTTCTTCTGCGCTCCCAACCTTTTGAAACACTTCTCAAAGGTGTGGCCTGGCCGGCCGCAGAAACTACAAACCTCTTTGTTCTTCTTTCTCGAGACAGCATCAGGTTCCTGAGGGCTCTTCCCTCCAACGGACTTCCGCTTATCCTTCCTCAACTGCTGGCCTCTATTCTTGGCATTCTCAATGGCCTCAACTCTCAAGGCAGCTTCAACCATGCTGGCATAACTGACTGCTCCGTAGGCATTTGCTAACTGCTGAATGTCGCTTCTAAGTACACCAAGGAATCGCTTAACTCGGTCTGATTCAACACTCACCAGACCAGGGGCAAACCGACTCAACTTACTAAACTCAATCTCATACTCACTAACCTTGAGTTTCCTCTGCTTCAAATGGAGAAAGTCATTCATCAGCCGGTCCCTCTCGACTGAAGGCAGAAATTTACTCAACAGCATCACCTTAAATGACTCCCAAGAGCATCCTGCCACCAAGCTTTCTTTCTCCCTCAGCCACCAATTCTTTGCTAAGACCTTGAGCTGGTAGGCAGCGAGCATCACTCTCTGATCGTCCGTAATCCCGGAGTAAGAGAACATCTCCTCAATGGTAATCAACCAGTCATCCAAAATCATGAAATCTGCTTGCCCCTCATAAGTAGGGGGCCTCAGCCGCTGAAACTAGGATATAAATGCCATCTTCGGGGGCCCCACAACCACAGGCACGGGAGGAGCAGGAGGGGCAGGAACCGCTACCCCCTCAGCGGGGTCCGGAACTCTCGGAGCCTGTCCCGCCACCACTGCCACAAGGGACTGAATCTGAGCCTGCATAACTACCACCTGTCTCGATAAGTCCTCATTGCTCTGCCGCAGGTTTTCTACCAACGCCTCGCTCTGCGCTACTGACGTCTCACCCTCGAATTGGGGGGTCGATCTCGTCGCAGGATGTCTCGCCATCCTATAATCGCACAAGCTTTAGACAAAACCTAGCGAAACAGCTAGAACAAAACTACCAGGTACAGACAAACACACTTAAATATGAACTTCAACTGCAAAACTTGCTCTGGGAGTTGTTTTTACCATGATGATGTTATGCTTAACCTAAGATGGTTCACCACCATCATACTAACTCATGTGCCTAAACCATGAATGCATGTATTTGTATTCTTTTTGACTCAAAACCATGTGTGTACATATGTCATCTTGCAAATCTTTAGCTTGGCACGTTGTGCTTATGAAATGTTATGCTATGCATGAGTGCTATGTATTCTAAAAAAAAGGACTTAATGCATTCCATGGGAGGCGTACACATGAAAATGTTATGCATCCCATACTACATAACATTCCCATGCAACGAAAAAGAAAACGTGCTAGCCGCATTCATGTGGTGAGGTTATGCATCCCATACTACATAACCCTCACATGTTGCCTCCTATGGTGGATCCATATACGAACACATATTATGCATCTCATACTACATAATATACCTCGTATACTTCTTTATGCTCATGAGTGTAGTGTTCGTGCTTTAGCCAAGACGTGCAGATGACATATCGGTGTGTGTATGGTATGACGCTAACCACTAATGTGAACAAGGGAAAGGTTGCCCGACCATTTGTAAAGCAACCTCCCTCTGATACCAACTGTCATAACCCGCATTTTATCAACGATAAAATCGTATCAGAGCAAGAGAAAACACGTATCGTGATGCCACGTCGTGTAGGGGATAACTGCACACGCTCAGGCAAAACTCCAGACCTTTGATTTTAAGGAAAATCGTTGATTAATTATAAAAGGAAACCAGTTAGGTTGAAAGGTCGTATCCCTCGGCACGGTGGATCAGCTAGTCCATAAATAAAAAGTATATTTATACGCAGCAGAAAATACTTTGGTTCAATTAACTTGACACTCTAAATGAGCATAAGTGTCCCCGAGGGATGACTCATGGTATGCTAGACTCTAAAGTGAATATAATATATATATGAAAGATAGTCTTTTTACGCTAAGGAAATATAGTATCTTTGTTTTATAAATATATTATGCATGATGTACATATAATAATGCTTTTAGGGTTTAAAATATCTAACATGCAACCTAGCATAAATCCTTCCCAGAAGCAAGTAAACAACCACAAATAGGCAAAAACAGCAGTTTAAGTTCATACCCAGCATCGCAAGAAGCCACCAGTGGGCGCCAACAACCTGACACGAACCCACTGGTGAGTATGTATGTCTATACAGGAAGGTAAAGAAATACCTCACAAAATCGGGGATCGGCTATCTCAGCTACCCAAGAGGCCACCAACAAGCCCCTCCAAAAGAACTAGCCGCTGAACCGGCTACAACCTGGACCTAAGGCATTCAAGAAAAGAACTCCTCAGCAAGAAGATAAACAAAAAGTAAATAGAGCATTAGATTAATGAGCAAACAAAAGAAAGGGTTTACCAACCCGGCAAGAAACTGCTATAAGCAAAAGAAAGGGCATGACAGTAAGAAAAGAGTACTGTCTAAAGCATAGCAAAGCACACCAAGTGCGAGCAATAAAAGCAGCATGCCCTACAAAGAGTCTGCAACAGCAACAAGTCATATACATATATGCCAAAAGAAAGAGAAAACATTAACAGGAAAGGGACTAACAGTCCTAGCACGTGGGTGAGTGGCAGTGGTCAAAACATGGATCTGAATACGTAACCAAAACCAGATCCAAAAAGGGCATGGGGTCAAATAGTGGCAGCACTAGGGTCCCACACACGCCAACCCAAACCGGGGCAAAAGGCGGTGGCCACAGCTCACCACATAAAACCACCCCTCCAGAGGCCACCAAAACTCCACCACCTGCCAGAACCTAAGAGTCGGCGAGCAAAAATTAGCCGAACACCCAATACCACCCCCTAGGGAAAGGGAAAAGTCACACTAACAATCCTAAGGAAACACACGAACCCAAGACAGAAATGTCGAGCTCACTCAACGCGGCGTGAGTAAGCTCCGCTTACCTGACGCCGAAAATACTGAGCCGCAAATCCTACGCTAGGTGACGGCGTTGAGTGAACTCGGCTCACTCGACGCTGTCAGCGCTTTCCACTTAGGGTAAACGTAAGTTTTAGTCAAACCGCAGCCTAAACTCCCTCAACGCGCGAAAACAAGGAGTTGGAAATTTAATCCCAACCCTCCGTTCCATCCTAACTACTAGGGGCTACCGCAACTAAACCTAAAATGTAACTAACCGCAGCCTCACCCTAACTCTAGCTACCCACTGTACACCAAGACCTCAGACAACGAGAGAACATTGATTTAAATGTAAGAAGAACAATGAAACAGCCCATGGATGAAATAAAGGAACAAGACATCCTATTGTTCTAATTTCTAAGGAGGAAAAAATAATGAAAACAGAAGTATTGCACAGGAAAAAGAGAACAGAGCAAGAGTTAGAATAATTTGGCAAGGGCAAGGGAGCCACTTGCCTCAACCTCCAGGAAAAACAACAGTTAACACCCAAGCTTGGCACCGACGGCAAGATCGGCCACCTAAAAGACCAAAACTGAAACTTAAGGAAAAGAAAAGAAATCAGATATTCTAGAATCAACCCTAAATCAAGAAAAACTTACATGGAAGGGAAGATCTCGACGAGAGCAAGCCAAATCCGCTATCGCACGAGAAAAATAAGCTCTAACCCTCCCGCAATCACCGACCAAAACCACCACCACCTCCTCTCAAAACCCTTCCGTTGGAAGCTCTCCAGACTCGGGAACGATGAAAATGAGGAGGAAAAACGGTTCACGGCAACAAAAGATGATCTCAGGAGAAAAAGTACGGAACACGCCCAAGATACGCCCGTGACACGGCCCGACACGTCCGTGTCACGGGGCGTGTACTTGCTCTACGAACGTCGATCTCCACTCGACGAAAACACGGGCGTGTCACGGGGCGTGTACTCACACAACTACCCACTAGACGACCGTCGATCTCAGCTTGACGAAACAGGTGACACGCCCCGTGACACGCCCGTGTCACAGGCTGTGTACCAACTCAAACACCACTCGATGATCGTGGAGCGCCGATCGTCGAACGGAGAGACACGCCCCGTGTCACGCCCGTGTCCGACACGACACGCCCGTGATACGGCCGTGTTCTCACTAAAAATCCGCCTGACGACCATCGAGCGCAGCTCGATGAAGGGGGACACGCCCTGTGACATGCCCGTGTCACAGGCCGTGTTCCTACAAGAAGCCCGTCGACCAGAGAAACGGGAGCTCTACCCGAGCACGACACGCCCTGGGTCACGGGCGTGACCCAGGCCGTGTCACCCAAACTTACACAGAAAAGGAAACCTACTAACACCTAGCAAACAAGAGACAAGGCACCAGCCTACTAGCTCGGCCACATCAGGCACGCACAGCACAACAAACATTACAGCTAACAGAACAAATGCCGTAACGACGCGAAAGCAAACGATCCCGGATTTCGACCAAAACTCGCACCGTAGCTAAACTCCTAAGCTACGAAAACAACGGTGAGGTCGAAAACAACATCCGACGATCGCACACCCGGGCTAACACCTCCTGAAGCTAAAAGACAAGCATTTCCCTAAGAGGCCCAACCGAGTCACCAAAAGAGACTCCGGCTAGCTGGGGAAATTTGCCAACAGGCTACAACCAGGCTACACCAGGAACCTAAAGAGCTAAGACCACGCTCTACAACGGTGAAAGGCCGAAAAAATGCGTCATCGTAACGCCAATCCAAGATCAAACAAAACCAAGAAAAACCGGGGGCGTTACAGCGGGTGTTGGGGTCGAGGTTGAGAAAGTGGTAGGCCACGTTCGCATCTACTCCTAGCATGTCAGATGCACTCCAAACAAAGACGTCAATGTTCCTTTGCATGAATGCCCTGATCTCCTCCTGGTCTTCCGGGCTGAGCTCGCCACTGACCTTGATCTTCTCCTTCCTTCCTTCTTTGGTGAAGATCTCCACCTCCAGCACATCCACAACCGCCTTTAGCCTTGACGGTTCCTCCTCTCCCTCCTGCTCTCCCAGTACATCCTATTCTCTAGCTTCGTATTCCACGACAGCCACCACCATTTCATCCCCAAGCTTTTCCATCTCCCGCTTGCTAGCGTCCTCTCCTTCCCATAGTGAGGCTCTTCTTTTTTGTAGCTGGGCACCCCTTCTGGGCGACCCTCTCGCTTCCTCCATCTTACTCATCTCTTTCCTCCTCTTTCTATCCTCCTTTGACTCCCCTTCCTCTCCCGCCTCCATCTATCCATTCTTCTCTCTCGTCATACCTGCCCACCCCCCCCCCAAGAAATGCCACCAACAATCACTGCTTCTACCTCTCCTCCATCCTCTTCTTCCTCTCTCTCTCTTATACTATCCCCATCTCTCAATCCTTCTCTCCCGCCATTTCTGGCTCCCCCACAATGCCACCAACCATCACCACTTCGCTCTCTCCTCCGATCTCTTCTTCCTCCCTCTCTTCTACTTTGCCTCCAAGCTCCTGTTGCCATTATTCCATCCTCTTCTCCATCTCTTCAACATCTCCCTGCCATGAGATGGTGTTCGTGATGTAGGTTAAACCTCCAAAAATTATTAAGGGCCCACGACGCCCCGGGCAGTTTATTTGAGAAAAGCGGATTTGGTTTTTATTTAGAAAATAGGGTGCGCGGATTTATTATTTTGGATATAAAAAGATGAGATCGAGTTTTAATGGAAGGAGTCAATTGTACCTATTGTGAGCAGTACAGGATACCCGGTGTGGAATATCGAGGTCGTATTATTTTCGGGGTCGGGTCGATTATTTCTACTCTTCCCTGGAGGGGACTATTATTTTACCAATAATTAACTTGTCTTGTTAATAATTAATATATATAAACAAAAAGAAAGATAGAAAACGAAAACATTAAAGGTGGATCCGATGAAAAGCTTAGCGCAACGACATCGAATCAAAATTGAACTAAAATAAACTTTTAATAAAAAGAGATCCTAATTTTCAAATCAATTAAGGCTGAGACTTGGCCGTGGAGGTTCCACTAAAATGAGCTCACCTAGCAATAGGGATATAGCTCACCTGAACTCTAAGACTATTCGACCGGGCTCTCCTTCGATGAATGATTCCTCTTAATGCCCGCATTATGCTAAGAACCCTGCTATTGGGTGGGGAACCCAATCCGGTAGAGTTTGTGTGCCACCTCTCTCGAGGGTTAGTGCGGAACTCTCTTTACCAAGGGGTGATTGATGCATACGCACGGCCTCTCGGCTAGCTAGCGTATGCACTATGGAAATAGAGGGCACACATCGATATGTGGTTCTACGCGTCGTAAACCCTAGGCAAACCTTAAGTAATTTTAATTAATAAGAAAATCAGGACCATTAATTATTTAAAACTATTTTATCTGTCCCAATGCTCTTCGATATCGAGGGCTAAGAACGGTTAGCCACTCATCGGAATGGGGACGGCAAGCGGTGAAAGCAATAAAAAAAGCAGTAAAATGAAAGCAGGAAATAAAGCAGTAAAGGAAAGCTGTAAAGAAAGCAGAAAATTGCAAGTCCTACTCATATGAGTAGGACTGAAATGAAAGCAAAAAATGCGAGTCCCGGCTCAAATGAGTGGGCAGGGTAAATGAAAGCGAGTCCTACTCAAACGAGTAGGAAGAAATAAATGCAACGCACTCACACACTCGACAGAAATTAAAACTCGCGCACAAACTCGACATGAAATGAAACACACGCACACAACAGAATGCCAAAACTCACACACTCTACTGGAAAGAAAAACTCACACACTCTACTGGAAAGGAAAAAAAACACTGCGCCATTTAACTCTTAAAGAGTAGGCGGAAATAAATGCACACAGATAAAAAAACTAAGTTACCGAAAAATTAAAATAACTACATTTCTACCGCTAGAATGCGGTAAAAATACATAAAAAGCTAAAATAAAAATTAAATGAGCAATTAGGTTTGCAAATAAACGGAAAAATGCAAGTGCTCGAAAAATTAAAAGGAATACATTTCTACCGCTAGAATGCGGTAGAAATGCGTAAAAAGAAGACGAAACATTTAAAGGAGAAAAATTTTCAAAACAAAATCAAAGTGTATGAAAAATTGAACCGAGTACGATTTCATTCTTATAACTTGATAAAAATGCTTAAAAAGTGGAAGAAAAGATAAAAGAACGAAAAGTTTTACGATTTAAAAAGACTAAGTAAAAAAAAGAAAAACAAAACCCCTTTAAAAACATTTTTATAAATTTATAAGGATGAATATAAAGAGTACGGAAAACCTAAGTTATGAAAACTATAAAAGATATGAAAGCATAAAATTACACTCATACACACGCACACCCGTATGAAAAAGAACGAAAACAAAACAAAAGAAAAACAAGTAAAAATAAGATTGCTAAATGGAGAGTTGCTTAGATGCATTCCAAAGACATATAACGGAGAAAAACTACAATTTTTATTAATACTAAAAGATTATTACAAAGCTAAAATGAAAATAAGAGAGAGAGAGAGGGGGAGAAAATCCCTTACGTAGTATTTGGAATCCATCTAGGCAGCATAACACCGTAGCAAAATGATTCCGAAAAAGGGGAACATGAGATCTTACAGAACACAAGTATTTATAGGCAAAAAATTGAAGAACACGCCCTCTGACACGGGCATGTCAGGGTCCATGTCACTACTATTGAAGATTCAATCCGGCGAGCTGATGGCTTGGTTGACTTTGGGCAGGACACGTGTCGGTATCGAGGCGGTCAAGCCCCAGGTCACGGGCGTGACTCTGGGCGTATCAGGGTGGTTGATCTGGGTGCGGGCAGCGTCGAAAGTTGCGGGAGCAGTCTTGTTGGCCAGGTGGAGGGGTACACGCCCGTGTCGTATCTTGACACGGGCGTGTTGGGGGGGTGTCGACGAATGTCGAGCGGAAAATGTCGAGCGGAAATTGTCGAGCGCGGTTACACGGGCCTGTCGGGTTGGCTGAAACGGGCGTGTCAAGTTGGTTGACGAACATCGAGTGCATTTTCATCGAGTGGGAGTGACACAGCCGTGTCAGCCAACCCGACACGCTCGTGTAACCGCGCTCGACAATTTCTGCTCGACATTTTCTGCTCGACATTCTTTGACACCTCCCCGACACGCTCGTGTCAAGATGCGATACGGGCGTGTACCCCTCCACCTGCCCGACAAGACTGCACCCGCGACTTTCAATGCGGCCCTTACCCATATTAATCTCCCCAACATGCCCAGAGTCACGCCCGTGACCTGGGGCATGACAGCCGCGTGACCGACACGTGTCCAGCCCGAAGTCAACTAAGCCTTCAGATCACTGGATCGAATCGATGAATAGTGTTAACACGCCCCCTGACACGCCCGTGTCAGAGGCCATGTCCCGTGAAATTTTTTGTCTATAAATTCCAGCCTTCTACTTGTAATCGTGTTCCACTTTTTGGTTCCATTTTGTAAGGGGAGGTGCTGCCTAGATGGATTTCCAACCTTTGGAATGGGGTTTTCTCTCTCCCTCTCTCTTATATTTTTGTATTAACTTTGTAATAGTTTTTAGACTTAATAAAAATGTAGATTTTTTCTCATTTCAATGTTTTGGACTTCATCCATATGCCACCCTTTGCAATCTTATTTTTCTTTTGTTTTAGCTTTATTTTTCTTATCTTTAAAATGCGTGTGTGCGTGTATGAGTATAGATTTGTTTTCATTATAGTTAATTTTACTAGTTTTGGTTAGTGTTAGGATTTTCCAGTTCTTCTAATATGCATCCTTATAAAGTTATAAAAATGATTATAAAGTGCATTTTGATTTTGATTTACTTAGTCTCTTTAGGATTGTAAAAGTTTTCGTTCTCTTTCAGTTTTATTTTCACTTCTTAGGCGTTTCTATAAAGTTACAAGAATGAAAACATAATCATTTTAATTTTTCGAGCATTCTCATTTTCATTTTTATTTTCAAAACTTTTTGTCCGTTTAATTTTTCTGTCTTCTTTTTACGCATTTCTACCGCATTTTAGCGGTAGAAATATATTTGTTTTTATTTTTCAAGCACTTGCGTTTTCATTTTTATTTGCAAAACTTTCTTCCCGTTTAATTTTTCTTTTCACTTTTTATGTATTTCTACCGCATTCTAGCAGTAGAATTGCAGTCATTTTAATTTTTAGATAACTTAGTTTTACACATTTTTGTAAGTGTGCACATTTATTTCGGCCTACTCGTTAAGAGTTAAATGACGCATTGTTTTTATTTCATTCAGTAGAGTGTGTGTGTGTGTGTGTGTGTTTTTTTACATTCTGTCGAGTGAGTGTGTTTTACTTTCTATAGAGTGGGCGCATTTATTTAGTCCTACTCGTTTGAGTAGGACCCGTATTTATTTTCTCCTACTCATTTGAGTAGGACTTGTGTGCGTGTGTTTTACTTTCTGTCGAGAGTGTGCATGTGTTGCATTTATTTTGTCCTACTTATTTGAGTAGGACTCGCTTTCATTTCTCCCGCCCACGCATTTGCGCTGGGACTCGCACTTTACTGCTTTCATTTCAGTCCTACTCGTTTGAGTAGGACTTGCAATTTACTGCTTTATTTACTGCTTTCCTTTACTGCTTTATTTCCTACTTTCATTTTACCGCTTTATTTATTGCTTTCACAGCTTGCCATCCCCATTCTGATGAGTGGCTAATCGTTCTTAGCCCTCAGTATCGAAGAGCATTAGGACAGATAAAATAGCTTTAAATAATTAAAGGTCCTTATTTTCTAATTAATTAAAATTACTTAAGGTTTGCTTAGTGTTTATGACGCGTAGGAGCACATATCGATTTGTGGGCCCTATTTCCGTACCCCATACGCTAGCTAGACGAGAGGCCCTGCGTATGGACCGATCACCCCTTGGTAAAGAGAGTTCTGCGCTAACCCTCGAGAGAGGAGGCGCGCCAACTCTACCGGATTGGGTTCCCCACCCAATAGCGGGGTTCTTAGCGTAATGCGGGCGTTACAAGGAATCCTTCGTCGGACTAACGTTTGGTCGAATATTCTTAGCGTTCAGGTGAGCGATAGTCCTAGAGATAAGTGAGCTCATTCTAGTGGAACCTCCACGACCAAGTCTCCGTCTTAATTGATTTGAAAATTAGGATCTCTTTTTATTAAAAGTTTATTTTAGTTCAAATTCTATTCGATGTGGTCGCACTAAGCACTTCATCGGCACCACCCTTTAATGCTTTCATTTTCTGTTTTCTGTCTTTCTTTTTACTTTTATATATATATAAAAAATATACCCGACAAGTAATTATCGGTAAAATAATAGTCCCCTCCAAAAAGAGTAGAAATAATCGAACCGACCCAATTCTACCTCCCCGACACGCCCATAGTCACGCCAGTGACCTCGTGCGTGACCGCTGCATGATCGACACATGTCCAGCACAAAGTCAACTAAGCCGTCAAATCCCCGGATCGAATCGATGAATAGTGCTGACATGCCCCCTGACACTCCCGTGTTAGAGGTCGTGTCTCGTGAAAGTTTTTGTATATAAATTCCAGCCTTCTGCTTGTATTCCTGTTCCACTTTTTGTTTCCATTTTCTAAGGGGAGGTGCTGTCTAGATGGATTTCCAACCTTTGGAATGGGGTTTTCTCTCTCTCACTCTCTCTCTCTCTCTCTCTTTGTATTAGCTTTGTAATAGTTTTTATACTTAATAAAAATGTAGATTTTTCTCATTTCAATGTTTTGGACTTCATCAATGTGCCCACCCTTTGCAATCTTATTTTTCTTTTATTTTAGCTTTATTTTTCTAATCTTTAAAATGCGTCTGTGCGTGTATGAGTATAGATTTGTTTTCATTATGGTTAGTTTTACTAGTTTTGGTTAGTGTTCGGATTTTCCAGTTCTTCTAATATGCATCCTTATAAAGTTATAAAAACGATTATAAAGTGGATTTTGATTTTGATTTACTTAGTTTCTTTAGGATTGTAAAAGTTTTTCTCTTTTAGGTTTATTTCCACTTTTTAGGCGTTTTATAAAGTTATAAGAATGAAAACATAATCATTTTAATTTTCCGAGAATTCTCATTTTCATTTTTATTTTCAAAACATTTTGTCCGTTTAGTTTTTCTGTCTTCTTTTTACGCATTTCTACCGCATTCAGCGGTAAATATGTATTTGTTTTTATTTTTCGAGCACTTGCGTTTTCATTTTTATTTGCAAAACTTTCTTCCCGTTTAATTTTTCTTTTCACTTTTTATGCATTTATACCGCATTCTAGCGGTAGAAATGCAGTCGTTTTAATTTTTAGATAACTTATTTTTTCACATTTTTGTAAGTGTGTTCATTTATTTCCGCCTACTCGTTAAGAGTTAAATGGCACATTGTTTTTATTTCATTTAGTAGAGTGTGTGTGTGAGTTTTTACATTCTGTCGAGTGAGTGTGTTTTAGTTTCTGTAGAGTGGGTGCATTTATTTAGTCCTACTCGTTTGAGTAGGACCCGCATTTATTTTCTCATACTCATTTGAGTAGGACTTGTGTGCGTGTGTTTTACTTTCTGTCGAGAGTGTGCGTGTGTTTCATTTATTTTGTCCAACTCATTTGAGTAGGACCCGCTTTCATTTCTCCCGCTCATGTATTTGAGTCGGGACTCGCACTTTACTGCTTTCATTTCAGTTCTACTCGTTTGAGTAGGACTTGCAATTTACTACTTTATTTACTGCTTTCCATTACTGCTTATTTCCTGCTTTCATTGTACTACTTTATTTATTGCTTTCACCGCTTGTCATCCCCATTCCGATGAGTGGCTAATCATTCTTAGCCCTCAGTATCGAAAAGCATTGGGACAGATAAAATAGTTTTAAATAATTAAATGTCCTTATTTTCTAATTAATTTAAATTACTTAAGGTTTGCTTAGGGTTTACGACGCGTAGGACCACATATCGATATGTGGGCCCTATTTCCGTTGTCCATACGCTAGCTAGCCAAGAGGCCGTGAGTATGGATCGATCACCCCTTGATAAAGAGAGTTCCTCACTAACCCTCGAGAGAGGAGGCGCGCCAACTCTACCGGATTGGGTTCCCCACCCAATAGCGGGGTTGTTAGCGTAATGCTGGAGATAAGAGGAATCCTTTGTCGGACTAACGTTCGGTCGAATGGTCTTAGCCTTCAGGTGAGCGATAGTACTAGAGATAAGTGAGCTCATTATAGTGGAACCTCCACGGCCAAGTCTCCGCCTTAATTGATTTGAAAATTAGGATCTCCTTTTATTAAAAGTTTATTTTAGTTCAAATTCTATTCGATGCGGTCGCGCTAAGCTCTTCATCGGCTACACCCTTTAATGCTTTCATTTTCTGTTTTCTGTATTTCTTTTTACTTTTATATATATAAAAAAATATACCCGACCAGTAATTATCGGTAAAATAATAGTCCCCTCCAGGAAAGAGTAGAAATAATCGAACCGACCCCGAGAACAATACGACCTCGATATTCCACGCTGGAATATACTGTACTACACGCGATTGGTGAACTTTCCTCCTTTTGTTAAAACTCGATCTAAACCATTTTATATCCAGATAAATAAATCTGCGCGCTCCGTTTTCTAAATAAATCTGAATCCGCCTTTTTCCTTAAATAAACCACCCGGGGCGCCGCGGGAATTCTCATCAATTTTTGGAGTTTTAACTACATCAAGTTTTCGGACCCGATGCGAAAATAATCAATCAAGTTTTTGGAAGATGAGTATAGTGGTGAGTATTCCCGCCTATCACGCGGGTGACCTGGGTTCGTTCCCCGACAACGGCGCCAAAAACTTGATGCGGGTTAAAACTCAAAAAATTATTAAGGGCCCGCGGCGACCCGGGCGGTTTATTTGAGAAAAACAGATTTGGTTTTTATTTAGAAAACGGGGCGCGCAGATTTATTATTTTGGATATAAAAAGATGAGATCAATTTTTAACGAAAGGAGGAAAGTGCACCTATCGTGAGTAGTACAGGATATTTCGGTGTGGAATATCGAGGTCGTATTGTTCTCGGGGTCGAGTCGATTATTTCTACTCTTCCCAGGAGGGGACTATTATTTTACCGATAATTAACTTGTCTTGTTAATAATTATTATATATAAACAAAAAGAAAGACAGAAAATGAAAACATTAAAGGTGGAACCGATGAAAATCTTAGTGCAACGGCATCGAATCGAAATTGAACTAAAATAAACTTTTAATAAAATGAGATCCTAATTTTCCAATCAATTAAGGCGGAGACTTGGCCGTGGAGGTTCCACTAAAATGAGCTCACCTAGCTATAGAGATATCGATCACTTGAACGCTAAGACTATTCGACTGGGCTCTCGTTCGATGAAGGATTCCTCTTAACGGCCGCAATACGCTAAGAACCCCGCTATTGGGTGGGGAACACAATCTGGTAGAGTTTGTGTGCCTCCTCTCTCGAGGGTTAGTGTGGAACTCTCTTTACCAAGGGATGATTGGTGCATACGCACGGCCTCTCGGCTAGCTAGCGTATGCACTACGGAAATAGAGCCCACACAAAGATATGTGGTTCTACGCGTCGTAAACCCTAGGCAAACCTTAAGTAATTTTAATTAATTAGAAAAACAGGACCTTTATTTATTTAAAGCTATTTTTCTTGTCTCAATGCTCTTCGATGTCGAGGGCTAAGAACGGTTAGCCACTCATCGGAATGTGGACGACAAGCTGTGAAAGCAATAAATAAAGCAGTAAAATGAAAGCAGGAAATAAAGCAGTAAAGGAAAGTTGTAAAGAAAGCAGAAAGTTGCAAGTCTTACTCAAATGAGTAGGACTAAAATGAAAGCAGAAAATGCGAGTCCCGGCTCAAATGAGTGGGTGCGGGAAATGAAAGCGAGTCCTACTCAAACGAGTAAGAGTAAATAAATGCAACGCACGCACACACTCGACAGAAATTAAAACTAACGCACACACTCGACATGAAATGAAACACATGCACAAAATAGAATGCAAAAACTCACACACTCTACTGGAAAGGAAAACTCACACACTCTACTGGAAAGGAAATAAAATACTGCGCCATTTAACTCTTAACGAGTAGGCGGAAATAAATGCACACACATAAAAAAACTAAGTTACCGAAAAATTAAAATAACTACATTTCTACGGCTACAATGCGGTAGAAATACATAAAAAGCTAAAATAAAAATTAAACGAGCAATTGGGTTTGCAAATAAACGCAAAAACGCAAGTGCTCGAAAAATTAAAATGAATACATTTATACTGCTAGAATGATTTAGAAATGCGTAAAAAGACGCCGAAAAATTTAAAGGAGCAAAAGTTTTAAAACAAAATCAAAGTGTATGAAAAATTGAACCGTGTATGTTTTCATTCTAATAACTTGATAAAAATGCTTAAAAAGTGGAAGAAAAGATAAAAGAACGAAAAGTTTTACAATTTAAAAAGGCTAAGTAAAAAAAAACAAAACCACTTTAAAAACATTTTTATAAATTTATAAGAATGAATATGAAGAGTACGGAAAACCTAAGTTATGAAAACTATAAAAGATATGAAAGCATAAAACTACACTCATACACACGCAGACCCGTATGAAAAAGAACGAAAACAAAATAAAAGAAAAGAAAGTAAAAATAAGATTGCTAAAGGGAGAGTTGCTTAGATCCATTCCAAAGACATATAACGGAGAAAAACTACAATTTTTATTAATACTAAAAGATTATTACAAAGCTAAAATGAAAATAAGAGAGAGAGAGGGGGAGAAAATCCCTTACATAGCATTTGGAATCCATCTAGGCAGCATAACACCTTAGCAAAATGGTTCCCAAAAAGGGGAACATGAGCTCTTACAGAACACAAGTATTTATAGGCAAAAAAATTGAAGAACACGCCCTCTGACACGGGCGTGTCAGGGGCCATGTCACTACTATTGAAGATTCAATCCAGCGAGCTGAAGACTTGGTTGACTTCGGGCAGGACACGTGTCAGTATCGCGGCGGTCAGGCCCAAGGTTACGGGCATGACTATGGGTGTGAAAGAAATTGTACCTAATCACCTAGAGGGGGGGGGGTGAATAGGTGACTTAAATCTTTTTAACTTTTTAGGTAGAATTCAGATTATATCACAGAGTTATAACTAATTCTTCACATCAATCAAGCAGCAATCACAGAATCAAACATGCACACAGTGAACACACAGATTTATAGTTGTTCCCCAAGGTTTGGGTACATCCACTTTCCCCCTTCGCCTATCTAGTAGTGTACTAGATTCGGCCAAACTCCTCCACTATCTCAGATCCTCAGATCTTACACTCAGAACCCCATAACAGGTTCCTACAGCTCAGACCCAAGGCCCTACAACTCAGTCTTCTCCAAAGACTTACACTCAGCTTCTTCACAAAGCCTACACTCAGCCACAACAGGCCTACACTCAGCCACAACAGGCCTACACTCAGAGATAAGAATCTCCTACACTCAGGCACACAGGCCCTACAACTCAGCCTTTATAATTGCAGGCTTACAACTCAGATCCCTAAGGATCCTATAAGAAAATAAGAATTATAAAGTGTATACCTACAACTCAGAAAAAGAGAGATGAGTTGATAGGTTCTTGATGAGTTCTTGAATGAACTCTGCTGAGAACAATCTCACTTGGCTTTTCTTCATAGCTTCTTGAATGTAGAACAAAATAGGATTGATTCTCTGCAGCTGATCTTCAATCACTTCAACTTAAGATTCAGAACTAGGTCTGAACCCTTCTTCACAGCCTAGTTCCAACGGTTGTCTTCTTGGAAGGAGCTCTCTCTCCAACTACTTAGATCTTCAGATCACTTCAACTGATTTGTGTTAATCTGTATTTTAATCTCTATATGTTGATCATCTTCTTTCTTTTGACAGTATAAGCCTATTTATAGGCCTTCTTCATGGTGATCGGCTGATCCGGTTCCTAACAGCTTTTCTGACATCTCTGACAGGTGCAGCAGACCGGCTGGAATGGCAGCTATCATGTCATCCAGTCAGTTCTTGAAATAACTGTAACTGTCTGAAAATGTCGAGATAATCTGTCTTTAAGTGTCGACACTTGTAGACTAAGTGTCGACACAAGTAGACTAAGTGTCGACACTTGCCTTCAAGGTGTCGACACAACTCCTTGTGTTGTAGAATTCACTTCTCGACACAGCTTCTTCATCATGTGTCGACACTGTTAATGTGTGTCAACACAACTACTTGTTCTTTAGTACTTTGTTGATTTCTTGTAAGTGTCGACACAACTCCTTTGTGTCGACACATCTTCATGTGTTGAACTTGTTCAGTGTCGACACATCTTCTTGGTGTCGACACATGCCTTCTGTGTTGATACTTGCTGAGTGTCGACACAGCTCCTTGTGTCGACACATTCTTCTTTTTTTGAGACTTTGACTGAGTGTCGACACATCTCCTTTGTGTCGACACTTTCTTCATGTATTAAGCCTTCTGCTGAGTGTCGACACATTCTTTCTTGTGTCGACACTTTCTTCAAGTGTTGAGTCTTCTGCTGAGTGTCGATAAATTCTTTCTTGTGTCGACACTTTCTTCAAGTGTTGAGTCTTATGCTGAGTGTCGACACATTCTTTATTATGTCGACACTTATACTTAGACTATGCTGAAATTTACTGAGTGTCGACACAGTCTCCAAGTGTCGACACTTTCTGATGTAGACATAGTTCCTCTAGGTGTCGACACTGCTATTAAGTGTCGACACAGCTTCACTGGACTTTTCTTCATTGAGTGTCGACACAGCCTGTATGTGTCGACACTTTCTGTCTGGTGTCGACTCTGCATCCCTGGTGTCGACACAATTACTCCAAGTGTCGACACAGCTTGCCTGGGTGTCGACACAAGTCTTCTTAAGTGTCGACACTTTGCTTCTTGGTGTCGACACATGGACTTAGAAAACTTTCAGCTTTCCCTGCAAATACGTAACCTGCACAAGGCAACTCAAAATACATCAAATACATTTTGATGTATATCATTGAGTGGGGTGAGGCTTCTTCAAATGAGGTACATTTAAACCAATGTACCCAACAATCTCCCCCTATTTGGAGAAGTCATAACCCTTAGTAAATGATATACACCATACATAAAAAAATTACAGTATGATGTAAAACAGGATTATGCAATCAGGGAAAACATAAACATGAGCTAAATCAAAACATATATCTACCAATATCTCAGAACAATTATGTAATTGAATTTTCACACATCACATTGTTCTTACAACTTTGTCATATTCATTATACAAAAGTTTATAGAATGTTTAAAACCAAAAGATTACAACTGTAAACTAAAGATAATTCCATTCTATTTTTGCTCAGCCTCCTTGATCACTATGCCCTTCCCAGACTGTATCTTTGCTTGCACAGTGGCTTCAGCATCTTCAGTATCAGCAGGCTTCTTCCCTTTCAGATCATTCTTCTTTAGCTCTTCAGCTTTAATCTTCTGCCTCTCAAAGTAATGATAAGGCTTGGGAAAGTACTTGCTAGGCTCCTGGGCAGTAGGAGGTAGCTTTCCCATCTTTGCCTTTCTTCTATATTGCAGTATGGCTTCTTGTCTGGTCTCATGCTTCCTCCACTCCAGTTCAGAAAACCATTTGTTTCTATCTTGGATATTATCCTTGGTAGCCTTCCATGCAGTTAAGATAATATTCCTTGAAGTGGGGCTCCACTGTTCAAAATCAGGCCTTTGTTCAGCTTGCTCTCTGAACCTCTTCTTAGACAATTTAGTCTCTTGTTCTTTCAGCAACAAAGCTTCTTGTTCTTTCAATATGGCCTCAGATACTGGCTGAACCACTTTTTCTAGGATAACCTTCTGATTTCCCTCAGGTGGGCTGTACATTGTTTGTATATTAGCATGTATCATATCAAAGTCTGGAGGAGGGTAGATTACTTGTGCCACCTCAGGTTGCTCCCCTCCTAGATATGCAGGATTTATCCCAGACTCTGCAACATTATCATCATCACATAAAGGAGGATAACCAAGAGTTGCGCTGATAGAATTAGAAATCCACTTTGCATGATCAGAGCTAGCTTTGACTAACACCCTCTCCCCCTTTATGACTTCTCTTTCCATGTGATCCCTTAGATCATCCTTTTGAAATCATATTTGGGCATCCAAATAGTTTACTCCATCTTTAAAGAAAGGTTTCAACCTTTGGAGCTTTTCAGTGAGGAGCTTCTGGGAATCTTGAATTGCAGAAGTTACAGCAGTGAGACTTTCTTGCAATTCTTTGTCAAACTCCTTTTGGCAGTGGTTAGAGCTACATTCTGGGCAGTTGCTATATTCTTAAGTTCAGTGACAATAGCATTGTGAGAAGCTATCAAGTTATCATTCATTCTGATTTGATTCTCCAGTACATATCCTTGATTTACTTCAAGTTCATCCACTTGAGCTTTAATTTTCTCTTGATGAGTAGCTAGATAGACTACTGCATTTCCTCCCTTGTTGAAGCAGTCAGTCATCTCCTTCTTATTTAGATTCATCTCAAATCTAATAGACTTAATGTCTTGGGCCAGGTCAAATTGTAGAGACTTATGACCCTCATCCATATATGTTTCTATAGCTTTCCTGTGCTCATCAAGCTTTATTTGCATTGCAACCATCAGAGAACTGTAATCTATAGATGGTGCTGGCTGTGATAGAGGTTGTGGTGTAATGGTTTGCATAGCTTTCTTATAATTCTGGCTCCTCCTCTTGAAGACTTGGAATTTTCTCTTTTCAGCTCTTGCTACCTCCTCATATTCAGATGCTGATGAGCTTGCTATTTCTACCCTCTCCCTAGGTAGCTCCTCAACATCCTTTGGCTTCTCTGGCTCTTTCCTTGCAGTTTCTTCCAGAATCTCCACTTTCTCCCCCTCAATTGGAGCATTCTCCCCCTCAACAGCAACACTTGCTTTCTCAAAGTTTGTTTGATCCAGATTAATGAAGAGATCTTCCATTGTTAATTCTTGTTGAGGTTGTGATGGAGAATCCCTTGTCTCATCGACAACTTGATCAAATACAACTTGAGCTGCAACAGATGTGTCCTCCATGACAACATCTGGGAGTTGACTATCAATCTGAGGTTGCTGATTAACATTATTTAATGAATCAGACAAAACAGTATCCTCAATAGGGAAAACTAAGTTATTGATTTCAGTGAGTACCTCAAGTATGGTGTTTGTAGCTTGCTCACTTTCTAGTGGAGTTGGCTCTTCCACTACTAGAGGCTCCCCCTGGATAGAATCCTGGTGAAGAGGGCTAGCCTGTGGTAGCTCCCCCTGCCTCTCTGTATCATCTTGTATAGCTGGAAACTATCCAGCATTTCCTTCTGCTTCCTCATCAGTAGTAAAGACAACTTGTTCCTCAGAACTACTAGGGGATTCTTGAGGCACTGGGACTGTCTTCTTCGTATTCTTTTTAGGTGTTACCTTTTCAGGTGTTGGCAATTCCCTGGTCAAGACTCTATCCCATCTTGAGAAGAGTCTCATGTCCATCTTCCTCATGTGACTAATTTTTGATCCAGCAGCTTGGCTCATTACTTCTGGTATACTACTAGCCAAGTAAAGACTTAGTATCATACCCAAATTGGGCTTCTTCATGCTCTCTTTAATCTTATCAAAGACTACTACAGACCAATCAGTTTTCAATGTGAAGATAATTCTTGTCATGAGACTGAACATATGGGCTGATACCCTGTCATGCCCTCCAGGCTTACTCAAGATCACCTTTCCAACAATTTTAGAGAGGAATTTTCCTTTGCTGTTCATCCCCTTCCTATTGAAAAATGATCCAATTTTCATATTGGAATCCAGACCTCACCAAGTTAATGCTTCCCTAGTTTTAGAAGCAGAAACATTCTCTTCTTCCTTAATCCTTGGTAACAGAAGTATCTTTCTCAAACTCTTAGGTGATACCTTCACCTTTTCTCCATGAACCATTGACTTTATCTTGAATCCAGATTGGTCTAGGGTTGCTCCATTCAGAAATTCTAATACTTCTTTCTTCCATATCTTTGTCGGCTTTGAAACAAGAAAATCTAACCCTGAGTTTGCGACTAGGGTTACCACATCCTTGATCTCTGATTCTGCGTCACCAAACGCATGTCGTACTAGTTCATAGCCTTCATTCACGTTCTCCCCGAGCTTGGGCGCCATTAGGGTTTGAAGAATTTGAATTGAGAGAAGAGAGCTGTCGACACACAAGTTTGGTCTCGAAACTTTGGTGAGCGTGTCGACAGACAATGTTGAAACCCTATTTATACCTTTCTAGGATTGAAGATGAAAGGGCGCGCTAACAAACTCAAATTGTGTCGACACTGTTGATAAGTGTCGACACAGACTTATAATGTCTCGACAACAATGTGTCGACACAAGTATAGTCGACAGAATATATGTGTTGACACTTGTTTATGTGTCGACACCACTTAGCTCGACACATAGTCGAGACTTTACTTCACTAATTCTGAGTAAAGCCTAAGTGTCGACACCACCTTGGATGTGTCGACACCTACTTATCATGTGTCGACACTAATTTTCTGAAGTATCAACACCAACTTCCTAGATGTGTCGACACCTTTTCTCTGAAGTGTCGACACCAATACTCTGTCTCGACACAGACAACTCTGTGTGTCGACACTATTTTACTTAGCCATTTCTGTAAACTTATTCTAAGTTTATCATACCTAGTTAAATTTTAAACCTATTGAACTTTGTTTCTTCTAAGGGCTTAGTATACATATCAGCTAGTTGATTATCAGTATTTACATACTCCAGTGAAATATCTTCCTTTTCTACATGTTCCCTTATAAAATGATACTTTATTTCAATGTGTTTAGTTCTACTATGGGAAACAGGATTGTTTGCAATAGATATAGCACTAGTAGAATCTCAAAACAGTGGTGTTCTACTTACCTGAATACCATAATCCTCAAGCTGATGTTGTATCCATAGAAGTTGAGCACAGCAACTTCCTATAGCCACATATTCTGATTCTGTAGTGGAGATAGCCACACTTGTTTGCTTCTTGCTACTCTATGAAATCAGTCTTCCACCTAGGAATTGACAGGTACTAGTTGTACTTTTCCTATCTTCTTTGCAGCCTGCAAAATCTGCATCTGAATAACCTGTCAGTTCAAATTCCCTATTCCTAGGGTACCAAAGGCCTAGATAAGGAGTGCCCTTTAGATATCTCAGTATCCTTTTGACTGCTGTCATATGAGACACTTTAGAGCATGCTTGGTACCTAGCACAGATACATGTAGCATACATGATATCTAGTCTACTTGCAGTCAAATAGAGTAGGGAGCCAACTATCCCTCTATACAAAGTCTCATCTACAGGTTTCCCTGCATCATCTTTGCTAAGAGACATACTTGACCCCATAGGAGTCTTCATGGTACTGGATGAATCCATACCATACTTCCTTATCAGTTCTATGGTGAACTTAGACTGGCATATGGATAAACCATTCTCAGTCTGTCTAACTTGGAGACCCAAGAAGAACTTAAGTTCCCCCATACTACTCATCTCAAATTGTCCTTGCATAAGTTTTGCAAACTTTCTGCAAAGACTACTTTCAGTAGACCCAAATATTATGTCATCTACATATATTTGGACTAGTATTATCTTGCCTCTGGATTCCCTAAGGAATAGAGTATTGTCTATTTTCCCCCTTGTGAAATTATTCTCAATGAGGAAACTAGACAGGGTTTCATACCAAGCACTAGGGGCTTGTTTTAACCCATACAAAGCCTTCCTAAGTCTATAGACATAATTAGGTTGAGTTGAATCAACAAAACCTGATGGCTGTTCCACATAGACTTCTTCCTTTAGATTACCATTTAGAAAGGCTGACTTTACATCCATTTGGTATACTTTAAATCCTTGATAGGTTGCATAGGCCAGGAACATCCTTATGGCTTCCAGTCTGGCTACTGGAGCAAAGGTTTGATCAAAGTCAATACCTTCTTCCTGCCTATATCCTTTAGCAACCAATCTTGCTTTGTTCTTGATAATTACTCCATGTTCATCCATCTTGTTCCTAAAGATCCACTTGGTCCCAATTATGTTGTGGTCTTTTAGTTTAGGAACAAGCTCCCAGACTTTGCACCTCTTGAACTGTTTCAGCTCTTCTTGCATTGCCTCAATCCAATGAGCGTCTAGGATGGCTTCTTCAAACTTCTTTGGCTCTACTTGGGATAGAAAACTGGAGTAGAGTGCTGCACTCAGATTTCTGCTCCTTGTTTGTACCCATTGTCTTAGATCGCCAATGATTTGATCTGTTGGATGATCTCTTAGATGCCTATTAGCTGGAGGCATCCTGGCATCAGGTTGAACTCCTTCAGCTTCTTCATCTTGCTGCACTCCTTGGACTTCTTCTTCATTAGGTACATGTAGTACTCCCCCTGGACAGTAGCCACTATCTTCTACTTGATGTCTTGCAGTAGATCCTTCTTCTATAGTGAGCTTGTCCATCTTCTCAGTCACACCTGTGGAGCTGCAAATACTTCTAGACAACTCATGGTTAATTAGTCTAGTTTCATCAAATACTACATGTACTGACTCTTCTACAACTTTAGTAGACAAGTTGTAGACTCTATAAGCCTTACTGTTGTTGCTATACCCAACAAAAATTCCCTCTTGGGACTTGGCAGCAAACTTGGTCAAGTAAGACTTTCCATTATTAAGTATAAAGCACTTACAACCAAATATCCTGAAGTAGGATAGGTTTGGTTTTCTGCCTTTCACAATCTCATAGGGGGTCTTATTGTGGCTTTTAGTAATGGTAGCCCTATTAATTACATGGCATGCAGTATTGACTGCCTCAGTCCAGAAATATTCTGGTAGAGATGTGTCACTTAATAGGGTTCTACCAGCCTCAATCAAGGTTCTATTTTTCCTCTCAGCAATGCCATTTTGTTGAGGTGTTCTTGGTGAAGAAAATTCCTGAAATATCCCAAATTCTTCACATAGTTTTGCCATACTATCAGACTGAAATTCAGTACCATGGTCACTTCTTATCTTGACCACTGTACTGTCTAGTTCATTCTGAATTTGTTTGACAAAGCTATAGAAGATACTAGGTGTTTCAGATTTCTGTCTAAGGAAGAACACCCGGGAAAACCTTGAGTAGTCATCTACAACCACAAAGGTATAGACCTTCCTACCTAGGCTGTGAACTGGCATAAGACCAAAGAGATCCTTATGCAAGAGGTATAAACACCTCACAACATCTTTGTTTTCAATGCTATTAAAGGTGGATCTAGTCTGCTTGCCCTTTTGACAAGCTGAGCATATTCCATCTTTAATACACTTAACTTGAGGACCACTCCTCACTAACTCTTTGCTATAGAGTTGGCCAATTATCTTGTAGTTGAGATGGGCTAGCCTCTTGTGCCATTTGACACAATGAGAGACTTTCTCATCAGCTACAAGACATACTGGAGAACCATTGTGATCACACATAATGTCTAGGCAATAGACATTCCTCTTTCTATAGCCTGTCAAAATGATCTCTTGATCATTTGACCTCCTGATATGACAACCATCTTTAACAAATGAGATGTCATATCATAAATCACTCAATTGACTTATACTAATAAGGTTATGTTTCAAACCTTTAATATATGCCACTTGAGTAATTGTTATATGGGTGCTAGAAATATTACCAAAACCCTTGATGATTCCTTTTTCAGAACCACCAAAGGTGACCTTAGGACCATCCTTGATTGGTGTGTAGTCCTTTAGCAATCCCCTAGTTCCAGTCATGTGTCTGGAACATCCACTGTCCAAGTACCATATTGGGGCATGGCCACTTGGACTTACCTGCAAAACAGATTAGTTGACCTTAGAACCCAAAGAATTCTTGGGTCCTTGGTACTGGTTAGTTTACCTCCTAACAAAGCTACCTGTAGGTTTTCCAACAGGCAGTTTGCTACTCACTTTGGCACTTGCATTGTGCCAACAGTCCATGGCAAAGTGGCCAACCTTGCCACAGCACCACCACTCAAATCTATTGTACCTTTGCTTAGGTACATCCCTAGCTATTTTATCTACAGCTGGCTTGTTGAGAGCTGGGGCTTTGCCCTTAGACTTGGACTTGACAGTCCTAGTAGGGTTAGTAAACCCCAATCCAGTTTTACCCTTGTGAGGTATAAACTCATCAATCAAAGGTAGAACAGACTTAGGTTTAGAAAACCTTGCAACAATGTCTCTCTCCTTCTGAAGACTAATCTCCAGACTTCTGATTTGATCATTCTTAAGTGTTATAGTTCCCATCTAAATTACAGTTATGTTCTTCAGTCTGGCTATTTCATTTAACTTTTGATCTATCAGCTTCTCAAAATCAGTTGCAGCAACTTTGAGATTAGCAATCTCCTTTGCCTGACTCTTGGCTAAAGACTTGCTCTTCTTAAAACCTTGCAACAGAATTCTATATTCATCAATCAATTGATGAATATCCCCTTCTGATTCAGATCCACTGGAATCATTTGATGCTGATGTAACTGAATCAGAACTAGCATAAGAAATTGAACTTAAAGAACAATTTTGTACCTTACTAGGTCCAGGCTGCTCCTGGATTTTGTCATCTTCTGTTAATGCCATCAGTCCTTGGCACTGACTGTCCTCTTGCTCATAAATAGAGTTCATTATCTGGATGAACTCCTCTTCTTCTTCTTCAGCAAACAGTCATATGTATGCTTCAACTTCTGACTCAGTTTCTGAAGAAGATATTTCTGACAGGCTCTTATCCTTTTTGGCAACAAAAGACTTTTCCTTCTTTCCCTTGAATTGTGTCTTTTTCTTATCAGTAGATTCTTTTCTCTTCTCAGGACAGTCAGCAACAACATGCCCTTGTTTGTTACAACAATAACAAACTATCTTTGAAGATGAAGTTCTATTTGACTTGGGCTTTCTTCTGTCATTCTTTGATGACCTCTGTGTTGTGGATGGCTTAGTCCTCCACTGTTTCTTCTTTAGGAACTTCTGAAAGTGTCTTTTGAAGGCTGCAAAATCCTCATCACTTTCACTGCTTTCAGACTTTCTGCTTTCTGAATCATCTGACTCAGTCTCAGCCACTTTTGGAGGTGGAGATGGAGACTTACTTCTGTATTTTCTGGTGGCTTCTGTCTTGAATGCCACTGTTCTTTCTTTATTCTCAATTCTGGTAGTCTTCTCCTCTTCTTTCCTTACCATCAACTACATTTCATAGGATAGCAGTTTTCCAAACAGTGTTGGAGGAGGGATATCTGCTAACTTTGCCATTTCCCTTATGACACAGATCTTGGTGTCCCAATCCTTTGTTAGGGACCTCAAGAACTTATCATTTAACTCATAATTACTGAATTCTGTGCCATAGGACATTAGCTCATTCACAATCCTATAGAACTTCTTATAGCATTTTGTTATGCTATCAGACCTACCATGCCTGAAACTTTCATATTCCTGGTTTAACAATGACTTTCTGTCCTGTCTCACTTCTTCTGAACCCTCCATGTACACTATAAGAGTATCCCACATCTCCTTAGATGTCTTACAGTGTATCAAATTCTGAAAGGTAGCATCATCTATGGCACTCACAATGATATTCTGAGCCCTCTTGTCCATTGTGGATAGAATTATCTCTTCTTTTGTCATTTCAGAGAAGTCCTTAGGTGTTCTCTGATTTGCATCCAGGACTGAAACCTTCATAGGCACATATGACTCTTCTTTAACTGTGATATATATCCTAGGGTCTGAGGCTTCCATAAATAGTCTCACCCTTTCTTTCCAGATGCCAAAAATTTCTTTTCTACAAATGGGCAACTTCATGGATCCAAGTTCCTTATGATTCTCTGTGGAACCCATGGTTCTTGATTTTCTTGATTCTGCAATTTACTTAGACTGAATCTGCCAACAGGATCTACTCAGACAGTTAAGTCCTTTTTGAGGAACCTGGCTTTGATACCACTTGAAAGAAATTGTACCTAATCACCTAGAGGGGGGGGGGTGAATAGGTGACTTAAATCTTTTTAACTTTTTAGGCAAAATTCAGATTATATCACAGAGTTATAACTAATTCTTCACAGCAATCAAGCAGCAATCACAGAATCAAACATGCACACAATGAACACACAGATTTATAGTTGTTCCCCAAGGTTTGTTTACATCCACTTTCCCCCTTCGCCTATCTAGTAGTGTACTAGATTCGGCCAAACTCCTCCACTATCTCAGATCCTCAGATCTTACACTCAGAACCCCAAAACAGGTTCCTACAGCTCAGACCCAAGGCCCTACAACTCAGTCTTCTCCAAAGACCTACACTCAGCTTCTTCATAAAGCCTACACTCAGCCACAACAGGCCTACACTCAGCCACAACAGGCCTACACTCAGAGATAAGAATCTCCTACACTCAGGCACACAGGCCCTACCACTCAGCCTTTATAATTGCAGGCTTACAACTCAGATCCCTAAGGATCCTACAAGAAAATAAGAATTACAAAGTGTATACCTACAACTCAGAAAAAGAGAGATGAGTTGATAGGTTCTTGATGAGTTCTTGAATGAACTCTGCTGAGAACAATCTCACTTGGCTTTTCTTCAAAGCTTCTTGAATGTAGAACACAATAGGATTGATTCTCTGCAGCTGATCTTCAATCACTGCAACTTAAGATTCAGAACTAGGTCTGAACCCTTCTTCACAGCCTGGTTCCAACGGCTGTCTTCTTAGAAGGAGCTCTCTCTCTCCAACTACTTAGATCTTCAGATCACTTCAAATGATTTGTATTAATCTTTGTTGTAATCTCTATGTGTTGATCATCTTCTTTCTGTTGACAGTATAAGCCTATTTATAGGCCTTCTTCATGGTGACCGGCTGATCCGGTTCCTAACAGCTTTCTGACATCTCTGACAGGTGCAGCAGACTGGCTGGAATGGCAGCTGTCATGTCATCCAGTCAGTTCTTGAAATAACTGTAACTGTCTGAAAATGTCGAGACAATCTGTCTTTAAGTGTCGACACTTGTAGACTAAGTCTCGACACAAGTAGACTAAGTGTCGACACTTGCCTTCAAGGTGTTGACACAACTCCTTGTGTTGTAGAATTCACTTCTCGACACAGCTTCTTCATCATGTGTCGACACTGTTAATGTGTGTCGACACAACTACTTGTTCTTTAGTACTTTGTTGATTTCTTGTAAGTGTCGACACAACTCCTTTGTGTCGACACATCTTCATGTGTTGAACTTGTTCAGTGTCGACACATCTTCTTGGTGTCGACACATGCCTTCTGTGTTGATACTTGCTGAGTGTCGACATAGCTCCTTGTGTCGACACATTCTTCTTTTGTTGAGACTTTGACTGAGTGTCGACACATCTCCTTTGTGTCGACACTTTCTTCATGTATTGAGTCTTCTGCTGAGTGTCGACACATTATTTCTTGTGTCGACACTTTCTTCACGTGTTGAGTCTTCTGCTGAGTGTCGACACATTCTTTCTTGTGTCGACACTTTCTTCAAGTGTTGAGTCTTCTGCTGAGTGTCGACACATTCTTTATTATGTCGACACTTATACTTAGACTCTGCTGAAATTTGCTGAGTGTCGACACAGTCTCCAAGTGTCGACACTTTCTGATGTAGACACAGTTCCTCTAGGTGTCGACACTGCTGTTAAGTGTCGACACAGCTTCACTGGACTTTTCTTCATTGAGTGTCGACACAACCTGTATGTGTCGACACTTTCTGTCTGGTGTCGACTCTGCATCCCTGGTGTCGACACAATTACTCCAAGTGTCGACACAGCTTGCCTGGGTGTCGACACAAGTCTTCTTAAGTGTCGACACTTTGCTCCTGGGTGTCGACACATGGACTTAGAAAACTTTCAGCTTTCCCTGCAAATACTTAACCTGCACAAGGCAACTCAAAATACATCAAATACATTTTGATGTATGTCATTGAGTGGGGTGAGGCTTCTTCAAATAAGGTACATTTAAACCAATGTACCCAACAGGGTGTGTCAGGGAGGCAGAACTGGGCGCGAGCCGCGTCGAAAGTTGCTGGTGCAGTCTTGTCAGTCAGTTGGAGAAGTACACTTGGCGGTCATGCCCGTGTCTCTATATACACGGGGCGTGTCGGGTTGGTCTCGATGAATGTCGAGAGCGTTTTGTCGAGTATGGAAGTTGTCGAGCGCAAAATGTCGAGAGAAAGTGACACGGGCGTGTCGGATTGGCTGACACGAGCGTGACAGGTAGGTGTCGACATTCGTCGAGCGGAAAATGTCGAGATCATTTACGTCGAGTCAGGTGGAGAAGTCACGCCCAAGGTCACGGGCGTGACTCTGGGCGTGTCGGGTTGGTCAACGTTTGTCGAGCGGATAACGTCGACCTTACTTGATACGGGCTGGGGTCACGGGGAGTGTCAATGGACACGGGCGTGACGTCGGGCATGTTCATCAATTTCTTCATTTTGCGGCTGATTTCACGGGATTTGAGTTATCACTCCCTGGTCACGAGCGTTACCCAAAGAACACGGGCGTGACCCATGCAAAATTTGACAATTTCCTGAAATTTTTCAGAAAATCAAAATAAAGTAAGTTAGCAAACTATTTACAAAAAAGAAACATTTTATTAAAGAAAAATAACAAAAAGATACGAAAATGACTAATTTAATGTACATAAATATAGGTATATTTACAATTCATCAGTTCACTGCCATCACATAGCACTCCCTTCCAGCCTTCGGATCCCCCCGCACTCTGATTTGGGTACCTCCTGAGTTTAACTTCAAACACTGGTGAAACAATGATAGAACACATCTGAAAGCACTGATTAAGGGGCGCCCAAAAAAAGCGTTGTAAATACTGGGGGCATCCACTATGACAAAGCAATAATTATGGGATATCCCCCCCAGGATTACCTGAAGTCCCACTCCCCCCTCGACTTCTTTCCTTTCTCCTGAGAACCCAAACAATGGTCCTTCTGCCGCCAGCACCCTCTGGGCCTCCACCCTCATCTCATTGAATGCCTTCTTGAAAATAACATTCACAGAGCTCCCATTGTCTACCAGGATCCGTGACACCGTGAAGTTCTCGATGGAGGTCCGGATCACCACCGCGTCGCAGAAGGGGTCTTCATGGTCTGGCATGTCCTTTCTAAAAAAGTGATTTTCTCATCTGGGGGAGTTGATTGCGACGTTGAGGCTACGCTTTGATGATACATAGTATGAAGGCTTGCCTTTCGAGCAGCCTCTATCCCCACCCCTCCATGGATTACTTCAATTACCCCTCGATCCCCTACATCCGTTCGGTCTACCCATCGATCCTCCTCTCCTGTACCTGTAACCTCTTCTATCCGCACTGGCCTCTGCTGCTCTCCTACTCCTCTAGCCCTCCTCATCTCCAAGAAATCTGAACAGGTAGTCGTCGCGTGACCTTCCTCCTCGTGGAAGTCACAATATGGCAACGGTACCTCGCCCCTTGCCTTCCTTCCTGATGGTTTCTACTTCTCCGAGCCCCTGACCCTCTTCCTCTCTCCCGACCTCTACCTCTCCCTAGGCCGATTTCCATAGCCTGTTGTGGAGGGGGCAGGGGTGGTCTATGACAGTACCCCCACCCTTGCTGGTGAAATCTTCCAAGTCCTCCCAGCTGGTTCCTCCCCCATGTGGAAATCCTCTCCCTTGTCCAGGGGCAGGGCCTCCCTACTGCCTCCATCCCAACTCTTGATATATCGACGCCCTCGGCTCTTCTCTTCTCCTCGCTTCCTGCTGTCTCCCTCTCGACTCCCTTGACTCCACCTTTGTAAGCCTTGATAACTTTTTTGCAAAAGCAGGACTCGCTGCCTCCATCGTGATTTCCTTCGTCGCCTTCTCCATCAACCCCGCAAAAGACAGCGGCGCCTTCCGGGTGAGGCTCATTTTGAAGAAGCCTTCCCATAGTCCCACGGTAAATGTCATCTGGAGGGCAAACCCAAGCTCCTCCTGTATATCCAAGATCTCATCTTGGAATCTGTCCACATACCGATCTAGGGACTCATCCGCCCTCTGCTTAATCAAAAAGATCGACTCCGGGTTCTTCTTTTTCTTCTTTGAAGTTGAGAACCGTAGCTGGAAGCTTCTGCTGAGATCCTCAAAGCAGTATATCGAGCCAGTTAGGAGCTAGTGAAACCAGTCCTGAGCCTTGTCCTTCAATGTGATGGAAAAAAGACGGCACTTGAACGCGTCCGTCATGGGCCTGATCAAAACTGCGTCCTCAAACCACAGCAAGTGATAGAGGTGACCATTGCTGACATCATCAAGGGGGATTTGGTGATGACAATTGCTGACATCATTCAACTCTTTATTGATTTCTGAAATATTTTCTAAGTGCAGATGGTGATGGCCATTGCTGATGTCATCGAAGCCAACTTACATGTAGCGATTGCGGAAAAGCTGCAGTGGCGCCGAAAGCTACTTTGTCCTTTTCTGAAGGAGGTGGGGCTCACCAATCCTTGGCTGGGCACACACACATTTGTGTCGTTGATTCAAATTAGCACATATAAAAAGGAAAAAAGAAAAGGGGATTAGGGCAATGAAGAACAACGAAGAACAATAGAGAACAAATGCAGAAAATACAAAAGAAAACTAGAGGCGGCTGAACATCTTCTCCTCCTTTAAGCTAGAAAGCTGAAGTCCAGCAGACATAGTCAGAAATCAAAGTAAGATAGATGAAGCTCTTCAAGTTCAGCAAGATAGTTCTCTCCAGAACAGAGAAGCTGATTCATCCATTCAGTAAGCTAATAATTATTCATCTATGTAGCAGAAAAGTGTTAGCTATAGAAGAGGACTAATTCCTTGTACAACAAGAGTGTTGGACTAATATCTGCTCAATACAGCAAGGTAGACTTAGAGATTTATCTCTGAGTCTGTTGTTTTATTTTCCTTAAGCATTCTATATTCACTTCCAATAGGATTCAATTTATCTGAATCTGAGTGCAGGGCACTTTGTTCCTGAGGTATGTGATTAATTATTCACTATGGTAGGTGCACTGTTGGGGTACTGAGGTAGGATCCAAGAGTGGATCTAAGCTGTACGGCTTAATTGCCTGAGGTAGGAGAGTGATGATCTATGGATCGAAGTTTGGATCTGAGGTAGGGCTGTCCTCCCTTCCTAAGTGTAGGGCCTTGTTCTTGAGGTAGGTTACTGGAGAGTCAATGAGCTGTAGGTGACCAGTGTGTCACTGAGTTATATGCCTTGGAGGAGGCTGAGATGTAGGTACCTAGAAGGGTACCGAGTTATAGGAGTGCTGCAAAACTCTGAGAATAGGGTTGTGTGCCTGAATCTGTATTGCTGATGAGCCTGAGTTGTAGGTCTTATAAATAAGCCTAAGGTAGGTGATCAATGGATCACTGAGCTGTAGGAGCTCTGTAGGGCTATGAGGTAGGAGACCTTGTGGTTTTCAGTTTGGATTCTATGATGAATCTGTGTAAAAGGCTGAGGGCCTGAGCTGTAAGCTCTGAGCAGCATATTGGTGGAATTTTTGCCTAGTCCAATAAATAAGTTGGATATGTGGGAGGGAAAGTGGATGTACCCAATTGGGCAACAACTATAAATCTTTGTGTGTTTGCTATGGTTCTTGTTTTCTTTCTTATTGCAGGATCTAAGGACAAGATCTGCATAAATTAATTTCAAATCAGCAAAATAACTAATATAACTTCAAAGACCTATTCACCCCCCCCCCCCATGCTCTAGGTGATTAGCTAACCTTTAGTTAAGCAACTTTCACTGAGTGTAGGATCTTGTATATATCTAAGTGGTAGGATTCTATTAAGAATCTGAGTGTAGGGCTTTGGCGTGAGTGGTAGGATTTAGGTGTGAATCTGAGTTGTAGGATCCTTTGGATCTGAGTGAGGGCTATCATCCTAGCTTGAGTGGTAGGGCCTTTTGACATGAGGTACGTGATCTTTTGATCACTGAGTTGTATTGATTTGTGCCCGAGGTGTAGGTCTTGGAGGAGATTGTGTGCTCGTACGGGATCGTGTTGTAACTCTTAGGAGACGAGTTTTGGAGAAGTGGCCTTGTCTAACAAGATGTTAGAAAGGTGAGGGATAGTAGATGTACCCATAATCTGGGGAACCATTATAAATATTGTGCGTGCGGTTGAGTATTGTCTTGGAAGAAAGCTAACCTATCCCACTCACAACACACCAAGTTAAAGAAAATCTTAAAAGAGTACAAAACCTATTCACCATGCCCCTCCCCCCCCCCCCCCCCCCCCCGTCCCCTCTAGGTGTTTAGCTACCTTGGAATTAATGTCTTTCAATTATTCCCAAGATAACAACGACGAAGATGTTGACTGGCCTTAAGGTATCTTTGAATCCTTTTTGTACCTAAGTAATGAGATTCCTTAGGGCATGTCAGGTACCTAGCACATGCACTTGTATCATAAATAGTATTTAGTCTACTAATGGTCAAATAAAGTAGGGAGCCAATGATATACATGTGTATAGATTCATCAAAAGGTTCCCATTCTTATCCTTGTCCAGAGATATATTTTGTTGTTGCGTAAAATGGACGCACCAGCAGGTAACAGTGTTTTAACTCACTGGGTTAATGAAGGGGGTTGTTCAGTAGAAGAGATTGTTGAGCAGTGGATGCGGAAAATGTCTCTACATGCTCGAGAGTGGAGTAAACTTGATCTGTGTTGTGGGGATAATGGGAGGTCGATGAGAACTATCGAACAACCAGTTACTTGCACTGTTACAATTGTGGGTTGATGCTGAGAGAGGAGAAGTGAGGGGGCTGCTAGTAGCGGCAACAACAAACTTCGCCTGCTGCGGCTTAAATGCCACTCCTGTGACGGGCTTTCCCTTGATTAAAATTCAGTGCTACTGCTTGAGTTAGAGTCCGTTACATTAGATAATATAGTGTACATGGGGAAGCTGGCGACTAGAGGAAGAAGGTGCTAGAGGTCGAGCAGACTGATCACAAAGTTCGGCAGACTGTCCGGATTATTGATCTCGCAGATCGCCAAACAAGGCAGAGCGGGCTGCGTGATCAATCCTGGAGGAGTCAATCGGACTTGGAAATTGAGTCTGCATTCTTGATGCTATAGTATCCACTCGACTGTCGTGTTGGTCCTCCTCCAAAATGAAAGGTATGGTGGGCTATTTATAGGACCAAGGAGGTAACGGTCTTGCTAACGTTACCCCCGGTATGTCGGTGAGTTGTGCGAGTACACAAGGAGTTTGCCGAGTCCGCGCCGAGTTGTGTATATGTCTTCTTGAATTGATCAGATGTTGGCGGACTAGGACAAGTCCGCCTCTGTAGAACTAAGCCAGACCGTACCAAGCTATGCGAGATGAGGAGTAGTTCGTCTGTTGATGTGATGTGTCCAGAGCTGGGAAGCTGGAGTGCTTTTGGTGGACTGTAGATTGAGCCTCCTAGCTCAAGGTGGGCAGGTTGAACAGGTTTCTGCCTTCTACTGTTGTGTGGAGATGTCTGACGCTTTCCTCCGAATAGAAGGAGTTGGTCACCTACTGTTGGAGGCCTGTCCCCCTTATTGGAGGAGTGATCTCCCCACCTTCTAGCGAGCTGGAGTTGAGTCTGCACTGTGTTATGTGATCTGGCGAAGTGATAGGTCTTGCTTCCAAGTCCCTCCCCGGGTAGACTGATACCGAGTCCGCCCACTGCTTGTAGATAGATGGAGTTGGTCGCCCCTGCTGGTGGGTGACCAAGGGAGTTGTCACCTGCCTGATGAACTGAAGCTGGTCGCGTAATATTGGGCGATCTAGAGGTAGGTCGCCTTCTTCTTGGCGGACTGGGATAACACATCCTTGTTGGTCCGACGATCTGCAGGAGTGAGCTGGAGAGCAGACCGGACCTCCGACTGAGCATGTGGTTTCCGAGCGGTTTGGATGGACAGTAATGCAAGTCTGCCACTTTATTGGGTAGTTCGCACATGTTGGAGTTGAGGGAACTATTGAGTGGTTAGCCGATCTAACTGCGCCGTCTGCAGGGGCAGACTGTGGAAGCAGTCCGCAATACTTGTAGAATGAGCATCTGCTGCACGACCTAGGCGGTCAGACTGGGGAGACCGCCCTTGCTGGGCGGCCCAAACGGATAGAGAAAAGTCTATCCTCCAGACCCAAGAAGAGCTGAGACATGCCGCGACCTCTAGGGGGAACCTAGAGCAGGCCGCGACTTGCAAGCTGGCTACTCTAGGGAGGGATCGTCGATTTCTAGGTTAACATAATCCCCACACTTTTTCAATTTCTGAAGGGAACTTCGAAAAGGTAGGAGACCCACAAAATTTTGATCCTTCCGTCAAAAATGTAAGAGGCAGGGAGAGAGAGAACCTCATGTCTCTCCTCAGAATGGTTTTACCGATGCACACCTTTTACCTGCAAAGGAAAAGTTTATGTAGGCGAAAAGAGGCTCATCTTGTGTGTACCTGAATCACTTTTGGAAAGCAGTGAAGACTCGTGAATGTCTTCCATGGAGTCTCTGCAAAACAAAGATGAGAGAAAGTATAGAAGGAAAATAACTTGCAAGTACCTGAAGGAAACTCACAAGCACCTGTTAACCTCTACAAAAGGAAGAGTAAGTGGCAGATAAGAAAAGTTAGTTGCAAGTACCTGCTAATCTCTGCAACAGGAATAGTGAGCAGCGGATATGAAAGAAAACAAAGTTGCAAGTACCTGTATGGAACGTGCAAATATCTTCTAACCTCTATAAAAGAAAGTGTGATCAGCTGATATGAAAGAAAGGTAAGTTGCAAGTACTTGAAGTGGAATTGAAAATATCTGCTAATCTCTGCAAACGATGAGTTAGAAACAAATATTATAAAAAAGTAAGTTGCAAGTGCTTGAAGTGGACATGCAAATATCTGCTAATCTCTGCAAAATAAGAGTCAGAAGCAAATATGATAGAAAAGTAAGTTACAAGTACCTGAAGTGGACTTGCAAATAACTCCAAATCTCTGTAAAAGAGGAGTTTGAAGCAGATGTGATAGAAAAGTAAATTGCCAGTACGTGAAGAGAACATGCAAATATCTTCTAATCTCTGCAGAAGAGGAGTTATAAGCAGATACAAAAGAAAGGGAAGTTGAGTACCTAGGGAGTTCATTGATAAATCTTTTGCTAAAAGTTATTGTGATAAGATATATATGATTAAACTGTAGAAGGAATATCCATCAATCCCTGATATTGACTGAATGAGAAAAATCAAGTAGAGATCAAGCCAAGACAATAATTTTCTTGCGTGATCAGGTATGATATCACAATATGAAATCCCAGTCAGTAAGATGAATGCATTGATTAGACTTATGCTGAATAGTTTGTTAATAAAGAGAACCAGATTCTCTGTTTATCAATTAGTGATTGGTGCCAGTAACACCCAATAAGAGTGACAGAGAGCTTGTTAATAAGCATCTGATAGAGCTTCATGCAAGCCGAGTAAACAAGATGAGTATAAGCAAAGAGAAGATGTTGCAAATCCTTTTGATAGGTTGAATTTAACTTGTTAACCTGTAAGGAGGCAGTGTGAAGAAGTAGGTCTACACCCGAAGATGACCCTAAAAATACCGGATGTGCCACCGAGGGTCCCCCGTGGGCCTTAAGCATCGCCTGCCATAGGAAGATCATCAAGTATGTAGTACTACCTAGAGCGGACTAGCCACATTCCCTTAGAAGGGCATAAAAGAGAAAAATGAACAAAATGCTGAGAAGGAACGTTAGATGCACAGCTCTAATTCCTCGTGTTACAAACATCGCTGATCAATTAGACTGGATGCGCCAAGTGGTTTATAACATTGCTGACTTTGCAAAGATCAGCGAAGTTGTGGGCCCTGCGAAAGCATATATTGAGAGTATAATAGAGTATATGACTAATACAGTCATGAGATGATCGAAGAGACAAGGCTACACTTGATCGCCATTGCATGCCAAGCAAAGATCATCGTAACTGTAATCTATCCCTTGCGGAGCATAGTACAGCTAACACATGGTACATACATTGATGCACGGTTTGTGTTAGATACCAGCTTGGATCTGAAGCCCTGTAATCCTCCGCACGAGAGTTTGACGGCTCCCACTACACATACGTGAACACTCCCCACTATATATGGTCATTGTGGTCTTAGGCCTGAGTCCAACCTTGAGGGGCCCTAAACAAGACTCGATGATATCTTGGCGGTTCAGTGATCTCTTTGGCAAAGAGAAAATAGGGGAGAAAGTATTCCAAAAAGGGAAATGCGTCAGTACGGTATCTCTGATGTAAAATTTATTGAAATGAATGAAAGAAACACTTAGATGTGTTTTAGAAAGATAATTTTTAAAGAATGTAAAGTAAAAATTACCAGCACAGATTGTGAGGAGCTTTTGGGGATGCGATGTCCTTTTCACTTCCGAATAGTTTTCCAAGGGGGCCCTCGTCTTTGGCATGAGTGGTCTTAAAAATGAAGTTGGTACCATCATTGATTTGGCTCACTCCTTTTGAGCAACAAGGAATGTCTGCAATTTCTTTGCCTTTTGAAGTAGGCGGATCAGAATGGTCATCCTTCGGGAACAAGTCGTGCATCTTACCCTGCCTTATCACTTTTTGCACCAGTTGACGAAGTGCTCGACAGTTTTCAGTTGAATACCCTCCTTCTTTGTGAAACTTACAGAAAAGATCTGAATACTTTTATCTTTGATCTGTCGGCTGATAAGGCCTTTTGTAATTAGCCTTACCCTTCATGAATTGGCTTACTTCTTGCATGAACTCATCTAGTTCGGACTCTATCAAGTCATCATCTTTCAACTGATGAACCAAAGCTACTTGCAGAGCTGGGGATGGCAATAGTGACAATTGATCTCGGGCATGATCCTGGCCCAGGAAGGGGTGTCGATGACATTGAAAACTTCTTCCCTTCCATTCGAGGGATGGAAAATATTTTTGGGCAGACCTCAGAGGTTGTTTGTAAGAAGTTAAAGAATCTTTCTGTGCTACAAGCTGGGAGACAAAGCTGGGAATTCTCTTCTCACCTCAGATGTATTAGTTGGCTAAGCCGATCAACTCTTGATATGTCCTTTGTGCTCCGACATTTGCCTTAAACTTAAGTGGCCCTTCACACAGACCATGTGTTAGAGCAACCCGATACATTTCTTGATCGACGATCTAAATGTCCAAAATCTCTTTCTGGAATCGATCGACAAAATGAGACCATGTCTCATTCTCTCATTGTGTGATCTCAAAGAGGGCTTATGGACCGCCCTTTCTCTTTTAGAGGTAGAAAACCTGAGCAGGAACTCTTTTTGCAAATCCGCAAAGGAAATGATGGGTTGAGGACACAGTCCATAGAACCAATCTCTAACTTGTCCATCAAAGGTTGTCACAAAGAGTTTGCATTTGGTACCATCAGACAGGTTCTTGAGAGCTTTGGCGGATTCAAAGGCTTGAAGGTTCTTCATTGGATCAGTATCTCCAATTTAAATTGGCAACTGCGGCTCTCTGAAGCTTGCTGGAGTTAGTTCATGCCAAACATTCTCTGAAAATAGTGACGGCTCTTCGTACTCTCCTACAGTATAAAGGAAAAAGGGAGCATAAGATGTAGCTGTAAAAGGAGCAGGAGGATAGAAGGGAAAAGCTGCTACAGGAGGAGTAAAGGAAGGAGCTGAAGAGTAGAGGTGACTTCCCTGAAAGTTCAGAAATCTTGCGGGACTTTCTCGGGCGGCTTCCCAGATGAAATTTTGACGAGCAGCAAACTCATCATTTTGAGACCGCAAAGGGTCTACAGGCACTTGCTGAAAGGTTTGTGGGTAAATAGGAGGATAGACAGGCTGATAGGCCAGTGCGTAAGTGTGTGGATTCTCCAATGTTGGTTTTGGATTAACTTGAGGAACCAGTGCTGCTGCAGATTGCATCTCTAATCATTGCATGATAGCAGCTAGTGTACAGTTGATTGCCTGAAATTATTAGGTGGTTTCCCGTTGTGCTTGCTCCATGGCTTCCCAGAGAGGATCTTCACTAGGACTTGAATGAGTAAGGTTCTCAGCTGGTTGATGATCTTTCATGGCTATCCGATGGTTATTACAGCTTGTTCTAGAACTGAAAGTCGTATGTTAACAGTTGATGAGTGAAATGGATGCAACAACAGGTAACGGTGTCCAAACTCACTAGGGTGATAAAGGAAATTGTTCAAGAGAAGAGACTGTTGAGCAGTGGATGCAGAAAATGTCTTTGCATGCTCGAGAGTGGAGCAAACTTGATCGGAGATGCGGGGATAATGGGAGGTTGATGAGGAACTGTCGAGCAGCCGGTTACGTTAACGGTTAGAATTAGGAGTTAATGCCAAAGAGAAGAAGTGAGGGGGCTCCTAGAAGCGGAAACATCAGACTTCACCTGTTGCGGCTTAAATGTCACTCTTGAGACGGCTTTCCTTTGATTATAATTCGGTGTAATAACATGAGTTAGAGTCCTTCACATGAGAAAATAAAGGGTTAAAGTGGAACCTAGCATATAGAGGAAAGAAGTTGCCAGAGGTCACGCGGACTGAGCACCGAGTTCGGCAGACTGCGCGAATTGTTGTTCTCGAAGCTCGCCAAACAAGGCAAAGCGGGCCACACGATCAAGCCTGGAGGAGTCGTGCGGAGTGGGAAACTGAGTCCGCAGGCTTGATGCTATGAGTGTGCCCTCGACTATATTGCCCATCCTACTCCAGAATTAGAGGTATGGAGGTGGCTATTTATAGGCCCGAGGATGTAACGGTCTTAGTAACATTATCCATGGTATGTGGGTGTGCTGTGCGAGTACACAAGTAGTTCGCCGAACTGCGCGGAGTTGTGCATATGTCTTATTGAATTGATCAGTTGTTGGTAAACTAGGATGAGTCTGCCTCTACCGAACTTAGCAAGCCCGTGCCAAGCTATGCTAGCTGAGGAGTAGTTCGTCTGCTACTGGGAAGTGGCCGGAGCTGGGAGGCTGGAGTGCTTTTGGTAGACTGCAGATTGAATCCGCTTAGCTCGCAGTGGGCAGGTTGAATAGGTCGCCGCCTTCAACTGCTTTGTGGCGATGTCCACCACTTTATGCCAAATTGATGGAGCAGGTCGACTGCTGCTGGAGGCCTGTGTACCATGCTAAAGGAGTGAGCTCACCACGTTCTGGTGAGCTGTAGTTGAGTTCGCGCTATGTTGTACGGTATGGCGAAGTGGTAGGTCCTACTACCAAGTGTAACGTCCCGAATCGCACTAGGCCCCTCGTGCGTGTTTTTGCGTCAGGATAGCTGACTTGGGTTCAGGGGGAGTGCTGACAACTGGGCAGCACATGTGAAAATGAGGAGAAATCCATCAAGCATTGGATATGAGTAGAGACACGGGCGTGTCCCTACCAGTGTGGGAGTGGCCAGCTCTTGAGTCGATGACTCGAGTCTGTCCACAGAAGCACACAGGTAGTGACACGGGTGTGTCACTACCCATGTGAAGTGATACTGGTAGAGACATGGGAGTGTCCCTACCCATGTGCATGTGGGTCGAGTTGAACTCGACATAGCGTGTCGAGATCGAAGAACTGTGTGTCGAGATCGACGAATTGTATTATACGGGTAGAGACACGGGTGTGTCCCTACCCGTGTGTCATTATGTCGAGTTAAGTTCGTCGAAATGTATCCAGAGAATTGCAAAGCCAAGGAACACGACCATGTCATGTGGACACGGATCGGGACACGGGCGTGTCCCTACCCGTGTCGAGTATTGAACCGACACTAAAACTGTCGTTGACGCTTCGCCCATGCAGGACACGGGTAAGGACACGGGCGTGTCCCTACCCGTGTCACTCTTCATATATAAGGGGAAGTGAAAACCCTAGCCATTTTCATGCTCATTTCATCCCCTACTTTCTGAGAGAAACTCCTGTTGAGAGAAGGAAGTTGCTGGACCTAGTTTTAGAGGAGGAGATCTGCCGTCGTCGTGAAGGAGAACATGCCGCCGAGAAGAGTTACACGATCTATAACCCGAAATAGTGGAAATGCCGAAAATTAGGTGAGCTTCCTCCCCTCTTCCCTGGTGCTAGATCTGTAGATTTCTAGGTGAGATGTCGACTCAAAAGAGTCTTGACTAGCAAGATGGTGATTTATTTAGGATAAGGCCGATCAAGGGCTTGTGCTCTTGGTTAGTGGTGTCTTCTACCTCTCCAACCTTATATGCGATGATGGGGGATGGTTTCATGAATAGTAAAGGCCTCATGAGGGTGAATAAGGGTGGAGGAATTTTTGGTGTGATTTTAGAAGACCTACTTGAGGAGGAAGATGAACTGATGTTGTTCATTCCTCCTTAAGACGCGTGCAGAATCTTTGTTCTGCGTGCATCAATCTTCTTTGCTATTTATAGATGTGATATGGCCAGATATGGGATGTCAACTAAACACTGAAGTTGAAGTCCTTGAAAATACCTTTCCAATGAGTTATTGCATGACTTCAAAAGAAGTCTGTAGCCATGGGAAAGTCTGAACGAATATGACATCCGATAAATCCTCATGAAGAAATTGTGTTTTGTACGCAGCGGAATTCAAGGCCCATTTCAAGTATGACACTCTTGAATCTGTGTTGTGGTGTGAATATAAATGTTGTAGCCCTTGGAAATACCTTTCCATCGAGGGGTTACCCGTCTTCATCGGATTCCTGTAGCTTCAGAAAGTGCCGGTTGAAGTTGCTGTCCAGATTTATTCTGCACTTAAATTCTGGGTTTTTATATAATATGGATTTGGATTCGGTGGAATCGATTTTGCAAACTAACTCAAGATTTTGGTGAACTATTTTATGTTAACCACCGTAGTGTAATGAATGATGAAGATTATTAATTGGTTTTCATATAACTGAATTGTGAAGCAAGCTTACTTAAACGAAAATGACTTGTTAGCAATTGGTAGACTATTTTATATGTACATTATGTTATACCATGTTGAAATCATTTGAAATAACATATAGAAGGATAAACTATGGCCATGAGTATGTTTGATGGTTGGAATGAAATTTAGTAGTCCAATACTTAGAGCGTAGTCTCCCTATGGGTAGTATTGTGGAAGGATGTAAGTGTGGTGTTGACCGTCACTAGTTGGGTTAGTGTTGAGATGGGGTATAGATGGATGGTTGGGATGTGTCCTCGTGCTTACTTCTGAGGCCCCTTCCGTGCTATGGTGATGTGGAATTTTGCATACGGTGTGAGTCGACACGCGATGTCATAATCCTTGGTTAAGGATAGTGTGGCAGGTCTACGGGCTCGCCGATCGTCACACTGACGGGAGTTGAAAGTTAGACTTTGGGCGGTTGGTTTGTGTCCTTGGTGTTCACGTCCTGGGGCCCCTTCCATGCAAAGTGAACGGTTGGGATGTGTCCTCGTGCTTTCTTCCGAGGCCACTTCCAGGTCACACCAGGCAAGTTAGGGCTGTGTTCTCGGTGCACATCAACCCAAGACCCCGCTGGGCCATAGTATGCACGGGCTTCGTTGTTGTGTTCTTAGCATTGATGCGTACGGAGGCCTAGGTGAAGTAGTGTGGATACCCGCCTAGTAGTAGAGATGCCCGCTCTAATGTCACCGCCTGGCCACGACGGTTGATGCTTGAGAGGTTAGCTACCTGCTCTAATAGTGGGAACTATAGTCTGTGTTGACATGGCAATTGTATGTGTGTGATCATGGGTGAGTCATGGCATAGCATACATACCATTTCATAATATTGCACAACAAGATCCTCATCGTATAAGTTTGTATGAGCACTGCTATATGATGAGTTACTTTATGCAAACCGATCCTTAACTTATAAGTTTGTATGAGCATCCTTATAAGTTAAGTTACTTACCTACTGTAGTTACTTGTACTTGTTGAATTACTATTGCTTAAGTAGAACTGCTAGAATATAATGCTATTAATCTTATTATACCATCACCAGCTACTTGTACCTATTATACTATTTATTATTCTTGTACCCTTGTTTCTTTCTCCGCCCGGTGCCGAGGAGTCGTCGGGGAGTGGATGTGAAGCCACTTAGTCTTTTCGAGTAATGGTTGCTACGTCTTCCTTTTTAGGAGGTCACCCCGCAGGTAGAGCAGCCGCAGACCATGCAGCAGGACAGCCAGGCCAGGACGACAGGGCCTGAAGTGACGGTGTCGTCGATACCGTCGGTTACAGATGTGAGTGTTGAGCGACTCTGATGTAGCCCATTTGGGTAATTTTATAGTTGTACTCTGATACATGTAGAAGCTTATTATTAGCTTCTTATTTATTGTACTATTTGGACAGCGTTACTTAGAGTGGATTTGACTTATTCTTTTATATTATGGTTAGGTTGGCTTGTTTATTGATGAAGTGTAAATATACCCAGTTTTATGTACATTATATTTGTCGTTTTACTTTAGTTTTGTCATTTTTCCTTACTTTTATTCAATAAAATGTGTCTTTTATTGTAAATATTTTGTTAATTTATTTTATTTTATTTTTCAGATAAAAATCAGAAAATCTGCCCAAAATGTACATGTCACGCCTGTGTACTGTTGGTCACGCTCGTGACCAGCGCGTGACCCGTCAAATTCCAGTGAAATCAACGATTTTTGAAGAGAAAAGCTTGACACGCCTGGCGTCACGCCCGTGTCAATCGACACGGGGCGTGACCCAAGCCCGTGTCCATTCCGCTCGACGATCGTCGAACCCCCGACACGCCCAGAGTCACGCCGTGACCCTGGGCGTGACTCCTCCACCTGGCCCGACAAACCGCCGTCGCGGACTTTCGACGCAAATGGCGCCCATTTCAACCTCGCCGACACGCCCACCGTCACGCCCGTGACCTGGGGCGTGACCGCCGCGATTTCTGCCGCAACGTCAAATCGTCATCAAGTCACCTTAATCTGCTGCTCAATAGTGCCGACACGCCCACCGTCATGCCGTGACCAGGGGCGTGACCGCCGCATTTTCGGCCGCAAAGTCAAATCGCCGTCAAATCTGTCACTTCACCGAATTTAGTTGTTAAATATTGCTGACACGCCCATGGTACACACCCGTGAGTTAGGGCGTGTACCATGAAATTTTTCCTATAAATTGACCCCTTCTGTTTTGAGCTGCTGTTCCAAATTTTTGAACCATTTTGATGCTAAGTGCTGCCGTTTGGAGCTAGTTTTGGGGCTATGTAAGGATCTTTCCCCATCCTTTTCAAGTTTGTTTAAGCATTGTAATCAACTTTTTTGTTAATAAAATCTTTTCTTTTCATTCTTATAATGCTTTGAAAATACTCTGAAGGCCTCCTTTTCATCAATCCTAAGTACTTTTGTTTTCATTTTCATAATGAGTGTGTGCGTGTATGAGCTTAAAATTGAAAAATTTATACTTTAAAATGAAAAACAACTTGCTTTATTTTCATTTTTATCAAAATTTCTAGCCGTTACTATAGTCTTTTTTCTGATCAAAATTGGTTAGACTTAGGATTTTTATTTTCATTTTCTGCTACTTTTTAAACTCTTTTACATATATATAAGAATGAATCAAACGTTATTTTAGTTTTTCAAAAACTTTTGATTTTAGCAATTACATTACAAAAAAATATGTTTGCTCAAACAATTTTTATTTCCACTTTTTATTCATTTCTGTCAAAATCTAACGGTAAAAATGCAAACGTTTTAATTTTTCGGGCACTTTCTTTGTTCACTTTAATTTCAAAACTTTTTGCTCAAACAAATTTTATTTTGCCTTTTTATGCATTTCTACTGCACTCCAGCGGTAGAAATGCAGTCATTTTAATTGTTCAATAACTTTATTTTTCTTATTTTACGCCCGAGTGCGTGAGTGTATGAGATAATTTTTATCATCTTATTTAATTTATGCAAGTGTGTGTGTGTGTGTTTATTTATGTCGAGTGCATGAGTAGTTACCTTCAAGTAGAGTGTGTGTGTATTTTTATTTTTCCGCCTACTCATTTGAGTTAAATGGCTAGATTTTATTCAAGCAAGTGTGTGCAGCTTTTATTTTTCCGCCTACTCACTTGAGTTAAATGGCCGGACTTCATTTCCCGCCTACTCGTTTGAGTAGGACTTGTAATTTTCATTCTTTTTTTTCCACCTACTCACTTGAGTTAAATGACTGGATTTGATTTTTCGCCTACTCGCTAGGAGTTAAATGGTTGGACTTTATTTTGATGTAAATATTTGAGAAAGCCGTGTAATCAGCATTTATTTCTGCCTACTCGTTAAGAGTAGGACTCAGTATCATTTCAGTCCTACTCGTTTGAGTAGGACTTGAAATTTTCAGTTTTAATTTCCCGCCCCCACTCGTTTGAGTGGGACCTCCAAATTTCAATTATGCAATTTTCTCTTATATGTAACTTAGTTTTATTTCTGTCTCTTGTTATATGTTTGAATGAGTGCGTGTGTGTTTATTTGTAATAACTTTTCTAATGTTAGGGTATTTTACGTTTCTTCTTATTTTCTTTATAAACCTTCAGCGAATAGTTTAGGACGCTCGCTTAACCAAACATATAAGCTATCCTCATTCCGATGAGTGGCTAATTGATTTTAGCCCTCGGTATCGAAGAGCTTTGGGATATAAAATGTTTTAAATAACTAAAGGTCTCATGATTCTATTTAATTAAAAACGTAAGGTTTACCCCGGGTTAACGACGTGTAGAACCACATATCGATGTGTGGGCTCTATTTCCGTTATCCATACTCTAGCTAGCCGAGAGGCCGTGCGTATGGACAGATCACCCCCGGGTAAATAGAGTTCCGTACTAACCCTCGAGAAAGGAGGCGCGCTAACTCTACCGGATTGGGTTCCCCTCCCAATAGCGGGGTTCTTAGCGTACTGCGGGCATTAAGGGTAATCCTTCGTCGGACGAGAGCCCGGTCGAATAGCCTTAATGTCCAGGTGAGCGATATTCCTAGAGATAGGTTAGCTCATTATTTTGAACCTCCACGGCCAAGTTTTCGCTTAAATTAAATTGAAACTTTAGATCTCTAGTTATTCAAATCTATTTTTAATCCTAACGTAATTCGATACCGGGAGTTATCTATTCATCGACTATATTAATAAACCTATTTTCATCCTATTTTAATTAAAACCCTCAACTACTATTTCTGTAAAATAATAGTGTTTTCGGAGCAGTAGGGGTAATCAACCCGTTCCCGGGAATAATACGACCTCTGTATTCTCTCGAATATCGAGTACTACTTGTGATAGGTGCACTTGACTACCTAAGCAAGCCCGCGATGATCGACACATCGAACCAACCACAGTAAGAGTCTGTTCGCGGGCTAATCAAGTTTTTGGCGCCATTGCTGGGGAGTCTCTTTGAGATGTTATTTCGAATCCGAAGTATATTACTTTTACCTTTATTTCTAAAAAAAACTAAAAAAAAACTTAAAAACTTTTCTTCAAAATCCAAAAAAAAAATAAGTTAATTTTCTACTTTCTATTTAAGGGTGTATGACCCATGGACAGCCTTCGGAGTCCGAAATTTGGATTTCGATCCTGAGATCGAATGCTCGCTTGCGCGTATTTGGTCTCAACGCTGAAATCCCTCTTTCGATCCCGAACAATCCATCGGAGAACCCTCTGCCGTTGCTATGGCCGACCCCAATCCGAACGCGGCCGTCGAGCGTACAATGTCATATTATGCCCGACCGAATTTGGACGATACTGGGTCCAGTATTGTTCGCCCGACGGTGGCGAACAATAATTTTGAGATCAAATCGAGCGTTATCCAAATGATCCACAATTTCTTGCAGTTCGATGGACTGCCGGATGAGGACCCGAACGTTCATTTGTCTAATTTTTTGGAGATTTGCGATACTTTTAAGATCAATGGCGTCACTGAGGACGCCATTCGTTTGCACCTTTTTCAATTCTCCCTCAGATCCAAAGTTAAGGCGTGGTTGAATTCCCTCCCCCGAGGATCTATCACCACCCTGGCCGAGCTTGCGGAGCGGTTCTTAACGAAGTATTTTCCGCCCGCCAAAACTGCAAAGTTGCGGGCGGACATTTCTTTGTTCGTGTAGAACGATTCCGAGTCTCTATTTGAGACTTGGGAGCGCTTTAAAGACTTCCTCTGCAAGTGTCCGCACCACGCGCTGCCTGCGTGGTTGCAAGTCCAAATCTTCTACAATGGGCTTAACTATCAGACGCATCAAATTATTGACGTGGCTGCCGGGGTACCTTGAATAATAAGACCCCCGAGGCTGCCCAAGCTCTTATTGAAGAGATGGCTATGAACGCCTACCAATGGAACGTCCTGCAGGGACGTCCCAAGCAGGCGACTGGCCTCTTCGAAGTGGATGCCACTGCCCACTTAGCCCTTTAAGTTGAAAGGCTGACGAAGCAGGTGGAGGAGATGTCTGCTTCCTCCACCACTCCTCCTTGGGCGATTCCCCCTAATGCCGGCGTGGTCAATGAATTCATAGACTACGTGGGAAATGCTGGGCGACCTTCCTTCAACCCCAACAACAACCCTTATAGCAATAACTATAATCCGGGTTGGAGGAACCACCCCAACTTCTCATGGAGCAATGCGAATAATGCGCAGCGCCCGCCCAACACTTTCGCGCCCGGATTTCTTCCACCTCCCCCTCTTCCAAAACCCTCCCCGATGGAGGAGAATTTTTATAAATTTATCGCTTCCAACGAGTCAAATATCCGGAACATCACCGGATCGCTAAAAAACATAGAAATCCAGGTTGGACAGCTTGCACGAATGATGTCCGAGCACGCGCTTGGGGCACTGTCGGGAAACACGGAGTCCAATCCGTGGGAGAATATCAACTCTATAACCCTCCGTAGCGGAAAGGAGGTGATCGATCCAAAACGGACCGATCCTCGGGTACATATTTCACCTCTGACCCCTCTTCCCGCTTCTTCGATTTGTGCCGCCTTTACAAATTTTAAACGAAAAATTTATTAAAACACCCTTGTTATATGCACACAAGCTCGATCGTGAGCATAAGGATGCGCAATATGAAAAATTTATTTTATTATTAAAACAAATTCATATTAATGTTCCCTTCTTCGAGGCAGTCTCTCAGATGCCTAAATATGCGAAATACTTAAAACAACTTCTTTCCAAGAAACAAAAATTAGAAAATATTTCGCATATTTCTCTAAATGTTGGCTGCTCAGCGGCTCTTACTAATAAATTGCCCCTAAAAAAAATGACTCGGGACGGTTCTCCATCCCGTGCCTTTTTGGCAATATATTAGTCAAATACGCTCTTACAGATTTAGGCGCGAGCATTAACTTGATGTCATTCTCGCTCTTTCAAAAATTTGGTTTGGGCACTCCGGCCCCTACAAAAATGCGAATCCAAGTAGCGGATCGCTCGGTTAAGTTTTCCGTCGGGGTAGTGGAGGACGTACTTGTCTGAGTTGATAAGTTTATCTTTCCGGTAGACTTCGTCATCTTGGACATCGAGGAGGACACCGATGTACCAATTATACTCGGTCGCCCTTTTCTCGCTACCTCCCACGCATTAATTGATGTCAGTAACGCTCGTCTCCTCCTTCGGGTAGGAGATGACGAAGTTACTTTCTCTATTAATCCCTCCATAGGAGACTCGTCATCGAGCGATGACTTTTGTTATAATTTAGACACATATCTCGGAGAATGTTATTCCCCTATTTTTGAGTCTACTTTTTTACATGACGATATTTATGCACTCGAAAATTTTAAATGCGATGAGGATACCTCTATAGACTTGCCTTTCGAACCAATTGGTAAGAAAGACATTGGAATTAAAACCTCGTTAGAAGAACCGCCATACCTTGAACTCAAACCGCTACCCGATTCACTCAAATACGACTTTTTGGGAAAAGATGATACCCTTCTCGTTATCATTTCTTTGCATTTGACCGAATCGGAGACTTCCGATTTATTAGGAGTTTTGTTTAAACATCGCCACGCAATTGCGTGGCAAATTTCTGATCTCAAAGGGATTAACCCGTCTTTCTGCACCCATAAGATTTTCCTTCTCGATAATTGCCGCAAAACTATTCAGTCGCAGTGATGTCTTAACACAAACATGAAAGACATCGTTAAGGCCGAAATTATTAAATTATTAGATGCGGGGATTTTTTATCCCATATCAGATAGTACGTGGGTTAGTCCCATTCACGTGGTGCCCAAAAATGGCGGTCTTACCGTAGTGGAGAATGAGCACAATGAACTCGTCCCAACTCGTACTGTTACGGTTGGCGGGTGTGCATCGATTATAGAAAACTAAATTATGTCCACCCGTAAGGATCATTTCCCACTACCATTCTTAGACCAAATTTTAGAGCGTTTGTCCGGTCATCCGTATTTTTGTTTTCTTGATGGATTATCGGGGTTTTTCCAAATCCCCATTTCCCCCGATGACCAAGAGAAAACAACTTTTACCTGCCCGTTCGGTACCTTCGCATATCGAAGAATGCCATTTGGCCTCTGCAACGTGCCCGCTACATTCCAAAGTTGTATGCTGGAGATCTTTGGCGAGCTGGTAGGAGACATTATGGAAGTCTTTATGGATGACTTCTCTGTTTTCGGAAGCACTTTCACGTCCTGTCTTCGTAATTTAGATCGTGTCCTTCAGCGATGCGAGGACACGCATCTTGTATTAAATTGGGAAAAATGTAACTATATGGTTCGAGAAGGTTTGGTTCTTGGCCAATTGATTTCGTCTAAGGGGATGGAGGTCGATAAGGCCAAAGTTGAAATTATCGAAAAACTTCCCCCGCCTTCCAACGTTAAATCCATTAGGAGTATCTTAAGGCACGCTGGCTTTTATAGGCGTTTTATTCAAGATTTTTCAAAAATAACAAAGCCTCTTACTCTCCTCTTGGAAAAGAAATCAAATTTTGTCTTTGATAGCGAATGCGAGTCTGCCTTTAATTTCATAAAACAAAAACTTATCAATTCACCTATTTTAGTGGCGCCCGATTGGAGCCTTCCGTTCGAGATTATGTGCGACGCTAGTGATATTGCCGTAGGTGCCGTTCTTGGCCAACGTATAAACAAATATTTTCATCCTATTTACTACGCTAGCAAGACACTCACTTCCGCACAAGGAAATTACACGACAACGAAAAAGGAACTTTTAGCCGTCGTTTTTGCTTTCGATAAGTTTCGCTCGTATATCATGTTATCCAAAGTTTTCGTATTTACCGACCATTCCGCCTTAAAATATTTGTTAGCGAAAATGGACGCCAAATTACGCCTTCTTCGATGGATCCTCCTCTTGCAGGAGTTCGATTTAGAGATCCGGGATAAGAGTGGCGCGGAAAATTTAACCGCTGATCACCTCTCCCGCTTAGAAAATCCCGCTGCGGAAGCGCTCGTCGAATCTGACATAAATGACAGATTCCCTGAGGAACGCCTCCTTTCCATAACTACTTGTTCATCTTCCACGCCTTGGTTCGCAGATTTTGAGAACTATTTAGTTGCGAGGGTGCTTCCAAAAGACTTTTCGAGCCAGCAAAAGAAGAAATTATTTTCTGACTTGAAATATTTCTTTTGGGAGGACCCTTTTCTTGTTCGTATCTGCGCGGACCAAGCGGTCCGAAGATGTGTCGTGGGTGTGAAGTGCACACAAATCCTTAGGCACTGCCACGAGGGTCCGGATGGTTGGCATTATCAAGCTAACCGTACTGCGCGGAAGGCGCTGGAGGCGGGCTTCTTTTGGCCCACTCTATTCAAAGACGCTCACAATTTTGTGCTCGCATGCGATAGCTGTCAGTGGTCGGGTAACATCTCTCGTCGAGACGAGATGCCCCAAAATTTGTTTTTAGAATGCGAAGTCTTCGATTTTTGGGGCATAGATTTCGTTGGCCCCCTACCTCCGTCTTTCGAAAATAATTATATTTTAGTAGCGGTCAACTATGTATCGAGGTGGGCGGAAGCGCAAGCTCTCCCCACCAACGATGCGCGAGTCGTCGTTACATTTCTCAAAAAACTATTTTCTCTCTTCGGCACTCCACGCGCTATTGTAAGCGATAGGGGGATGCATTTCTGCAACACCCAGATGGCTAAGACGTTAGCTAGATATGACGTCACGCACAAACTTGCCCCCCTACCACCCGCAAACTAGTGGCCAAGTAGAGGTAGTAAATCGAGAGATAAAGCACAAATTAGAGAAAACCATTTCACTTAATAGGAAAGATTGGTCCATCAAACTCGACGATGCTTTGTGGGCTTATCGTACCGCTTACAAAACCGCAATTGGTTGTATGCCGTATCGATTAGTCTACGACAAAGCGTGTCATCTCCCCGTAGAATTAGAACATCGCGTACTTTGGGCTTTAAAACTTTTTGAAAGTCCACCTAGTGTCAGCTATGTGCACCTATGGGGGGGGGATAGGTGACGTGTAGCGCTTTTGCGGAATTTACGAATGCACCTGCACAATAAAAACAAAAAGCACAGCACACAGAATACACAGGCAATTATAGTGGTTCCCCGACTTGGGTACATCCACTTTCCCCCTTCGACCTATCTCCCAACAAGGGACGACTCGGTCTCTTCTCCAACAGGATTGAAATCCAATCCCTGCACTATCGGAAGGAACCCTTCCACACGTGAGAGTCAACACTCCCACAAAACGGGTTGCACCCAACCCTTACAACACGGAACAATCGTTCCTTTACAACAAAAGTAAATATAGAATGTACACGAGATACAAACTTCGTTTGGAGACTACGGTGTTCCTCTTCGTTCGACGACGTGTTCGTGAAATCGAAGAGTCTACAACCTTGGTCTCTCTTGGAGAGGATCTCCCCGGAACCGGCGGCGGCAACACGAGCGGCGGCTAGCTTCGGGATCGGCGGCTATGATGATGAGCGGCTGCTGAACTTGGAGATCCAAACTTCGTAGCGAAGCTAGCTTGGTCTTCCAACGGTCACACGAGGATCGGTCGTCTCGATCGATTCGGACGGGGAAGTTTTTCCCGATCGACAAATCGAGAGACGAGAGATCTATGGATAGACACGTGAGACATAAAGCTTTGCTAAGCTTCTGTCGCCGGAGATCGGGAAGAAAAGCGATCAGCAGCGGCGACGGACTAGCGCGAGCGGGACGGCGGCGGCGGAGAGGAATCGCGATTTTAGGGTTTGCTCTGCTCGGCTTCTTTCTGTCTGGGTATTCCGTTCAAAATACCCGTGTATAAATACTGTAGATGCTTTCCAAAATGACCGTTGTGGGACCCACAAGCTGAATCCCTAAGTCCCGGTCCAGAATCTTAACAGCGGCAGAATCCGGTTCAGGAAGTTCCAGAAAAACGCCCAAGTCAAAATCGGTGAGAATCGAAAGTGATTCTCGCCGAGTCGCCGAGAATCAAAAGTGATTCTCGATGATTCGTCGAGAATCAAAGATGATTCTCGTCGAATTTGCCTTGGTTGCACGCACTGCTTTAGGTCAGGTCGAGACGGCGAGAATCAACCAGTGATTCTCGACGATTCGACGAGAATCACTAGTGATTCTCGCCGAATCGGCGAGAATCACTTGGTGATTCTCGTCGATTCTTACTTAGAAGCAGAGGTGCTTGCTTAGAAGTGGCTGGGTCGAGTTCGGCGAGAATCAACTTCTGATTCTCGACGAATCGGCGAGAATCACAAGTGATTCTCGACGAATCAGCGAGAATCACTTGGTGATTCTCGTCGATTTAAACATAGACGAATTTTCGTCTTTCCACCTATGAGGTGCTCCTTGACCCATCCTTGCTCCTTGTCTGCTCCTGCATATTTACAGCCCTGTGCTTGAAAATAAGTGCACTCCAATAGAGAGAATACACGTAGGCCAACACACTGATCTGCTCAATGAGGGATTACGTCGTGCAGACCCGTGTATATTGACCTACTGCACCCTGACATTGGTGTGCACTTAGCGTGGAAAAACTGCAAGCACAACTAGAAAGATTTTATCAAATACATAGTCTATTGACCTTAGCTTGTCCAGGGGCTTCTTCAAATCAGGTACATTGTGGATACAATACCCAACAATCTCCCCCTATTTGAAGAAGCCTAAACCCTACAAGCTAAGGTGAATAGAGCAAATGGGAATGAAAACCATAAACTTAAAATTGAGTTGAGAGAGTTATCCCTTACCAATACCAATTTCTTGGGAGCAAGCTTGGAGCCACCTTAGCCTTAGCCGAGAGGGTAATCTCCCCCTTTTCGGCTTCTGCAAATCGGGGTCTGTAGCGTTTGGCCCTTTGCTCCCCCTCAGTTCATGCATCTGTACTCACGCTGGAGTTCCTTGCTCCCCCTCAGATCATGCATGAGCCTGGAGCTTCTGTAGTCTTCAGTCCTCATAATTGAGCATCCCCAATTCAGTCTTGAAAAGATTGAACTTGGCCTCGTCTAAGGGCTTTGTGAATATATCAGCAATCTGCTTGTCCGTGGGGACATAACAGAGAGAGATGTCCTTGTTTTCCACGTGCTCCCGAATGAAGTGGTAGCGCACTTCAATATGCTTCGTTCTGCTGTGTGATACAGGATTGTTGGCAATGGCAATTGCACTGGAGGAGTCGCAGTACATGGGTACTTCCTTGAACTGAAGGTCGTAGTCGGCTAACTGGTTTCTGATCCATAGAAGTTGTGCGCAACAGTTCCTGCCGAGATGTACTCGTACTCTGCTGTGGAGGTTGCAACACAATTCTGTTTCTTGCTGTTCCATGAGATAAGCCTCCTGCCGAGGAATTGACACGTCCCGGAGGTGCTTTTCCTGTCATCCCTGCTCCCTGCAAAATCAGCATCTGAAAAGCCTATTAGCTCGACATCATTGTTTCTCGGGTACCACAAGCCAAGATTAGGAGTACCTTTAAGGTATCTTAGAATTCGCTTTGCAGCGACATAGTGAGATTCCTTAGTGTTCACCTGATATCGGGCACAGACACATGTGGAGAACATAATATCCGGTCTACTGGCAGTAAGGTAGAGCAGGGATCCAATGATGCTTCTGTATTTGGTTTCATCGAAAGGTTTACCTTTCTCATCCTTATCCAGAGACATGGTGGATCCCATTGGAGTCCTCATAGAGGTTGCACTCTCCACACCGAATTTCTTAAGGAGTTCATTTGTGAACTTTGTCTGAGAGATGAAGATTCCATCCTCAGACTGTTTCACTTGAAGTCCTAAGAAATACTTGAGCTCTCCCATACTGCTCATTTCAAACTTTCCTTGCATAAGTTTAGAAAACTTTTTGCAAAGATTGTTGTCCGTTGAGCCGAATATTATGTCATCGACATAGATTTGCACCAGCAAAATCTTGCCTTTGACTTCCCTGAGAAACAATGTTTTATCTATTTTACCTCTGGAGAACTTGTTCTCAAGAAGAAAACTAGATAAAGTCTCATACCAAGCTCGTGGAGCTTGTTTCAACCCATATAAGGCCTTATTAAGAAAATAAACATGATTGGGATAAGTAGGATCGACAAAACCTGGGGGTTGAGTGACGTATACTTCCTCTTTCAGGTCTCCGTTCAGGAATGCCGATTTCACATCCATTTGATAGACTGTGAATCCTTTGTGTGAAGCATACGCCAGGAACAACCTGATTGCCTCGAGCCTTGCTACTGGTGCGAAGGTCTGGTCGAAGTCAATCCCTTCCTCCTGTCTGTAACCTTGAGCCACCAGCCTGGCCTTGTTCTTTACGATGACACCATGTTCATCCAGCTTGTTTCTGAAGATCCACTTCGTGCCAATCACATTCTGCTTGTATGGTCTGGGAACCAGCGTCCAAACATTGCAACGTTCGAATTGATGTAGTTCCTCTTGCATGGCCAGAATCCATGCCGCATCCTTGTTCGCCTCGTCGAACTTCTTTGGCTCAACCTGTGACAGGAAGCTAAGATGCAATACTTCGTTAACAGTACCTCTTCGAGTTCTGACACCGACACGAGGATCTCCGATGATCTGATCTCTAGGATGATCCCTCACGTGCCGGAGCTCAAGAAGTCTGGCGTCTGGAACTTCGACTACTTCTTGGGCTTCTCCTTCTTCTAAGATATTTGTTTCATTTTGATCTTCAACATTTTCAGATGACGTGGAGGTGGAAACTTTGACGTACTTGGAAGCGTCATCTTTAGCGGTCTCATCCAGACTCAGCTGTTGAAGTCGAGCACCTGCATCTTCAAGAATACTACTGGAAGAATTGCTGTTAAGCAAACTTCCTTCATCAAATACAACATTTATTGATTCTTCTACCACTAGGGTTTTCTTATTGAAGACCCTATATGCCCGACTATGGGAACTATAGCCCATGAATATGCCTTCGAAGCATTTTTCACCGAATTTAGTACGCGGGTACTTCCCATTATTCAGTACATAGCATCTGCAACCAAAAATCCTCAAGTAGGACACGGTTGGTTTCCTGCCTTTCAGTAGCTCGTAGGGCATCTTACGATGATGCTTGTTGATCAATGCTCGGTTTTGTACATGACAAGCCGTATTGACACCCTCTGCCCAGAAGTATTCCGGGAGAGAAGCGTCTTTCAACATTGTCGTGCAGGCTTCAATGAGAGTTCTATTTCTCCTCTCCGCAACTCCATTTTGCTGAGGAGTGCGCGGGGAGGAAAACTCATGAAAGATACCTTGTTCTTCACAAAATTCTGTCATTGCACCAGATTCGAATTCTGTTCCATGGTCACTTCTGATTTTGACCACGGAGCAGTTAAATTCGTTCTGAACCTGCTTGACAAAATTAGTGAAGATGTCAAACGTATCTGACTTTCGTTTCAAAAAGAACACCCATGTAAACCGAGAATGATCATCAACTATCACTAGCGTATAGGACTTGCCTCCCAAGCTATGAACTTGCATTGGACCAAACAAGTCTATATGTAGAAGGTAAAGACATCGGGAAGAGTCTTTGTCTGCGATGCTCTTAAAGGTAGCCCGAGTCTGTTTGCCCATCTGGCATGCAGGACATGGGCTATCTTTGATGCACTTGATACTGGGAGCATCCCTTACCAAGTCCTTAGAAAACAGCATACTAATTGTCTTGAAATTAATATGTGCCAATCTCTTGTGCCATTGTTCACAAAGAGATGCACTGCCTGTTGCCACAAGGCATACGGGGGTAGATGAATCTAAACTGAGAAAATCTAAACAGAAGATATTTCTGCTCCTAATGCCTGATAATACCGTTTCAGAAGAGGTACGTGAAATTATCAGACATTTATCCTTGCAGAACTTAACGTCATAACCTTTATCACATAACTGACTTACACTGATCAGGTTATGGTTTAACCCTTCAACATAAGCCGCGTCGGTGATAGAGATTATACCGTTGGAAATCATACCATAACCTCTGGTGACTCCTCGATCTGACCCTCCAAAGATGACTTTGGGTCCATTCTCGACTGGAGTGTAATCACGCAGCAGGCTTCTTGTCCCGGTCATATGCCGGGAGCATCCACTGTCCAAATACCAGATCGGCGTTTTGGTGGCCTTTGGACATTCCTGCAAAACAAAATTAATTTGCCTTAGGAACCCAATCGAACTTGGGTCCTAGATTCCTGGTTAGCACACTCCCCCTCGGTTGGTTAACCCTACGAGTGGTCGGTCTCGCATTGCTAACATGGGGAGTCTCGTAATTCCTTGGATTAAACCAACAATCCACGGCAAAGTGACCGACTTTGCCACAGCACCAACAGTCAAATCTGTTGTACCTCTTCCTAGGCCCCTGCCTTACCCTGGGAACGGTGGGTACTGCTGGGGCCTTGGATCTGGAGGTGGAGGCCTCATGGTGACAACAGTCGCATGACTTTGTCACCTTCTGTATAACAGGCTTGGCTTTTGGTGCCTGCTTTCCATTATGGCCGCTAGAGAACGGACCATAATTTCCTATGTGGATTTCCTCATAAGGTGCCTTGAAGGCACTCTCACCGAAGTTCCGGGGAAAGTTCCAACCGTCATACCGGCTCTTTGGCTTTGCAACCGAGGGCCAGAAATGATGCCCAAATGTTGACTCAAAGTCATGTTGGTTGCAAGGAAAGCCAGGCTTTCTGAACGCAACAGGACTAAGAGGAGCCTTACCCTTTTCATCAGCAGAGGCCTTCTTGGCGGCCTTATTCTTCCTCTGGTTCTTGTTTCTCCTAGATGAAGAACCAGATACCCCTATATGCCCCAAGCCAGCTCCTTTGGCCTGAGCAGAGAAGGTATCAACGACTGGAAGAACTGTTTTTGGCATGGAGAAGCTCTTGACGATCTTCCTTTCTGCCGCAAGTAGTTCTTCCAACTTGTCGACTTCCTCCTGCTTTAGATCAAGGAGCTTCAAAGACTCTGAATGCTTTGAAGTCAGGTCAAGGTGTTCCTGTCGGAGAGAAATCAAGCTAGTGACCTCTTCCCTTAGGGATACACACTCACCCTTAAGGAATTTTACTTCCCTCTTCTCAGCCTTCAGTCTCTTTCGGCACTCATCGAAAGTGTTGAGCAGAAGCTCATACTTCTCGAGGAGCTCAGCTTCACGGGCTGAAGGGCCATCCTCAGGTTCATCATCCTGAGACTCAGGATCAGAGTCGGAGTCGGAGAGAGGGGTGTGAGCTTTTACCTTCCCAGTAAATGGGGGACATTCTCCTTCTGAGTCGGAGCGACCCACCAGCCCGAAGTAGGCTTCCTCATCATCACTGGAGTCTGAGGAATCAGACTCACTTAGTGTCTTTGGCCTTCTGGCGATGTAGCTCCGCTCCTTCTTCTTATCTCTGGAGGATTTGAGCTCCTCTCCTTTCCCTTTTTCTCTTTTGCTTTGATGGCAGTCGGCCACGACGTGTCCTGGCTTATTGCATCCAAAGCAAATAATATCAGAAGAACGATGTTTGTTAGGTTTAGATGCATACCTGTCAGAAGAATAATTTTTCTTCTGATGCCTGGAGGAGGAGCTGTCTTTCTTTCTTTGATTCCTCATCTTGAGGAACTTCTTGAACTCTCGGGTGATGAGGGAGAAATCCTCCTCCGACAGCTCTGAGCCGGAGGAGCATGGTTCAGAGTCCTCCTCCTCTTCCTTATTCCTCGCACGGTATGACATCGCACCCTTGCCCTTTCTGGAGTAACTGGCTTTTAGGGCCACAGTCTTTTCTTTTGCAGCAGCCTTCTCTGCTTCTTCCTCTGCTTTCCTGGTGTTCAGCTGAAGCTCATAGGACATCAGCTTCCCAAACAGGATTTGTGGATCAGTTTCTGCTAGTCTGCCAAATTCTCTGATGGCGCAGATCTTTGTGTCCCATTCCTTAGTAAGGGACCTAAGGAATTTGTCATTGAGTTCAACATTGGTGAACACTCTTCCGTAGCCCTTGAGGGCGTTGACAATCTTTAGGAAGTTCTCGTAGGTGACTCCGATCTCTTCCTTAGGCCCTTGTCTGAAGGCCTCATACTTCTGGTTCAGGAGGGATCTCTGATCATCCCTCACTTCATCTGTGCCCTCCATTAGGATGATCAGGCACTGCCAGATCTCCTGTGCTGTCCTACAGTTGCTGAAGTTTTGCATCATAGAGTCATCAACTGCGCTGACCAGGATGTTTCTTGCCTTCATGTCAAGGCCCACTAGCACCATCTCGTCCTTGTCCATTTCAGAGAGTGTCTTCGGCACTTTCTTGGTGGGATCAATGGTGGAGGCCTTAGTGGGGACATAAGGTCCCTCCAGCACGATCATGAACAGTCGAGGATCCACTGCTTCCATGTAGAACCTGATCCTTTCCTTCCAGATAGGAAAGTTGAGCCTGTTGCACACTGGGATCTTGCCGGAGTACTTGAGCCCGTCCATGGTAGATGTATGCCTCCTTGTTGACACTAGTGGCAGGATTCAACTCAAGGTGTTAACCTTTTTGATGAGTAACCTGGCTTTGATACCACTTGAAAGTCCACCTAGTGTCAGCTATGTGCACCTATGGGGGGGGGGATAGGTGACGTGTAGCGCTTTTGCGGAATTTACGAATGTACCTGCACAATAAAAAAAAGCACAGCACACAGAATACACAGGCAATTTATAGTGGTTCCCCGACTTGGGTACATCCACTTTCCCCCTTCGACCTATCTCCCAACAAGGGACGACTCGGTCTCTTCTCCAACAGGATTGAAATCCAATCCCTGCACTATCGGAAGGAACCCTTCCACACGTGAGAGTCAACACTCCCACAAAACGGGTTGCACCCAACCCTTACAACACGGAACAATCGTTCCTTTACAACAAAAGTAAATATAGAATGTACACGAGATACAAACTTCGTTTGGAGACTACGGTGTTCCTCTTCGTTCGACGACGTGTTCGTGAAATCGAAGAGTCTACAACCTTGGTCTCTCTTGGAGAGGATCTCCCCGGAACCGGCGGCGGCAACACGAGCGGCGGCTAGCTTCGGGATCGGCGGCTATGATGATGAGCGGCTGCTGAACTTGGAGATCCAAACTTCGTAGCGAAGCTAGCTTGGTCTTCCAACGGTCACACGAGGATCGGTCGTCTCGATCGATTCGGACGGGGAAGTTTTTCCCGATCGACAAATCGAGAGACGAGAGATCTCTGGATAGACACGTGAGACACAAAGCTTTGCTAAGCTTCTGTCGCCGGAGATCGGGAAGAAAAGCGATCAGCAACGGCGACGGACTAGCGCGAGCGGGACGGCGGCGGGGGAGAGGAATCGCGATTTTAGGGTTTGCTCTGCTCGGCTTCTTTCTGTCTGGGTATTCCGTTCAAAATACCCGTGTATAAATACTGTAGATGCTTTCCAAAATGACCGTTGTGGGACCCACAAGCTGAATCCCTAAGTCCCGGTCCAGAATCTTAACAGCGGCAGAATCCGGTTCAGGAAGTTCCAGAAAAACGCCCAAGTCAAAATCGGTGAGAATCGAAAGTTATTCTCGCCGAGTCGCCGAGAATCAAAAGTGATTCTCGACGATTCGGCGAGAATCAAAGATGATTCTCGTCGAATTTGCCTTGGTTGCACGCACTGCTTTAGGCCAGGTCGAGACGGCGAGAATCAACCATTGATTCTCGACGATTCGACGAGAATCACTAGTGATTCTCGCCGAATCGGCGAGAATCACTTGGTGATTCTCGTCGATTCTTACTTAGAAGCAGAGGTGCTTGCTTAGAAGTGGCTAGGTCGAGTTCGGCGAGAATCAACTTCTGATTCTCGACGAATCGGCGAGAATCACAAGTGATTCTCGCCGAATCGGCGAGAATCACTTGGTGATTCTCGTCGATTTAAACTTAGACGAATTTTCGTCTTTCCACCTATGAGGTGCTCCTTGACCCATCCTTGCTCCTTGTCTGCTCCTGCATATTTACAGCCCTGTGCTTGAAAATAAGTGCACTCCAATAGAGAGAATACACGTAGGCCAACACACTGATCTGCTCAACGAGGGATTACGTCGTGCAGACCCGTGTATATTGACCTACTGCACCCTGACATTGGTGTGCACTTAGCGTGGAAAAACTGCAAGCACAACTAGAAAGATTTTATCAAATACATAGTCTATTGACCTTAGCTTGTCCAGGGGCTTCTTCAAATCAGGTACATTGTGGATACAATACCCAACACTTTTAAATCTTGACGCTAACTTAGCCGCCCAAAATAGAAAACTGCAACTAAACGAGCTCGACGAATGGCGTGCAAACGCTTACGAGAGCAATAAGTTCTATAAGTAGTGTTCTAAGTTTTATCACGACCGAAAACTCAAGCCCCAAAAAACTTTTTCTCCGTGCGATCTTGTCGTTCTATATAATTCACGACTTAGACTTTTTCCCGTGAAACTTAGATCACGTTGATCCGGCCCCTTCAAAGTTGAAGAGGTTTGGCTTTATGGGACTGTACTCGTCTCCCACCCGGATAAAGGCTCGTTTAAAGTGAACGGTCATCGCTTAAAATTATACATAGCAGGCGATCCTGTGGGCGGTAATTTCGAATCCATAACCCTCCTAGATATATAACCCGCCAAAATAGTCAAGCTACGCGATTATAAACAACGCGCTCCTGGGAGGCACCCCATGTTTATCTTTTTCGCTATGTCTTTACCTTTTTCTTTGCTATCTTTCTTCATAATGCAGGGTTCCTAAACTGCGCCTTCACCACCTCCTGTTAGGGAAGCTTCTACCCCCCCCCCACCTCTCTTTCTTTTCTTTGTATATATTATCTTACTTGTTTTGTTCCGCAAACTTACGTTACAACATTGGGTACAATGTTGGACTTAAGTATGAGGGTGTTTTCTCGCTTTCTATTTCGCACTTCTATTTTTTTCACTGTATTTCTATTTTCTGCACTTCCAAAATAAACAAAATATATGAAAAAAACTATCTAACAAACAAAAAAACAAGAAAATAAAAAATTTTGAAAATGAAAAAAAAATCCCAAAAACATAAGGTCTTCTTTTTTTCTTTCTTTTTAAACCAAAAATTCCAAAAAAAAATTTGTAAAACAAAAATTCCAAAAAAAATTATAAAACAAAAATTCCAAAAAAACTGTAAAACAAAAATTCCAAAAATATTTAGTTTCATTTTGTAAAAATCTTTGTAAATATTTTTGTAAATAATCTTCTCTCTCCCCCTTCCTTTTCACCAACATTCTTGTAAATAACGTCTCTATTTTCGCACTTTTAGCAAAAAATTAAAAATCTGCAAAAAAATATAATAAGTTAAAAACTTCAAAAAAAGATGAAAACTAAACAAAAATCCAAAAAAAAGATAATAGATAAAAAAACACAACAAAATGATAAAAACTCTAAAAAACCAAAAAATATATATTTTGAAACAAATAAATCAAATATACCATCCTTAATTTTCTTGCTATCCAAAATTTTTTTTTGAGTTTATTTATATGTGAATTTTATTATTTCTTTGTTTGTTATTCGTTTGTTAATTATTGATTGAAAAATTTAAATATTCGGGGTTAAGTTTTAAAAATTCATTATGCTTTGTTAAAAATAGCAAACTCGTTTTAGACACTAATTCTAATTTTTCATTGATAGGAGCACGTGTATTATGTTAGAAAATAACGACTATAGGATTCAATTATGTTTACTTTTAGCTTTCAGAAAAAATGGAACTTACAATTTATTAAGGTTGCTCTCAAAAAATTTTTTTAATTAAAAATCTAGTTTTCTTTTCTCACCTTTCGTATCATGACCTATTTGGCATGATAAAATTGTTATCCTTAAAAAATCCTATGTCTATGAGAATAAGATTTCGTTCCGTAAACATAGGCACCCAATAGATTACAAAGATTATATGTTATGGAGTAAGAGGATAAAATTCATTACTCCTACAAATATACATTGGGTTAAATTTTATTATGAAGTTGAAAAAAACAATTGATATTAGGAAAATAAGATTTCAATTTTCTAATAATCCAAAAAGAAAAAAAATGGAGGTTCGAGAAAAAATTATCTCACCTCAAATTTCAAATCCTCTTCATAAACCAACAACAACCCCCTTAGCCAATTACACGATTCTAGATTTAATTCAAAAATCTTTTTGAGAGCATAATTTGTAAATTGTATTATTTCCAGTAAAACTCCTATAAGCTAAAAGTTCATATAATTCCAAACTAATCTTGTTAATCTAACCGTTACAATTATTGTTTTCTATTTGATTATATCAAGAAGTCTTTTGGACAAAACTTTTGCGCTATTTAAATCACCTTCATAAATTTAGGACCTAACTCTTACACCCCGTTTATTTATTTAGATCTCTCTTATAATTGATTAAGTGGTAGCTAAACTTAGAGTTCTTTTCTATTTCTTATAAGTTCACCTCAAACTTTTGCTCTGGAATAGCAAAAGCTTAAGTGTGGGGGTATTTGATGAAGTGTAAATATACCTAGTTTTATGTACATTATATCAGTCGTTTTACTTTATTTTTGTCATTTTTCCTTACTTTTGTTAAATAAAATGTTTCTTTTATTATAAATATTTTGCAAATTTTTTTTTTTTTTCAGATAAAAATCAGAAAATCTGACCAAAATATACATGTCACACCCGTGTACTGTTGGTCACGACAGTGACCAGGGCGTGACCCGTCAAATTCCAGCGAACTTAATGATTTTTGAAGAGAAAATCTTGACACGCCTGGCGTCACGCCATTGTCAACCGACACGGGGCGTGACCCAAGCCCGTGTTGATTCCGCTCGACGATCGTTGAACCCCCGACACGTCTAGAGTCACGCTGTAACCTGGGGCGTGACTCCTCCACCTGTCCCGACAAACTGCCGCCGATGACTTTCGACGCAAACAGCGCCCATTTCAACCTCCCCGACACGCCCACCGTCACGCCCGTGACCTGGGGCATGACCGCCGCGATTTCCGCTGCAACGTCAAATCGCCATCAAGTCACCTAAATCTGCTGCTCAATAGTGTCGACACGCCCACTGTCACGCCCGTGACCAAGGGCGTGACTGCCGCGTTTTCGGCCGTAAAGTCAAATCGCCGTCAAATCCGTCACTTCACCGAATTCAGTTGTTAAATAGTGCTGACACGCCCATGGTACACGCCCGTGACTTAGGGCGTGTACCATGAAATTTTTCCTATAAATTGACCCCTTCTATTTTGCGCTGTTGTTCCAAATTTTTGAACCGTTTTGATTCTAAGGGCTGCCGTTTGGAGCTAGTTTTGGAGCTATGTAAGGATCTTTCCCACTACTTTTCAAGTTTGTTTAAGCATTGTAATCAACTTTTTTGTTAATAAAATCTTTTCTTTTCATCCTTATAATGCTTTGAAAATACTCTGAATGCCTCTTTTTCATAAATCCGAAGTACTTTTGTTTTCATTTTCATAATGCGTGTGTGCGTGTATGTGCTTAAAATTGAAAAATTTATACTTTAAAATGAAAAACAACTTGCTTTATTTTCATTTTTATCAAAATTTCTAGCCATTACTATAGTCGTTTTTCTTATCAAAATTGGTTAGACTTAGGATTTTATTTTCATTTTCTGCTACTTTTTAAACTCTTTTACATATATATAAGAATGAATCAAGCGTTATTTTAGTTTTTCAAAAACTTTGATTTTAGCAATTACATTATAAAAAAAATATATTTGCTTAAACAATTTTTATTTCAACTTTTTATTCATTTCTGTCAAAATCTAACCGTAAAAATGCAAACGTTTTAATTTTTCGGGCACTTTCTCTATTCACTTTAATTTCAAAACTTTTTGCTCAAACAATTTTTATTTTGCCTTTTTATGCATTTCTACTGCATTACAGCGGTAGAAATGCAGTCATTTTAATTGTTCAATAACTTTGTTTTTCTTATTTTACACCCGAGTGCGTGAGTGTCTGAGATAATCTTTATCATCTTATTTAATTTATGCAAGTGTGTGTGTGTGTGTTTATTTATGTCGAGTGAGTGAGTAGTTACTTTCAAGTAGAGTGTGTGTGTATATTTATTATTCCGCCTACTGATTTGAGTTGAATCGCTGGATTTTATTCAAGCAAGTGTGTGTAGCTTTTATTTTTCCGCCTACTCACTTGAGTTAAATGGCCGGACTTCATTTCTCGCCTACTCGTTTGAGTAGAACTTGTAATTTTCATTCTTTATTTTTTCGCCTACTCACTTGAGTTAAATGGCTGGATTTGATTTTCCGCCTACTCGTTAGGAGTTAAATGGCCGGACTTTATTTTGATGTAAATATTTGAGAAAGCTGTGTAATCAGCATTTATTTCCACCTACTCGTTAAGAGTAGGACTCGCTTTCATTTCAGTCCTACTCGTTTGAGTAGGACTTGCAATTTTCAGCTTTTATTTCCCGCCCCACTCGTTTGAGTGGGACCTGCAAATTTCAATTATGCAATTTTCTCTTATGTGTAACTAAGTTTTATTTCTGTCTCTTGTTATATGTTTGAATGAGTGCGGGTGTGTTTATTTATAATAACTTTTCTAATGTTAGTGTACTTTACTTTTCTTCTTATTTTCTTTATAACCCTTCATCGAATAGTTTAGGACGCTCGCTTAACCAAACATATAAACAATCCCCATTCTGATGAGTGGTTAATTGCTTTTAGCCCTCGGTATCGAAGAGCTTTGAGATATAAAATGTTTTAAATAACTAAAGATCTCATGATTCTATTTAATTAAAAAAACTTAAGGTTTACCCCGGGTTAACGACGTATAGAACCACATATCGATGTGTGGGCTCTATTTCCGTTATCCATACGCTAGCTAGTCGAGAGGCCATGCGTATGGACAGATCACCCCTAGGTAAATAGAGTTCCGCACTAACCCTCGAGAGAGGAGGCGTGCTAACTCTACCGGATTGGGTTCCCCACCCAATAGTGGGGTTCTTTGCGTACTGCGGGCATTAAGGGGAATCCTTCGTCGGATGAGAGCTCGGTCGAATAGCCTTAATGTCCAGGTGAGCGATATTCCTAGAGATAGGTGAGTTCATTATTTTGAACCTCCACGACCAAGTTTCCGCTTTAATTAAATTGAAACTTTAGTTCTCTAGCTATTCAAATCTATTTTTAATCCCAACGTAATTCGATACCGGGAGTTATCTCTTCATCGACTATATTCTTAAATCTATTTTCATCCTATTTTAATTAAAACCCTCAACTACTATTTCGGTAAAATAATAGTGTTTTCGGAGCAGTAGGGGTAATCAACCCGTTCCCGGGAAAAATACAACCTCGGTATTCTCCCGAATATCGAGTACTACTTGTGATAGGTGCACTTGCCTACCTAAGCAAGCCCGCGGCGATCGACTCATCGAACCAACCACAGTAAGAGTCTGTTCGCGGGCTAATAATTTATATTGATATTGGTTGCAGCCGGCAGAATAGGAATTTTGTGGTACAGGTTAGCCCATGTGCTAATGCTACCACAAGGCGGCTGTTCTGGGCATAAGACCCCCCCCCCCCTCTTCGTTGCGTGTTTTGCGATCCGGGAGGAGGGTCTTACAAATGGTATCAGTTTGCCACGATCCTCAACTAAAGAAGTCATTCAACAATGGTAGCACCCCCGTTCGATTAGTCAGTTTGCGGACAAACGGATTTAGCGGAAGCAGTAGTGTGCCCATATGTAATTCACACTAAGTTGTCCAACTTTGACCTCAAGATTAGCCAACCTGACCATACGTTTGTGTTTTACGTGTAGATTCCAGTGCACGTTGAGCCGATGGGGGCACTCCTACCCCTTCCATACCCACTTAGTTTCAACAATCTGAGTTGGGGCAGACGCTCACCTCCATCCTGGATGCCTTTAGGGCGCAGCAGTCTCCGGTTCAACAACAGGCTCCGGGCTCTAACTGGCTGAGCACCTTTCGGGCTCTCTCCCCTCCCGCCTACCTCGGGACGGAGTCAGCCGTACGCACAGAGGAATGGCTTGACACAATGCAAGAGCTATTGGCGGGGATCCGTTGCCCGGCCAGCATGGCTGTATCGTTGGCAGTGTCTGACTTGGATATAAATGCTAAGAGGTGGTGGAAGTCTCTCCTAGGCTCCACTTTCCAAGGACGAGTGTATACCGAGATAAGTTGGAGCGAGTTCTCGGGTGTCTTCTTGGAGCACTTCATTCCTACATCGGCTAGAGACGAGCTCGAGCAGAGGTTTCTACTACTGAAGTAGGGATCAAAATTGGTTACTGAATACCAGCGAGAGTTCCAGCATCTCACAAGGTTGGCACACTCATATGACCTGGATGATAGAGGATACGCCAAGCGTTTCTACAAAGGGCTGCGAGATCCCCTAAGACAGGCCCTTTTGTTTATAGTGGACACTAGCTTGGTGGAGATTATCGACATGGCGAAGCGATTGGAGGCGGATCACTTGAGTAGTGGTAAGAGGCTTGTGGAAGACGTGATGGAAGCTGGCCCAAGCAATAGAAGAAGGCAGGACTTTAGGAGAGGAAGGGGACATCAAAGAGGTGGAGGACATTTCCACCGAGATTTTAGAGTGTAGTATTCGGTTCCGCAGCAGCCTGCGTTGCCTTCACCGCCTCAGCCTCAACAGTTTCAGCAACATGAAGGGAGTTGTGGGCTGGTGTGTTTTGAATGGAACCATTCGGGCAACATTCGATGTTTCTGCCCGCGGTTGTATGGGAATGTCCCTCCTGTTCTCCCTTTGGCAGCTCCGTTGGGGCGGGGTTACGTGCGTGGTCGAGGATGAGGACCGCGAGGAGAGAACCCCGGCCCTGCTTGGGATCAAGTGTACTCACTGGACATGACGCAAGAACGGAATCCCCAAGGTGTGATTGCAGGTATGACTCAAATGATTATCACATTTTCAATGTCTAACTTAAAGTTGCTTGAGACATACTTGACACCTAGCAATAAGTTTTGGTTATTGGTACTTAGGCACCGTGATAGTTGGCGGGAAGACAGCCTATGCGCTGTTCGATACCGGTGCCTCACACTCTTTTTTGTCTGAGGAAATCATTAAGGACATGGAGGGCATACAATACTTTACTGGTATAGCACGACGAGTGCGCCTATCGGACGGCTCAGAGATGATTGCAACCCCTAAGTGCGAGTTCGAGATATTTATTGAAGGAAAGTCCTTTAATACACCTGCCACGGTCTTGAGAATGCCGGAGTTTGACATTATTTTGGGCATGGCGTGGTTGGACTGGCACTTTGCGAGGATTGACTGTGCAGAGAAACGAATCTACTTGAGACATGGAGACACCGACGTCATCTTCCAAGGTATTAGCTTCGCACCTCGTATGTTGTTATCTTCAGTTCAGGCAGTAAAAGCGCATATGAAGGGGGGTGACGTCTTCATGGTCTGGTTCAAGTTGAAGGAGTTAACATTGGATATAAAAGACGTACGGGTAGTACTGGACTTCCCCGAGGTATTTCCTGAGAAACTGCCGGGATTACCCCCGCATAGAGAGGTTGACTTCCAGACTAATCTAGTACCGCGTGCCATGCCGATATCCAAGGCCCCTTGCTGAATGGCCCCAAAGGAACTCGCAGAGTTTAGAGTTCAACTGCAAGAACTGGTGGAGTCATGGTTCGTTCGCCCCAGTTCGTCTCCCTGGGGATCACCTGTATTGTTCGTGAAGAAGAAGAATGGGACCCTGCGTTTGTGCATAGACTATCGAGAACTCAATCGACTTACGGTGCGGAACAGTTACCCGCTCCGTCGGATCAATGAGTTGTTCGATCAACTAGTGGGAGCGCATTGGTTTTCTAAGCTGGACTTGTGCTCAGGGTATTATCAGTTGAGAATACAAGAAGGTGACGTCCAAAAAACGGCCTTTAGTTCAAGATATGGACTGTACGAGTTCACTGTAATGCCGTTTGGGCTCACAAATGCCCCTTTGGCCTTCATGAGCCTGATGAACAAGGTGTTTGAACATTATTTGGATATCTTCATCATTTTTTTCATCGATGACATGTTTGTCTACTCAAATATGGAGGAGGAGCATGTTGAGCACTTGACCTTGGTATTGAAGAAATTAAAAGAGCATGCATTGTTCGTCAAGTTCAGCATGTGCGAATTCTGGATTAAAGAGGTTGCTTTCTTGGGGCATGTGATCAGCGGAACAGGACTAGCTGTGGATCAGGCCAAGGTGCGTGCCGTGAAGGAGTGGTCGCCCTTGAAGTCGGCGGTCGATGTGAGGAGCTTCCTTTGACTTGCCGGTTATTATTCCAAGTTCGTAAAAGGATTCTCCAAGATTGCCCCCCCCCCTCTTACTTCATTGACGAAGAAAGGTGTGCCATTTGAGTGGACATCCCAATATGAAGCGGTGTTCCAAGAACTGAAGAATAGACTTACCTCCGCCCCCATCCTTGCACTTCCGACTGGGAAGGAAGGATTTCAAGTTTACACTGACGCATCATATCAAGGTATGGGAGCAGTATTGATGCAGCACAGACACGTGATTACTTATGCTTCAATGGAAGCGAAGAAACATGAAATCAATTACCCGATTCACGATTTGGAGCTTGTAGCAGTGGTGTTCGCCTTGAAGGTTTGGAGGAAATATCTATACGACGTCCACTGTGAGATCTTTTCAGATCACAAAAACTTGAAGTACGTCCATACTCAGAAGGAGTTGATCTTTAGACAATGGTGGTGGTTAGAATTTCTATGCGACTATGAGTTCACCATGAACTACCACCCCAGAAAGACGAACTCGGTGGCCGATGCATTGAGTAGAAAGGTAACAGGTTTTAGCCCAGAGTCTCGGTTGATGAGTATGGAGTTGGCTTGGATGATTGAGGAGATGGATATTACATTGATATTTAAGGCTCCTTCTGCAGAGTATACGTAGTACTGGGCAAGCATGAGCATAGTTTGTGATATCCGGGACCGAATCAGAGTGGAGTAAGGAATGGATGCGGCCCTGTCCCCGGCAATCAATTAAATTGAAGATGGGACTACAGATGAGTATACGCTAAAAGACAGCCTCGTTTATTTTCTTGGTCGGCTCTACATTCCCAAGGGCGGTAAAATCCAGGAGGATATCTTGAGAGAGGCTCATTTCTCTCAATATTCAGTGCACCCGGGTATTGCCAAGATATACACCAGCCTACGGAAGACCATGTGTTGGCCGGGAATGAAGAAGGATGTCAGATATTATGTTACACACTGCGAAGCCTGTCAAAGGGTGAAGGCGGAATGCAAGAGCCCTGGTGTTTTGTTACAATCGTTGCCCATCCCCGAGTGGAAGTTTGAGGATATCTCCATGGACTTTGTCCATGGGTTACCTCGCTCACGCTCAGGGAATGATTTGGTGTGGGTGATCGTTGATCGACTGACAAAAGTAGCCCGATTTATCCCCATGAAGAAAGAGGCTCACGTGGATGTCTTGATACGCCTCCTTGTGGAGCAGTTCGTACGGTATCATGGCGTGCCTAAGACAATCGTTTCTGACCGCGATGGTCGTTTCACCTCAAGGGAATGGAAGGCGGTATAGGCATATTTGGTTTTGCGCCTTACCTTTAGCACCGCGTTTCATCCTCAGACGGACGGGGAGTCTGAGAGGACCATCACAACAGTGGAAGATTTGTTGAGGTTATGTGTGTTAGATAGAGGAGAGCCAGGGGAAAGGCTTTTACCGCTGGTGGAATTCTCCTACAACAACAGTCATCAAGCTAGCATCGGCATGGCGCCCCATGAAGCCCTTTACGGAAGAAGGTACAGAACCCCCTTATCTTGGGTGTAATATGAAGACCCGAAGGCTTTAGGAATTGAGTATATTGATGATACAGATGCGGTGGTTAGACTGATACGGGATCGCATGTTGGAGGCTCAAAGTCGGCAGGCAAAGTATTATAATTCAAAGCACCGGATGCTGGAGTTTTAAGTGGGTGATAAGGTGTTTCTGAAGATTCGGCCGATGCATGGGGTGTCAAGGGTACGTGGTGTGAAAAAGCTCAGCCCAAGGTACATTGGGCCTTATACTATACTAGGAAGGATTGGCCAGTTGTCCTATCGGCTGGAGTTACCGCGGGAGCTTGAGAATCTACACAACGTGTTCCATGTGTTCCCTTGGTGAAGGTGCTATGGTCTAATAATGCGAAGGAGGAATATACATGGGAGCCGATGGATTTGATGCAAAAACACTAACCGGAGTTTTTTGTTCAAGGTAATTTTATTTAAAAGCATATTATATTTTCTGTTATGTTTTTCTTCACATAGCCTAAGCCTGATTTTGGGGACGAAATCTTTTATTTTGTTTATAGGATTTGTGACGTCCTGAATCGCACTAGGCCCCTCGTGCGTGTTTTTGAGTCAGGAGAGCTGACTTGGGTTTAGGAGGAGTGCTGATAACTGGGCAGCACATTTGAAAAGGAGAAATCCGTCAAGCATAGGACACGGGTAGAGACACGGGCGTGTCCCTACCTATGTGGGAGTGGCCATCTCTTGATTCGACGACTCGAGTATGTCCAGAGAAGGACACGGGTAGTGACACGGGCGTGTCACTACCCGTGTGAAGTGACACGGGTAGAGACACGGGAGTGTCCCTACCCGTGTGTGTGTGTGTCGAGTTAAACTCGACACAGTGTGTCTAGATCGACGAACTGTGTGTCGAGATCGACGAATTGTATGACACGGGTAGAGACACGGGAGTGTCCCTACCCGTCTGTCGTTGTGTCGAGTTGAGTTCGTCGAAATGTATCCAAAGAATGACATGACCAGGGAACACGGCCGTGTCTTGTGGACACGGGTCGGGACATGGGCGTGTGCATACCCATGTCGAGTATTGAACCGACACTAAAACCATCATTGACGCTTCACCCAAGCAGGACACAGGTAAGGAAACATGCGTGTCCCTACCCGTGTCACTCTTCATATATAAGGGGAAGTGAAAACCCTAGCCATTTTCATGCTCATTTCATCCCCTATTTTCTGAGAGAAACTTTTGTTGAGAGAAGGAAGTTGCTGGACCTAGTTTAGAGGAGGATATCCGCCACCGTCGTGAAGGAGAAGATGCCGCCGAGAAGAGTTATATGATCTATGGTCGGAAATAGTGGAAATGCAGGAAATGAGGTTAGTTTCCTCCCCTCTCCCCTGGTGCTAGATCTGTAGATATCTAGGTGATATGTCGACTCAGAAGAGTCTTGACTAGCGAGATGGTTATTTCCCTAGGATGAGGCCGATCTAGGGCTTGTGCTCTTGGTTAGTGGTGTCTTCTACCTCTCCAACATTCTATGAGATGATGGGGGATGGTTTTGTGAAGAGTAAAGGCCTCATGAGGGTGAATAAGGTTGGTGGAATTTCTAGTGTGATTTTGGAAGATCTACTTGAGGAGGAAGATGAACCGATGACGTTCATTCCTCTTTAAGAGGCGTGCAGAATCTGTATTCTGCGCGCAGCAATCTTCTTGGCTATTTTCAGATATGATATGTCCAGATTCATGTTGTCGACTAAACATGTAAGTTGAAGTCCTTGAAAATAACTTTCCAACGAGTGGTTCCACGACTTCAGGCGAAGTCTGTAGCCATGGGAAAGTCTGAACGAATATGATGTCCGATAAATCCTGCATGCAGAAATTGTGTTCTATACGCAGCAGACTTCAAGGACGATTTCAAGTATGACACTCTTGAATCTGGGTTGTGGTGTGAACATAAAAGTTGAAGCCGTTGGAAAGACCTTTCCATCGAGGTGTTACCTGTCTTCACCGAATTAATTTAGCTTTGGAAAGCGCCGGTTGAAGTTGCTGTCCAGATTTATTCTGCACTTAAATTCTGTGTTTTTATATAATATGGATTTGGATTCGGTGGAATCGATGTTGCAAACTATCTCAAGATTTTGGTGAACAATTTTATGTTTACCATCGTAGTGCTATGAATGATGAATATTATTAATTGGTTTTCATATAACCGAATTGTGAAGCAAGCTTACTTAAACGAAATGACTTGTTAGAAAGTGGTAGACTATTATATATGCGCATTATGTTATACCATGTTGAAATCATTTAAAATGACATATAGAAGGATAAACCATGGCCATGAGTATGTTTGATGGTTGTAATGAAATTTAGTAGTCCAATACTTAGAGCGAGTCTCCCTACGGGTAGTATTGTGGAATGATGTAAGTGTGGTGTTGACCGTCACTAGTTGGGTTAGTGTTAAGATGAGGTATAGATGGATGGTTGTGTTGTGTCCTCGTGCTTACTTCCGAGGCCCCTTCCATGCCACGGTGATGAGGAATTTTGCATGCGGTGTCATAATCCTGGGTTAAGTACAGTGTGGCAGGTCTACATGCTCGAAGATCATCACACCGACGGGAGTTGATAGTTAGACTTTGGGCCGTTGGGCTATATACTCGGTGTTTATGTCCCGGGGACCCTTTTGTGCCAAGTGAACGGTTGGGTTGTGTCCTCGTGCTTTCTTTTGAGGCACCTTACGGGTCACACCAGGCCAGCTCGGGCTGTGTTCTCGGTGCACATCTACCCGAGACCCCGCTGGGCCATAGTACGCATGGGCTCCGCTGTTGTGTTCTTAGCATTGAGGCAAGCGGAGGCCTAGGTGAAGTAGTCTGGATACCCGCCTAGTAGTAGAGATGCCCGCTCTACTATCACCGCCTGGCCATGACGTTTGATGCCTGAGAGGTTAGCTACCCACTCGAATAGTGGGAACTATAGTCGGTGTCGACATGGCAATTGCATGTATGAGATCATGGGTGAGTCAATGCATAGTATACATATCATTTCATAACATTGCACAACAAGATCCTCATCGTATAAGTTTGTATTGGCACTCCTATACGATGAGTTACTTTATGCAAACCGATCCTTAACTTATAAGTTTGTATGGGCATCCTTATAAGTTAAGTTACATACTGCTGTAGTTACTTGTACTTGTTGAATTACTATTACTTAAGTAGAACTACTAGAATATAATGCTATTAATCTTATTGTACCATCACCACCTAATTGTGACTGTTATACTATTTATTATACTTGTACCCTTGTTCCTTTCTCCGCCCGGTGCCGAGGAGTCGCCGGGGGAGCGGATGTGAAGTCACTTAGTCTTTTCGACTAACAGTCGCTACGTCTTCCTTTTTAAGAGGTCACCCTGCAGGTAAAGCAGCCGCAGACCATACAGCAGGACAGCCAAGCTAGGCAAACAGGGCCTGAAGTGACGGTGCCATCACTACCGTCGGTTACGGATGTGACTGTTGAGCGACTCTGATGTAGCCCGTTTGGGCAATTTTATAGCTGTACTCTGATGCTTATAGAAGCTTATTATTAGCTTCTTATTTGTTGTACTATTTGGACTGTATTACTTAGTGTGGATTTGACTTCTTCTTTTATATTATGGTTGGGTTGGCATGTTTATATTGATATTGGATGCACCCGGCGGAATAGGCGTCTTGTGATATAGGTTATCATGTGTGCTAATGCTACCACAAGGCGGCTGTTCTCGGCATAAGAACCCCCCTTCGTGTCGTGTTTTGGGATTCTGGAGGGGTGTCTTACACCAAGTACCTCCCTAAATGGACTAATACCGAGTCCTCCCACTACTGGTAGACAAGTGGAGTTGGTCGCCCCCGCTTGTGGGCAACCTAGGGAGTTGTCGCCTACCTAATGACCTTAATCCGGTCGCGTACTGTTGGGCGATTTGGATGCAGGTCGCCTTCTTCTTGGTGGACTGGGATGTAGTGGAGAACTGTCCGAATCTATAGAATGGGTGGTCGCCTGGCAATAACACAACCTTATTTGTCGGGCGATCTGTAAGAGCCGGCTGGAGAGCAGACTGCACCTCTTGCCGAGCATGCGGTTATAGAGCGGTCTAGGCGGACAGTAATGCGAGTCCGCTACTTTGTTTTGTGGTACGCACTTGTTGGAGTTGAGGGAACTATTGCGTGGTTAGCTGATCTAATCACGTGACATGTAGGGGCGGACTGTGGAAGCATTCTGCAGCCCCTACAGAACGAGCGTCTACTGCGTGACTTGGGCGGTCAGACCAGGGAGATCGCCCTTGTCGCGCGGCTTGAGGAGATTTAGAAAATTCTGTCCGCCAGACACAAGGAGAGATGAGACAGGCCGCGACCTCCAGTGGGAACCTAAAGCAGGCCGTGACTTGCAATCTGGCTACACTAGGGAGGGATCGCCGATTTCTGGGTTAAAATATTTGATCACATAGAAGTTTTAATCTTTTAGGCTAACTAAATACTAAATTTCCTAATTATCTCTCTAGTGTATTTACTTTAAGAGATGAAAATTTCTAAATCAGACGATTTCACTTGGAGACCTAAGAAGTACTTTATATCTCTCATACTTCTCATCTCAAACTCCCCCAGAAAAAAACTTGGCAAACCACCTATAAAGGTTATCATCTGTAGACCCAAATATTATACCATCAACATAAATTTGGACTACGAGACACTTTCTCTAGATTCCCTTAGGAATACAATGTTAATCATATTTCCCATAAAGAACTTGTACGTGATGAGAAAGGTAGACATGGTTTCATACGAAGCCCCAGGTGCTTGCTTTAACGCATATAATTCTTTATTAAGAAAATAAACATGGCTTTTATTCGAACCCTACTTATGAGTTGGGCTAGGTTCAATATTAGGTTTGTTGACCCACCATGTATAGTCTAGGCTCATATGTTAGTTTTAGTGTTAAGGTCTATGACTTAATGGTTAGGTTACTGAGACCGACCTTCAGAAGACTTCAGAGACGACAAGACTTAAGAGACAAGACAGTTTTTAAGATTACCGAAAAGATGTTCAACGATAGCTGAACACATCTCGATGATCGTCAAACTCAGCTCGACGAACTCAGGTTTCCTTCTCTGAGTTGAGCTCGATGAAAGTCAAGCTCAGGTCGATGAACTGTGAGCTTATATCAGAATCTCAGCTCGACGAAGTGCCTTCTCAGCTCGATGAACTTGGAGCTCAGTTTGGCAAGTACATTTTTTGATCTTGGAGCTCAGCTCGACATAGGTGAATTATCAGCTCGACGAACTTGGAGCTCAGGTTGACAAAAACTTTACTGAGTTCGAATAACTCCACACAGGTTCTGCTCGACTAAACTTCTCTGTAGTTTCTCAGTTCAACTAAGGCTGTTTAATTTCAGATATTAAGACAGTAATATTCTGATAAGTAATGGATAATATTCTCAGGAATATAACAATTTCCTGGCAACATTAATTAGGAATTTCACAGAGTTATTACTTAACATATTTACTGTGACAGTTGTGGAAATACATTGAAGACAAACTCATCCGTTCTAATTCCCAGAAATTATGCAGAGGACTTCAAGGAATTCAAAATTCAAATCAGCAATCAATATATTAAATGAAATTTTTAGAAGATTGCACAGTATAAGTCTAACAGTCGAGAATAAGAATTACAGTAAGTCAAGAATAAGAAGAAAGAGAAAATCAGAGCAATTAGAGAACAAGAAATAGATACAGAGAACATCTTGTTCATCATCTTATTCTTCACGTTTTCTTTAAGCAATACAATATTCAATCTGAGACGAATAGATCCATCTCTCACAATAATTTACTGGAAGAAGAAGTGTTCTTCTTTGAAGGCCTACACCCTGAATCAAAGTCTCCACCCGTGATCAGATTTCTATAACTTAGGAGGAGCTTTGACAAAATTATCAAATCCACTTGTCTTCTCATAGATTATTGACAGAGAAGAACATCTTCAACATTTTTTTTATTTCATCCAAATGTATATAGTTTGTAACTCCCTTCAAAAGTAAAACCATTGGTTTTCAAGTGTCCTGATCAACAGATTTGGTTTGGTTTTTGGGCAGCTAATCAAAAGCTCAAAGGGTTGTTAGATCTCCCTTAGAAAATAGATCTTGTGGTGATAGGACACATGAACAAAAACCTATGGTGGTAGGGAACCTTATCAAAAACCTATAGTGGAATCCTACCAGGGTGGTAGAAGAGTGGATGTACCCAGGTTTATTGGGGAACTACTATAAATTTCCTTGTGTCGTCTGATTGTGCTCTACTTTCTTATTTGCTGTGCTGTGATACTTTCTTATCTTATATATATATATATCACCTATTTTAATCCGCTGTAAAAATAACTTAAAGTGTTTAAAATACTCTATTCAACCCCTCTAGAGTTAGTTAGATCAAACCCTCAGTATATGAGGCATCACTTTGAATTGGTTTCAGCGCCAGGTTACTTAGTTGTACAGGCTAACTCTTTAACCAAAAGATCTTTGTTTGATCTTATCTACTCTAGTTGTATTTGATATCATGTCACGAAATAAGGAGCATTTAAGCACCATACCTTCAGTGTACAATCTCAATTAGTTTGCTCTTTGGAAGGCATGGATTAGGCTATATATGAATTCCATTGATGAAGATGTATACAATTCTATTTTGACAAGTCCCCCACAACCAATGGCAACTACAAGCTCAATTGTTGTTCCCCCACCTAAGTGGACTGAAGCATAAAAGAAGGAAAAGATAGTAGATGCCAAAGCAATGAATATACTGTCACAAACCATGTCAGATGACATATTTCAGAAGGCTGCAGAATGCACTTCAGCAAAGGCCATCTATGACTCACTAAATGCTATGGTGGCAGGATCTGTTGATGAAAGGAAGGATAGGAGATCATAATTGATCTCTCAGTATGAGAATTTAAAGGAGGAGTCAGAATCTGTTGCAATCATGAATAATAGACTCATCCTCAAAATTAATGAGCTGAAAACTCTTGACAAGAACATCTCTTTATCAAAGATAAATGACAAGATTCTTATGTGCTTCCCAAGCACATGGGACTCTAGGATCTGGCCAATCAAGGAAGCCAGAAGCCTGAATGGGATTTCCACTGAAACCTTGTTGGGCAAGCTCAAGTCTTATGAGCAGCTCATCAAGACCAGAGAAGTTGAGCAAAGGACTACCTCATCTTCAGCAAGGAAAGAGTAAAGTATTGCTTTCAAAGCATGTGAAGAAGCTGAAACCACTCCATATAATTAAGACCTACTAAGTCACTTGGCAAAGAGATTTTATAAGATGGCAAGGAAGGATTTCAAAAGAAGACCATCCAGAAAAGATGACAAGCCAAGGTATGATAAAACCCCCACTAAAAAAATAGTTTACTATGGGTGCAAGAAACCTGGAAACATAGTGACCAGAGATAGATCTTAACTAAGCTGATTAGAGAAAAATCACAGAAGAAAGATAAGAGAAAGAAGATCAAGACGCAAGAAAACATTCTAGCAAGCCCTCCTCCAGCAAATACAAAAAGAAGGAAAGAGTATTTGTTGTTGAGACTTGGAGTCAATCTGAGTCAGAATCTTCATCCAGCTCCAGTGAGGATGTAGAAGAGGCCAAATCCAGAGAAATATGCTTGATGGCAATCAATGCCTCTTGCAGTAATTCTAATGTTGCTGATTTTAAAGCAGACAATTTAGAAGATGAATCCATGTTAGAAGAAGATCAGGTAATCTCTTCTTTTGATTTTTCTCCTGATCAATTTAAAATTGATTCCAAATTATTATGTAATGATCTAATTAAGTCTGAGATGGAAATCAAACTTTTCAGAGAGGAATTAATTGAACTTGAAAATATTTCTTCTGAAAACTTAAAACTTAAAGAAGAACTAAAAACTACTAATAATCACATATTTTTGTAGAAAATAAATTATTTGAGGCAAAGCAATTTGAAGAATCCCTAAATGGGAAGAGTATCAAATTGATGGATATCACAAGCATAGTGAATGTCAGGCTTAATGGCAAGCTGGGCTTGGAGCTTCATCTAATCAGCCTTCATCTCTTTTACAGAAAAATACATTGTCTGTCAGGACCCACATTTTCTCAACAATTAAATCATATCATAGCAAGAGAAAATAAGTGTCATGATACCACGTCGTGCAGGGGATAACTGCACACGCTCAGGCAAAACCACAGACTCTAATTCTTTGGATAAAATCATAATTTAATATGAAAGAAACCAGTTAAGTTTGATGGTCGTATCCCTCAGCATAGTGGATCAGCTAGTCCATAATTAAAAATATATTTATACGCAGCGGAAAATACTTTGGTTAAGTTGATTTGACATCCTACATGAGTGTAAACGTCCCCGAAGAACAACTCATGGAATGCATGACTCTAGATTTATCATAGTATGAGAAAAATAGCTTTTTCTTTTACGTTACTTGGGAAAGTAGTGCTTTAGTTTTATAAACATGACGTGCATGAGGTACAGATAGTAATGCTTTTAGGGTCTAAAAAAATACCTAACATGCAACCTAGCATAAAACATTCCCAGAAGCAAGTAAACAACCTCCAAAAAGGCAAAAATAGCAGTTCTCAGTTCATATCTAGCATCACAAGCAAGCCACCAGTGGACGTCAATAACCTGACACAAACCCACTGGTGAGTATGTATGTCTATACAGAAAGAAGAAAACTACCACACCAAATCGAGGAACAACAAACTCAGCTACCCCGGAGGCCACAAGCAAGCTCCACTAGAACACTAGCTGCTCAATTGGCCACAACATGAACCTGAGGCATTCAAAGAAAGAATACCTCAGCAAGAATATAATGATAAGAAGTGGAGCATTAGATTCATAAGTAATAAAAGAGGGGCTTACTAACCCCACAACAAGTTCTATCAAAAGAGCGAAGGTAAAATGAAAATACAGCAAGTGTAAAACACTGCCCAAGGCAAGATCAAAACGCACCAAGTGCGAGAAATAAACAACATGCCCAGCTAAAAAACTGCAGCAGCAACAAGGTAAGCATATGATAAAATAACAACTTTACAGAAAGGAACTAACAGTCCTAACTTGTGAATCATTAGCAGTGGTAAAGCCATGGGTCTGGGTTGGTGACCAAAAATAGTCCTCATCCAAAAACCAAGACCCATAAATACTCAAGGGTTCAACGGTGGTAGCTCTAAGGTACAACACACCAACACAACCAGCCCAAACCGGGGCCAAAATGATGACAACACACCAAAACAACCAGCCCATCCCGGGGCCAAAATGGTGGCAACACACCAAAACAAACATCCAAACCCGGGGACAAAATGGTGGTGACCAAGGCTCTACACCACTCCACCCCTCATAGAGCCATCAAACAAAACCACCTGCCATAATTCACGACTCGGCCTTCAAAACCAGCCGAGAAACATCAACAACTCGAAATAAACCCCTCCTGACTAACTAAGGATAAAAAACTAGCCTAAGGAGAAAGACGTCTAGTCCACTCGACACCAAGCCAGAAGGCATCGTGTCCCTCTCGACACAAAGCACAAGGCATCGAGTCCCTCTCGACACTAAGCCAGAAGGTGTCAGGTCCCTCTCGACACTCAGCACAAGGTGTCGAGTCCCTCTCGACACTAAGCCAGAAGGTGTTGAGTCCCTCTTGACACTCAACACAAGGTGTCCAGTCCCTCTCGACACTAAGCCAGAATGTGTCGAGTCCCTCTCAACACTCAGCACATGTGTCGAGTCCCTCTCGACACTAAGCCAGAAGGTGTCGAGTCCCTCTCGACACTCGGCACAAGGTGTCGAGTCCCTCTCGACACTAAGCCAGAAGGTGTCGAGTCCCTCTCGACACTCAGCAAGAGGTGTCAAGTCCCTCTCGACACTAAGACAAATGGTGTTGAGTCCCTCTCGACACTCAGCACAAGGTGTCGAGTCCCTCACAACACTAAGCCAGAAGGTGTCGAGTCCCTCTCAACACTCAGCACAAGGTGTCGAGTCCCTCTCGACACTAAGCCAAAAGGTGTCGAGTGCCTCTCAACACTCCACACAAGGCGTCGAGTCCCTCTCGACACTAATCTAGAATGTGTCGAGTCCCTCTCGACACTCAGCACAAGGTGTCGTGTCCCTCTCGACACTAAGCCAGAAGGCTTAGAGAAAATAAAATTCTAATTCCTCTTTCTACCCCTTCTACCCGGCTACAGCTATGCCCCAAGCTAGGCTAATTAGCAAACTACAACTCTACCTCCAACCACTATGTAGACACAAGACCAGCAACCAGGAGAGAGAGGAAAAAAATATTGAAATCTGGCAGACCCAGCTCGGGACAGAGGCTGCAGCAGCCTAGCTTCTATTTCAAGGAAAAATTGAAAACAAACATAAATGAAATATGCTTGGCAAGGGAAAAGAGCACCACTTGCCTCAATCTTCAGGACACAGTAGCAGTCCTTCCAAAATCCAGCATCAGCGACAAGTTTGGCCGCAAAAACAGCAAAACTAAAGCTAAGATGGAAAGAAAACTGAGCAACACGAAAACCCTAGCTTCTAAGACAGCTCTAGTACAAGCAAAACTTACCTAAGGAGGAAGATCTAGGAGAAACAGCTCAAATCTGCCTTTACCCGAGAAATCCGGACTCTAAACCTCCAGAAATCGCCGGCCGGAGCTCCAGCACCTCCGCCGCCCGATTCCTTCCTTGATTCCTTGCACTGGAAGCTTCCCATCCGGTTTGGGGAAGAGGAATAGGGATAAGCTAAAATAATACTCACCCACTATAGTATTATAATATTATTATCATAACATCACTATCTAAACTATGATAAAATAACCGGCCACAAGCTACATAGCATATAATATAATATAAGCCACTAATATTATATAAGTATAGTCGGTCACTTAGCTAAAACTTATTATATAAAATCAGCCACTTAAGCTCTGGCACTCAAGCTTAAACATATATATATATGTATATATAAATCAAGCTAAATCCCAAACTAAAAATCAAGCTAATATATATATATATATATATATATATATATATATATATATATATATACACACATATGAAGCCAAGCAAAACCGGGCACTGACGCAAAAAACAAACGATCTCGGAATTCGACGAAACTCACACTGTAGCTAAACACCCATGATACGAAAAGAACGGCGAAGTCAAGAATAACATCCGACGATCAAAACTCGTGCTAACATCTCTCGAAGCCAACACACAAGCATTCCATGAGAGGCTCTGTCGAGTCACCAAAACAGACTCCGGCTAGCTGGGAACCTTGCAAACAGGCTACAAAACAAGCCACTAAGAACTCCTCAAGAGCTACGATGACGCTCTAACAACGGAAAATGCCGGAAATGCGCCAACGTAACGCCGAACAATGATTAAACAATCACAGGAAAACCGGGGCGTTACAGTCACTCCCCCTAAAAGAAAGTTTCGCCTCGAAACTTTACGCACAACACTCCAATCAAGAAGGAGAAAGAAATAGCCAAGTAAGAGCTATATTCGAAAATGCAAAACATATCTGGCACAAGTCAGTGAAAAAGATGAGGGTGAGCCTCCCTCATAGCCGACTCCAATTCCCAAGTCGCGCTTTCCACATCCTGGTTTCTCCATAAAACTTTAACCATTGGAATGGTCTTCTTCCGCAACACACGATCTTGCGTATCCAAAATACGGACATGCATCTCCATATAAGAAAGATTTGGCTCTAGCTGAGGCACACAATTCAAAACTTGCCTTTCGCTCAGCAGACTCTTCCGCAGCTGGCTAACGTGAAAAACATCGTGCACACTAGGAAACTTTGCGGGCAAATCCAGCCTATAAGCTGCCACACCAATCCACTCAACAATCTTAAACGGTCCAAGAAATCTTTGATCCAACTTCCAGTTCTTACCAAACCTCTTGATTCCAAACATCGGGGAGACTTTAAGAAAAACAAAGTCCCCCACAGCAAACTCCAAATCAGATCTATGCCGGTTGTCGTTCTTCTCATATCGCTCTTGAGCTATCCAAAGCTTCTCCCGAATAAGCTTCACAGCAACTTCCATTTCTTCACGAGCATCAGGACCCAACAAACACTACTAGAAAACAGACTTTTAGCAACGGAAGATTGCCGTGGCTAACAGTCCAAAATCGTGGCTAAAGCCTTTTAGCCACGGCCTACCCACGGCAAATGGGCGTGGGCAATGCGAGCGTGGCTAATAGTTTTAGCCACGCTGAATCCGTGGCAAATAAGTTTTAGCCACGAATTTAAGCCACGAATTAAAATCATGGCTAAAGGGCCTGTTTTCAGCAATTATTAGCCATGGTTCAATTGTCGTGGCTAAAAGCTCCTTTTTTGCCACGGTTCAACTGTCGTGGCTAAAAACTCCTTCTTTCCTCACATAAAAAAGATTCCGCCAGCGCGCCCCGCCGCCTGCCGCCCGCGTCCAACGGGCCGCCCGCTCGCGAGTCCAGCTTAATTCAAACATTCATTGCGGAATGAGGAATATAAACCCGAAATATAAATTTTAACTGGCGGTGTGGGACTAAAAAAATACCCAGTTTTTGCCACGGATTATGCTTCCTTGACAAATACTAATAGTATTAGCCACAAAATAGGCAAACCGTGGCAAAAACTTTTTTATTTGCCGCGAATTAGTCATCCGTGGCTAATAGTAACTTATTAGCCACGGGATAGGTACCGTGGCTAATACTTCATTATTAGCCACGGTTTTCCCCCATGGCAAAAAAAACCGTGGCTAAAGCTCTGTTTTCTAGTAGTGAAAGATCTCTCGCCAACCTCAGTCCAAAATAGGGGAGTTCTGCAGCATCTCCCATACAGAGTTTCGAAAGGAGCCATTTGCAGGCTTTCCTGATAACTGTTATTATATACAAACTCCATAAGCCGCAAACGCTCATCCCACGCTCCTCCATGGTCTAAAATGTAGCATCTGATCATATCCTCCACTATCTGATTAACTCGCTCTGTCTGATCATTGGTCTGCAGGTGGTAAGCAGTAGAATATCTCAAATCCATACCCAAACCTTCTTGCAAACTCTTCCAGAAGCGAGATGTAAACTGTGAGTCTCGGTCTGAAATAATGCTGACTGGAACACCATGCAATCGGATAACCTCATTCAAATACAGCTCAACTATTTTCTTCATCAGATAGTCGATCTTAAAAGGTACGAAGTGAGCACACTTCGTTAATCTATCAACGATCACCCAAACTGAATCATATCGCCTAGGAGATCTCGGTAAACCTGTGATGAAATCCATCGAAATGCTTTCCCACTTCCAAGTCGGAATCTCAAACGGAGTCAACTTGCCACCAGGCCTACCATGATCGACCTTAACACGCTTGCAAGTATAGCACTCAGAGACAAAACTGGCTACGTCACTCTTCATCCCATTCCACCAGGCAATTTGCTTTAAGTAATGATACATCTTGGTAGATCCTGGATGGTAGGCAACGCTCGAACCATGCACTTCTCTGCATAACATAACTCAAATATCCATAACGACGGGGATACAAAATCTGTCGCGGTACTTCAAAGTACCCGCATCATCACTCGAGAAATCTGGTAACTCCCCTTTCTCAGCTCTAAGATATAAATGCAGCAGATCTGGATCATCTTTCTGATGCAACCGCGTAAGCGCAATCCAAGAAGGCTCTGTTATTACCAAACTAGTCTGCAAGTCGCATCGCCCCAAAGAAATATCCATCAAGAGAAATTCTTCCACTAATAGCTCGGCGGAGAGATTAAAAATCATCCCCGTCTTCCGACTTAGGGCATCGGCCACCACATTAGCATTGCCCGAATGGTACTCGATCTCAACATCGTAATCGACAACATACTCCAACCATCGCCGTTGGCGCAGATTCAATTCCTTCTCGGTGAAGACGTACTTTAAGCTCTTATGATCGGTAAAAATCTTGCACTGCGTTCCATAATGCAGATGTCTCCACAACTTCAACGCAAAAATCACAACTGAAAACTCTAAATCATGCGTAGGGTAGTTCTTCTCATGAGTCTTCAATTGCCTGGACCCAAACGCAATCGCTTTACCGCCTTGCATCAACACGCAACCAAGCCCAACATGCGATGCATCCACAAAAACATCAAAATCCATGCCCTCCGTAGGTAGGGTCAAAACGGGAGCAGTGCACAATCTGCTCTTGAGCTCTAGGAAGGCTTCCTCACACTTCTCGTTCCAAACAAAAGCCACATTCTTCTGAGTCAACCTCATCAAAGGTGCAGCTAGGGTAGAAAAACCCTCCACAAATCTCTTGTAATAGTCGGCCAACCCCAAGAAGCTCCTAATCTCCTTGGGTGTGCCAGGTCTACTACATTCCATCACATCAGCTATTTTCTCTGGGTTGACTAAAATCCCATTCTTATTAACCACATGGCCCAGAAACGAAACCTGAGGCAACCAAAACTCGAACTTACTCAACTTGGCGAACATCTTATGGTTCCTCAAAGCAGATAAAACCTATCGTAGATGCTGGCCATGCTCCTCAACATTGCGGGAATAAACTGGAACGTCATCGATAAACACGACTACGAACTTGTCCAGGAAATTTTTGAACACACGGTTCATCATATCCATAAAGGCTGAGGGCACGTTGGTCAAACCAAATGACATTACCAGAAATTCAAAATGTCCATGTCTCGATCGAGAAGCAGTCAGTGGAATATCCGACTCACGGATCCTGAGCTGATGGTAACCAAAACGAAGATCAATCTTAGAAAATACCGCGCTACTGCGCAACTGATCAAACAAATCGTCGATCCTCAGCAGAGGATACTTGTTCTTAATAGTGACTTTATTTAGCTCTCTATAATCTATGCAAAGATTCATCGATCCATCTTTCTTCTTTACGAACAGAACAGGAGAACCCCAAGGCGACGAACTCGGCCTTATAAAACCCTTCCCTAACAACTCATCCAGCTGGATACGCAACTCCTCCCGCTCTCGCATGGCCATCAAGTACGGCGCCTTCGTAATAGGATGCGTACCCGGCTCCAAATCTATCACAAACTCAACATCTCTATCAGGTGGAAGAACGGGAAGATCATTAGGAAAAACATCAGAAAACTCGCGCACAACAGGAATCTCTTCTAAACGCGACAAACTACCAACGGTCCCCAAAACTGAGACCAAACAAGAAAAACAGCCGGAAACTAGCAGCGCCCGAGCACATACCGCAGAAATAACTAGAGAATCCTGGCGCGAATCACCATAAACACTCCCAGGCTGACCGTTGTCCTTTATGATGTCCAAGCGCTTACCCTTGCACTAGATAACAGCATCATACCTGGACAACCAATCCATGCCTCAGATAATATCAAAGTCTTCCAAGTCGATCACCTTCAGATCTGCCTTAGCTAGAAAATCCCCTAAAATAATCGGACAATCCTGAATGCCCTGATCTGAAACCACAGATTCATCGGAAGGGAACTTGATGCAAAAGGCATCCCCAACTTGGTCTAGAACAAAACGGTACTGATCCACGAAAGCTCTAGCCACAAATGAGTGGGTATCGCCAGAGTCGAAGAGAACACACGCCCAATGATTCTTTACCTTAAATCTTCCTATAAAGTTGTGCACGCATCCAAGGAAACAATTGGTAAAGCTATAATTACGAACTAAAACATTAGAACTAGGGAGAAAGTCTAACCTGAAACAACCTGAGTCGAAGTCTGAGCTTCCTCTAAGGAAATCACATTCAGCTTTCCTTTACCTTTATCCAATCGCTGAGGTAGTGGCAATGCCTGAAGTGGGACTGGTTGAAGCACAGGCTCGAACTACAGGCACTGATCCTTAACATGCCCCTTTTGTCCACACTAATAGCAAACCTTATCCTTTAACCAGCAACGGGCAACATCATTCCCCTTCTTCTTGCACAAGGTACATTCCAAGTCCCTCTTAGGAGCACCCTGAATCGCATGAACCTGCTCCTTCTGAGCTCCTATCCTCTTGAAACATCTCAAAAAGGGGTGGCCTGACTGGCCACAGAAGCTACACACCTCTTTGATCTTCTTCCTTGGAGCAACATCAGGCACCTGAGGGCTCTTTCCTTCAACCAACTTCCTCTTATCCTTTCTCATTTTTTGGCCTCTGTTCTTAGCATTGTCGATTGCCTCGACCTTCAAGGCAGCTTCTACCACACTGGTATAACTCACTACTCCATAAGCACCAGCTAGCTACTGGATGTCACTTCTTAGACCACCCAGAAATCTTTTAACTCGATCAGCCTCGGAGCTTACCAAGCCGGGGGCAAACCAACTCAGCTTGCCGAACTCGATCTCATACTCACTAACTGTGAGCTGCCTCTGCTTCAAATGTAAGAAATCATTCATCAGGCGGTCTCGCTCGACCGAGGGTAGAAACTTTCCCAGAAGCATCTCCTTAAAAGACTCCCAAGAGCATTCTTCTTTCAAGCACTCCTTGTCTCTCAGCCACCAACTTTTTGCTAACCCCTTGAGCTGGTAGGCGGTGATCATCTCTCTCTGATCATGAGTAACTCCAGAGTAGGAAAACATCTCTTCGATCTATATAAGCCAATCATCCAAGACCATAAAGTCCGTTTTTCCATCATAAGTAGGAGGCCTGAGTCGCTGAAACTGAGAGATAAATGTCATCTCTGGTGGAACAACTACCGGAGGCACCAGAGGAGCAGCAGAGGCAGGGATAGCTAGAGCCATAGCAGGGTCCTGCACCCTTGTAGCTAGCCTAGACACAACTGACAACATAGACTGGATCTGGGACTGCACATCCACCATCTTTCTTGACAATGCCGTAAAGTCCAAGACCATAAAGTCCGCCTTTCCATCATTACATTGCTCTGCACACACGAATACTCGCCCTCAGACTGGGGACTTAGCCTCGTCGAAGGACACTTCAACATCCTATAATCAAATTGGCACCATTCAAGACCTAGCCCAACTACTAGCACAAAACTACCCGGTACAGACAAAACATACTTAAATATGAGCTTCAACTGCTATCTTGCTCTGGGATTTCAGTAATGATGTAATGCCTAACCGAGGATGATTCATAATCATCACACTAACTCATGTGCTTAGATCATGAATGCATGAACTTATATTCCTTTTGACTCAAAACCATGTGTGTACATATGTCATCATGCAAATCTTTAGCTTGGCACGTTGTGCTTATGCTATGCTATGTTATACATGTTGTGCTATGTGTTCTAAAAAGGCCTTAATGCATTTTATGAGTGGCGTACAGATTCAATGTTATGCATCCCATACTACATAATATTGCATGCAACAAAAAAAAAGAAAAGGTGCTAAAGGGCATTCATGTGGTGAGGTTATGCAACCCATACTACATAACCCTCACATGTTGCCACCTATGGTGGATCCATATACAAACACATATTATGCATCTCATACTACATAATATACCTCGTATACTTCTTGTCATGCTTATGAGTGTAGTTCTCAAGCTTCAGCCAAGTTGTACTGATGACACATTGGTGTGTGTATGATATGACACTAATCAACTAGCACTAACAAGGGAAAGTTGCCTGACCAATTGTTAAGCAACCTCCCTCTGATACCAACTATCACGACCCGCATTTTCTCAACAATTAAATCATATCAGAGCAAGAGAAAATACGTGTCAAGAGGCCACGTCGTGCAGGGGATAACTGTACATGCTCAGGCAAAACCCCAGACTCTAATTCTTTGGATAAAATCATAATTTAATATGAAAGAAAACCAGTTAAGTTTGATGGTCGTATCCCTCGGCACAGTGGATCAGCTAGTCCACAATTAAAAATATATTTATACGCAGCGGAAAATACTTTGGTTAAGTTGATTTGACATCCTACATGAGTCTAAACGTCCCCGAAGAACTACTCATGGAATGCAGGACTCTACATTTATCATAGTATAAGAAAAATAACTTTTTCTTTTACGTTACTTGGGAAGTAGTGCGTTAGTTTTATAAACATGACGTGCATGAGGTACAGATAATAATGCTTTTAGGGTTTAAAAAATACCTAACATGAAACCTAGCATAAAATATTCCCAGAAGCAAGTAAACAACCTCCAAAAAGGCAAAAATAGCAGTTCTCAGTTCATATCTAGCATCACAAGCAAGCCACCATTGGGGTCAACAACCTGATACGAACGCACAGGTGAGTATGTATGTCTATACAGAAAGAAGAAAACTACCTCACCAAATCGAGGAACAGCAAACTCAGCTACCGCGGAGGCCACAAGCAAGCTCCACCAGAACACTAGCCGCTCAATCAGCCACAACCTGAACCTGAGGCATTCAAAGAAAGAATACCTCAGCAAGAATAGAATGAAAAGAAGTGGAGCATTAGACTCATAAGAAATAAGAGAGGCGATTACCAACCCCACAACAAGTGCTATCAAAAGAGCGAAGGTAAAATAAACAATACAGCAAGGGTAAAAAACTGCCCAAGGCAAGATCAAAACGCACCAAGTGCGAGAAATAAACAACATGCCCTGCTAACAACCTGCAGCAGCAACGAGGCAAGCATATGCCAAAATAACAGCTTTACAGAAAGGAACTAACAGTCCTAACTTGTGAATCATTAGCAGTTGTAAAGCCATGGGTCCGCGTTGGTGACCAAAAACAGTCCTCATCCAAACAACAAGACCCATAAATACTCAAGGATTCAACGGTGGCAGCCCAAAGGTGCAACACACCAACACAACCAGCCCAAACCGTGGCCAAAATGATGACAACACACCAAAACAACCAGCCCATCCCGAGGACAAAATGGTAGCAACACACCAAAACAAACAGCCCAACCCGGGGCCAAAATGTTGTTGACCAAAGCACTACACCACTCCACCCATCATTGAGCCATCAAACAAAACCACCTGCCATAATTCACGACTCGGCCTTCAAAACCAGCCGAGAAAAATCAACAGCCTGAAATAAACTCATCCTAACCAACTCAGGAGAAAACACCAGCATAAGGAGAAAGGTGTCGAGTCCATTCGACACCAAGCCAGAAGGCATCGTGTCCCTCTCGACATTAAGCACAAGGCATCGAGTCCCTCTCGACACTAATGCAGACGGTGTCGAGTCCCTCTCGACACTCAGCACTAGGTGCCGAGTCCTTCTCGACACTAAGCCAGAAGGTGTCGAGTCCCTCTCGACACTCAGCACAAGGTGTCGAGTGCCTCTCGACACTAAGCCAGAAGGTGTCGAGTCCCTCTTGACACTCAGCACAAGTTGTCGAGTCCCTCTCGACACTAAGCCAGAAGGTGTCGAGTCCCTCTCGACACTCAGCACAAGGTGTCGTGTCCCTCTCGACACCTTGCCAGAAGGCTTAGAGAAATAAAATTCTAATTTCTCTTTCTACCCCTTCTACCCGGCTACAGCTATCCCCCAAGCTAGGCTAATTAGCAAACTACAACTCTACCTTCAGCCACTACCTAGACACAAGACCAGCAACCAGGAGAGAGAGGAAAAAAATATTGAAATCTGGCAGACCCCGCTCGGGACAGAGGCTGCAGTAGCCTAGCTTCTACTTCTAGGAAAAATTGAAAACAAACATAAATGAAAGAAGCTTGGCAAGGGCAAAGAGCACCACTTGCCTCAACCTTCAGGAGACAGTAGCAGTCCTTCCAAACTCCAGCATTAGCGGCAAGATCGGCCGTAAAAATAGCAAACCTAAAGCTAAGATGGAAAGAAAACTGAGCAACACGAAAAATATAGCTTCTAAGATAGCTCTAGAGCAAGTAAAACTTACCTAAGGAGGAAGATCTAGGCGAGAGCAGCTCAGATCTGCCTTTACCGGAGAAATCTGGACTGTAAACCTCCAGAAATCTTCGGCTGGAGCTCCAGCACCTCCGCCGCCCGATTCCTTCCTTGATTCTTTCTGCTGGAAGCTTCCCGTCCAGTTTCGGGAAGAGGAATAGAGATAAGCTAAAATAATACTCACCCACTATAGTATTATAATATTATTATCATAACAGTACTATCTAAACTATGATAAAATAACCGGCCAGTAGCAACATAGCATATAATATAATATAACCCACTAATATTATATAAGTATAGTTGACCACTTAGCTAAAACTTATCATATATAATCAGCCACTTGAGCTCCAGCACTCAAGCTCAAACATATATATATATATATATATATATATATATATATATATATATATATATATATATATATATATATATATATATATATATATATATGTAAATCAAGCTAAATCCCAATATAAAAATCAAGATAATATGTATAAATAAACATACATATGAAGCCAAGCAAAACCGGCCACTGACGCGAAAAACAAACGATCTCGGAATTCGACGAAACTCATAGCGTAGCTAAACACCCATGCTACGAAAACATCGACGAAGTCGAGAATAACATCCGACGATCAAAACTCGGGCTAACATCCCTCTAAGAAAAAACACAAGCATTCCCTGAGAGGCTCTGCCAAGTCACCAAAACAAACTGCGGCTAGCTGGGTAACCTTGCAAATAGGCTACAAAACAAGCCACTAAGAACTCCTCAAAAGCTAAGACGACGCTCTAAGAACGACAAAGGCCGGAAACGTGCCAACGTAATGCCAAACAATGATTAAACAATCACAGGAAAACCGGGGGCGTTACATTATCTACCCCCATAAAATTTGTTTCTACAAAGGGCAAAGAAAAGGTAGAAGTTAATAAAAAAGAAATAGAAAATTTATCTAATACTCAACCAAAGAAAAAGGAAAAGTTTAATAAAAATTATGTTCAACATATTTCGTCAAACCTAGCTCGACAAAATGAATGTAGTTTGTCGAACTCAGATCGATGAACTATGAACGCAGATTTTGAGAATAATTATTCGTCTAACTGCACTCGACGAACTCAATATGTTTCGCCGAACCGCGATCGACGAACGAGGGCCTGTGAGAATGAACACTTTCATTCTGCGAGCGGATTTCGACGAACTCATCCCTAATCATCGAACTCAGATCGACGAACCTCTTATAATTCGTCGAACCCAGTTTCTCAAAATAGAAACCTGAATTACTTTCAGAATTTTAATAAAACTAATAAATTTATTAATCCTTTTACCCAATGGATTATTCCTCCTATGATATATCATCCACTTGGTTATAAGGACCAACCTGAATTCTCTTACTTTTATAGTTATAAATTTGAAAGAAATCAAGAACCCAAGGTCACCTGGGTCAAGAACAACTAAACTTGTTTTGTATAGGTGCAGGACTATCCTACCACAGAGCAACATTGGTATCTGGATAGTGGCTGTTCAAAACATATGACAGGATGTAAAGCCAACCTGACAGATTTCAAAGCTAAGATTGGACCAAAGGTGATTTTTGGAGACTCCAGCTGTGGACAGATAAAAGGATATGAAAATGTCAAAGTGGAGCTATTACCTTCAGGAAGGTTGCATATGTAAGTTATCTCAAGCATAACCTTATATCCATAAGCCAGTTATGTGATGAAGGCAATTTGGTATCATTTAATCAGTCATCTTGCATTATTACTTTTGATAAAACAAAACTGTTGTAATAGAAATTAGACAAGGAAATATATATAGTAAATTTTAAATCAGCTAATTCATAAATCTGCTTATTTAATCAAATTAGCTCTACTAATGATTTGTGGCATAAGAGAATAGGCCATGTAATCTTTAGGAACACTGCTAAACTATCTAGGGACAACCTTGTTAGAGGATTGCTTTCTGGTTCTTATAAGAAGGAAGGACTCTACAAGGCTTATCAATTAAGCAAACAAACAAAAAATAGTTTCAAATCCATTAACAAAAATGATTCACCAAGGATTTTGTACTTGCTACATATGGACCTTTTTGGCACTTTTGATGTACAAAGTTTGGGAGGAAAGTCAAACACTTTTGTTATTGTTGATGACTTCTCTAGATTCACATGGGTGTTCTTCCTGAGAATCAAGTCAGATAAATTTAAAGTTCTTACAGATTTTCTTAAGAGTATACAGATTGAGTACTCTACTCAGGTTGCATTGATCAGAAGTGATCAAGGCACCAAGTTTGAATTTATTCTCATATAAGAATTCTGTGAGAAGCAAGGTGTCAGACATTGTTTTTTTGCTCCTAGAACACCTCAACAAATTAGGGTACCAGAAAGGAGAAATAGAACTCTTATTGAATCTACTGGGACATTGCTTGCAGATGCTTATTTGCCCCTATCTTTTTGGGCAGCGGCTGTAAGCACAACAAAATATGTTCTTAACAGAAGTTTAATTCATAAACTAAAGGGTAAGACCCCATATGAATTACTTAAAGGAAGTATCCTAAAGTGGATTATTTTAAGGTATTTGGATGTAAGTGTTACATTCACAATAATAATAAGAAACACCTTAGAAAGTTTGAAGTCAAGGCTACAGAGGGAATTTTCCTTGGATATTCCCAAATCAGCAAAGCTTATAGGGTATTTAATAAATCAACATTAAAAATAGAAGAATTTGTACATTTTTATACTATAAGGGAAGAGAAAACCTCCATGGTGTAACATTTGAAATGCCTTAAATACCCTCCATCATCCTCACATTATTTTGAAATTCAAGGCTATTTGGTAATTTTCTAATTCCCACCGATATTTCCCACCAAAATTTTCTTCCCGTCTTCCAAAGCTATCAACCCATCCTTTTATAACTCTTCCACTCCTACGTTATCTTTGTACAACCCTCTCCTGTCCACTCTCATTTTTTTATTTTTCTCTCCCAATCAAGCCAGCACTGCTCTCCATCAATTGAGGTAAAGGAGTCTCAAATTTGAATGTTGAATTCACACTCCTCATGTTTATGGATCGTTCTCTCCTTGCTGACATCCCATGTAAGGTCTCAATTTATTCAAGCTTCTTTATCCAAACATTTTTATTTTCACTCCCACCTTGGGCAGAACCTCAGGTTGCCGGGATGAAACTCAGTGCAAGAACATCATCAACCACACCGTCCCTCTGCTTCATCTCAGAGGTACAACTTCTTTATCTCTACCCTCTCACTTGAAAACTTCATTAACTGAGATTTCAAACATTCATTCATCACACTTATCTCTATTTATGGTGTTTTACTTTTTCCTGCATCTGCCCAGCCTAATCCCCAAGCTATTAAAATTTTTCTGTGTAGAGAGATACAGACAGTATGAAGGAACAATTGTTTTTTTTTCATTGACTGCAAGACATATAAGGTAATGCCTCTCAGAATAAATTTCTTTTAAGTTAAATTTTAATTTTTGTATGTTTTGTTCGTTCTTCGTGAGTTTTTTTATGTATGGTTTTTGTCCTTGAATACAATTGATAGATGTCTGATTTTAAGTATTTTTTGTGAGTTTAATGTATGGCTTTTGTTTCTGCTGATTTTACTGAACAACCATTGATGTTTGAACAAGATGAAGGAAAAAAATGACATAAAAAGAGCTGGACAGTTGGGCTCGACACAAATGAAGTGGGGGTGCATTCTTAATCACGCTGCGTGCTCATTAATGTTATATTGATGCATACAAGATATTTTTCCTTTTGTCAATTATAATATTTATGAAAGATAAAATAGGTGTGATGTTATTTGTACATCATAAATGGCTATTTATAACCCATGAATGTTTGTACACCCTAAAATTTGATTATTACCCTGATAGGCTATTTGTACACCAATGTTTGAAATTTTAAAACACATGGAATGATCATTTTAAAGAAGAATAACTAAACATTGCCACACTAACTAGAACTTTTTACCATAGAAGAACATAGGTAAGAGTATAATCGGATGGCGGTTGACACGGCGATGGCGTTGATGGTTGGTGCGACGCCGATCACAATCTTGCTAATCCTGACGAATGTCAATTACAATGGTCTCTTTAGAATATGTCATTGTTATATATAGACCATGTGTGGCTATATCCAAACCATGGTTATATACAAACCATATTAATTCAAAACTGGCTATATGTAGACCAAGTTGTTATACGCAGACCAATGAATTTTTTTTTTTAAAAAAATTAAACTTAATTTTCTTATAATCATTCATTTAATATTATATTAGAAGAACATGTAGGACATCTAATATTAGCAAACATTACAAAAAATAGGTAATTCAAGACATAAAAATGTTAAATACTTTAAAAACCCATTACGTTCGCCTTCTTCGCCATATGAAGCGAAACTGCAATCAATGAATAAATTTTAGATATTTTATTGAATCAAATTCTTTGTTAAATAAGAATTTAAACTTCAAAAAGATAAAAAATAATTTATACCTTAGAAGACACTCAAATCTAGTACCGGTAAATTCATGGAATTACTATCTATTTATTTATTATAGAGTACAATCAAACTTCTGAATAATTTGGGCTTTTCCTATTGTTGTTGAATGGTGAGCTCCATCCATTACTCTTTCGTCATTCTACATTTTAGCCAAATTGATTTTAGTTGTCTTCCTCGACGGTGGTGCTGGAGATATTTATCCTCCTCGATGCCGGCAAGTGTTCTTTTCTAGCCTTCCTCCAGCTGGCTCAAGAGAAGGTAAGGTTCTTATGTTTATGCTCTCATCTTTGAAGTGGTTTTGTTTAAGTAAAAAACACCAAATAGTTTTGTACATGTACTTCGTTAATTTCAACCTGGCCTGATAAGTTGATGAGAGTTCTATAATAATAGTTGAATAAGATGAATAATGATAGTTATGATGTTGGATGCCAGGTGTATTGCAAATAAGACCTTTCATGTAACATTGTTGCTCATTATAGATCAAAATGGCTGCATTCTTATGCTTACCAATGCTTAGTTCTTATGCCTATCAAACTACGACAATGTGAAAATTGCATAATAGGAAAAATGTTAAAAGTTAACACTAGGAAAGACGAGGTTAATAATATTATCATAGATAGGAGTAAATTCCAACATAATTGTCGTGATCATGAAATAGCTAGCTTATAAAGGGTCAGATCATGATATAATTGTAATTTCAAAATGATCTAACAATAATGTTGTCCCCCATCGTATGTCGCCTCCCAGAATCGATGTCGCCACCCACGACAGATGTTGCCACCCACGACTGATGTTACCCCACACGGCAGATGTCGCCACATGACACATGTTGCCCCCATGACAAATGTCGCCCCCCAACCCATTTATCCCCCCTCCCCGACAAATGTCGCCCCCATGTCAAATATATCCCCCACGACAAATATCGCCTCACAACAAACGTCGCCCCCGCAACAAATGTCGCCCCCGCGACAAACGTCGACCCCGCGACAAACGTCACCCCCACGACCAATGTCTCCCCCATGACCAATGTTGCCTCAGGGCCAATGTTGGCCCCACGACCATTATTGCCCCCTCGACCAATGCCGCCCCCATGACATATGATGCTCCAATGACCAATGTCTCCCCCAAGACCAATGTTATCCCCACAACAAATGTCACCACCGACCAATGCTACCCCAACAACCTATGTCACCCACATGCCAAATGTCGCCCCCACAACAAATATCGTCCTCTCGACAAATGTCGCACCCACAACAAATGTTTCCTGCATCCCACGACAAATGTCGTCGCCCCCCGACCAATGTTGCCGCCTCCGACCAATGTTGCCGCCCCCAACTAATGTTGTCGCCCCCGACTAATGTCGCGTCATTGACCAATATAACCACCACGACAAATATCGCTCCCACGACATTTGTATCCCCCGCGACAAATGTCACCTTCAAGACAAATGTTGCCCGCACGGGGCCCCCCGTGCATGATTGCTTGTATATATATATATTGATGAAGCTAACATGTTTTATAAGGAGAAGGATTCTTCTACCAAACACACTTTGCTGGTACCCTATCTGTGTGAGAAGTTGGATGATTTAAATCTTACCCAAGAGGTTATATTTCATCATTCTCCACTGACTGATGAAGAAAGTGAATAGGAAATGGCTGAAGCAGTTGATACAACAACAACTATATTTCCACTAGAGGAATTAATTCTACAAGTTGTGTATGAACCAACTCCTCCTACTGATCTTGTCACACTTAGAGATCGTCTCATATCTCAAGTGATAGGAAACATATTAGCTGGTGTGCAAAAAATGCATCAACTCAACCAAGATTTCATGCATGCTTGCTTCATTTCTCAACTTGAGGCTCAATTCATAAAAGATGCAGAGCAAGATCCCCACTCGATTATTGCAATGCAAGAGGAGCTCAAACAATTTGATAGGTGTAGAGTTTGAGATTTAGTTCCTACACCCAAAGACTACCAAGTCGTCGGAACTAAATGGGTCTTCAGGAACAAATTGGAAGCACAAGTATCAATTATAAAGAACAAAGCAAGATTGGTAGCCCAAGGATATTCACATGAAGAAGACATTGACTATGATCAAACCTTTGCTCCTATTGTAAGACTTGAAGCCATCAGAATATTTCTTGCATATGCTACCTATCAGAAGTTTTTGGTCTATCAAATGGATGTCAAGAGTGAATTCCTCAATGGAGAATTAAAAGAGGAAGTTTTTATTGAACAACCTCCATGTTTTATCTCCTCAACTCATCCATCTTATGTTTTTAAGTTGCATAAAGCTCTTTATGGTTTAAAGGAAGCTCCAAGAGCTCGGTATGAAACATTAGTTAGCTTTCTTTTATAGCATAAGTTTATTAGAGGCATTGTAGGTAGGATATTATTCATTAGACATCATAAATAAAAAATTTTGCTAGTCCAAATCTATGTAGATGATACAATATTTGGCTATACTGATTCCAAGCTTTGCAAAAGGTTTTCTGACCTAATGCATTCAAAGTTTAAAATGAGTAGCATGGGTGAACAATCCTACTTCCTTGTTCTCCAAGTGAAGCAAACTCCTAATGGTATCTTTTTATCCCAGTCAAAATATGCTAAAGAGCAACTTAAAAGATTTGGGATGAGTGATGCATTAGCCAAGAAAACACCCATGTCATCCAATGTTGTAGTTGATTCTGATGAACAAGGCAAAGCAGTTGATCAGAAAACATATAGGGCTATTATTGTATCCTTATTGTATCTTACAGCTAGTAAGCCAGATATCACGTTTGCTACTTGCATTTGTGCTAGATTTCATTTCAGCCCTAAAGAATCTCATCTTATTTTATTAAAAAGTATTTTAAGATATATAAATGATTGTCCTAATCTAGGGCTCTAGTATCCTATTGAGTCAGAATTTGATTTATCTGGATTTTTAGATGCTTACTTTGCTGGATGTAGAGTGGACAGGAAAAGCACATCAGGAACTTGTCAGTTCCTTGGTGATAGGCTTGTGTCCTGGTTTTGCAAAAAGCAAACTTCTATGTCAACATCAACTACTGAAGCTGAATATATAGCAACAGGTAGTTGATGTTCACAAATTTTATGGATTCAAAATAAGCTCCTGGATTATAGTCTCAACTTAAATAATTCAAATATCTTTTGTGATAATACTAGTGTTATTTCAATTACACAAAATCGAGTACATCATAGTAGAACAAAGCATATAGAAATAAGGCATCATTTCATTAGATATTGTGTAGACAAAAATAAAATTAAACTTGTCTTTATCTCTATTGATTTACAAAGAGCAGATATTTTCACCAAACCCTTAGATGAAAAGAAACGACTGTTCTTCCTAAATCAGCTAGGAATGATCTATGGTGACAATTTAGTTTAATTTTTGTATGTGCTCGACGAATTGTTCAAGTTTCGGCGAACGGAGTTCGACGAACGCTGAACGCTTCGTTGAGTGTTCGTCGAATGGAGATCGACGAACCTTCCTTTGTGAAACTTTTCCGTCGAACGGAGATCGACGAATTTGCTTCAGAAAATCCTTTTGTCGAATGGAGAACGACGAACTATTTTCCCCCTCTTCATACTTTGATCGACGATTTTATTTCTTTATGAGATTTTTCGTCGAACTGAGTTCAAAGTTTTTAATGTTTCAGCGGACAGAGTTTGTCTTTTAATCTTCTGAAAACTTATAATAGGTTTTTCATCAAACTCCATCCCGCGCTTTCTAGTTCTCGTACACTTGAACTTTTATTTTTGCAGGCATGGTGATTTCGATGGCGACCCTCTCTTGAATGAAGTGTGATGCAGGATTCGACAATGACATCGACTCTTTTAATCATTCTGGTCAAGTCTTCAGGAACATACTTCAGTTGTTTGAAGCACCACATTTGAGACAGTTCATGATTTTGTGGATCAAACTCCCAGTATAGGAAATCAAAGAATAGGTTTTCGCAGCAACCCTTCTAGATCAAACCTCCATTCCTAGATCAAATTTTGGACAAAATGTTTCTCTTTCCCCTGCTATTCTAACTAAAATTTTTGGATTTATCAATGGTGAAGTTGAAATTGAGCTATCTAGCACTGAGTATGAGGATATACTAGTTATAATCGGTCACTCCCAGAAACCCTAACAAATTGTTGAAGAAGAACATATCTGCTAAATATAAGTTTTTAGCAGATATAGTTGGGAAGGTAATCTTGGGCAAACACTCAGCCCATTACTACATTACTAGGCACAAATTCCTTCTGATGTGTGCCTTGGTTAATCAAAAATCTGTGACATGGGGAGAAATTGTATTTTATTTGATTAAGAAGAAAATTAGTAAGAAATATGTTTGTTTTAGAACAATTTTGGGAATCTTCTTACTGGCAAAGGTTCCAGAATTACTAATCTCCGAGACCATTTTTATAAATGCCTCTAAGAGGCTTACCTCTGCCCTTTTTGGTTGATGGGAGATGGTTATCCCAAATCCCTCTAGGGATTCCTCTTCGGGATGGCTTTAGAGCACACCAGGGATGCTCTAGCAACTTTAACAACCCCGAAAGAAACTCCTGCTCCTCATAATTCCTTCATCAACTCCCCTCCATCTCCACATCATCCAATATTTCCTTCATCGACTCCCCTTGTTGATGTTTCTACACTTCAACAATTTTCTACTTCCATCCCTTCTATCTCACCATCGAGGACCCAATCAATAATAAACACTACTGAGGAAACACCATCTCCACCTACTCAATCTCCTCTACCATCACATCAACCAACACAAATTGATGTCACACCATATATGGATCCACTATAATCATCTCTCAAATTTGATCTATTATCATCTCTATCTCCACAACCATCTCCACAACATTCTCCTATTCAGGAAGATATTGTCCTCCCTGATATCCCAACATCCAAAATTCCATCCAACATTCCCACTGACAGTCCAACACCATCCATTCCACAAGCATTCTGTCCAAACTGATCCATGCCATCCTCTTCTATATCGGCCCACATTCTTGAGCTTATTACTCCTACCCTCAAGAAGCTGATAGCAGAAGCCATTGCTCCACTTGCTTCTTCCATCACTACACTCTCTTAAAAGCTAGCTTGTTTCTCCATTGTTCCTTCATCTGGTGGTCTGGGTTCAGGTATCTCTGAAACCAGGCAGGGGGAGATGTTCAATGAAGAAGCTCCAGCTTTTCATGAAGAACCTCCAACAATAAGTCCAGCAGCAACAGTAGTTAATGAAGAAAAAGATACATAAATGATTCATGTTTGTACAGAAGAAGCACAAGATTTTTCAATTCAAGAAATAATCACTGTTGGTGATTTTTTTCTTAATCCCACAGTTAATCTTCCCTCTTTACTTTGTTCTTTTGATACACTTTCCAGCAGCAGTCTTCAAGTTTTTATACTTATTCTAAAGCAATATGTACAACCCCGTGTCCGGCGAGTAGGGTCATCAGGAGGGAGATCGACCGACGCAGATCGCCCAGGCAGCAGACGAGCTTGGCAGGAAAACCTGGAGGCAGCGGACGAGCTCGGCATTCATCGACCGAAGATCGGCATTCGTCGACCAAAGATTAGAAATCGTCGACCGAAGATCGACAATCGTCGAACGCAAGCTTAGCACTCATCGACCGCGAGTTCGGCAGTCGCCGACCACGAGCTCGGCATTCACCGACCAAGCCAGGATTCGTCGACCTGAGTTCAACTATTGGAGGCCTATCGACTGGCGAGCTCACCGTCCCGGCTCGCACTCACGCAAAGAGCTCGGCAATATCAGGCGAGCTGATCCGCCAAGGTGGCCGAGCTCTCCGACTCGCCCAGGTCTATGAGTTATTTTTTACTGTTTTGCCACCGCCGGTCTGCCCAAAGCCCTTCAAAACAGCGGAGTTTGGCTGTTGGCAGACCCAGCCGAGGGTATTTTGGTAATTTCAGGTCAGTTTAGTTTGGTTATTGGCAGTTCAGATTCTGAAATCTATAAATAGGACCCAAGGGGTACCCCATCAGGCACGTTTTTGTGCTCTCTTGCTCCAGCTTACTAGTGATTTCTAAGGGTACCTTAGCTCGGCCTTTGGCTAAGGAGGGGAAGCGATCTGAGATCTTCCGGGTGTGTGGTGGGACCTCCCGCCGAGCCCTTGGGTCAGTTCTTTCATGTTTTCCTTGTTGTTTTGCTTGCAGGAGCGAAGTTGGTGCGCGATCACCCCTTCCCCGAGGGTGAACTCCACAGGAGACCGATAAATCGGTTCCAAGACTTTGGTGCGGTGACCGTGGAGCGTGATCAGCACGGAAAAGTCTTCAGCAAGTTCGATGACAGGAGGGCAGGGATCTGACAGGGTGGACTCACCACCCCCACCTCTTGCTACGGTGGGGATGTTCAAAGATTTCAGGAGTGAGATGGTAAGCCTCGTCAAGTTTTCACTTGGCACGTGGGCCGAGTGCTCGACTTCGGCTGTCCCGATCGCCGCCGCCCCGTCTCTGGGCGAGGATGCCCCGGCAGGCGAGCTGGGAAGGAGGTTGCAGAAGAGGGCCGGGGGTGCGAGCTCCCTGGTCGCATGTTGTTCCTCAGTTCGGCAGGAGTTGGCCGGCTCGGAGAGCTGAGCCCGCGAGATACGCCAGCTCGCCCAGTGGGGGGAGGCAACCCCTTCAGCGAGTTGGTCTCCTCAGCTCCAGTTCCAGAGGGGTTCAGGGAACACTAGATGTCCTACTATACCGGGAAGGGAGACCCGGTCCAATACGTCCAGTGGTTTGAGGATGTGGTCTCGATCTGGCAGATGTCGGATGGTTTCAAATGCCGACTCTTCGCCATCGCCCTCAAGGAGAAGGCGTGGGAGTGGTTCCATCAGCTGCCGGCCAGCTCTATCTACTGCTTTAAGGACCTACGCCGGGGGTTTATGCTGAGGTTGACCACTTCAAAGAGGAGGAAGAAAGAGTCGGAGTCCCTGATTCACATCAAGCGGGGAGTGAATGAGACATTGGGGAGCTACGTGGATCGGTTTCAGGAGGAGGTCACCCAGGTCCAAGAGATGCCGGGCCATAGCCTAATGATGGCCTTCACCATGGGCCTGCAATAAGGTTTCTTCAGGATGGAGCTAAAGAGAATCCCCCCTCTCCTATGAGGAGCTGATGGAGAGGGTGGCGAGAGAAGTTGACGGGGAGGGGTCAAACCCGGACTTCGCCTGGAAGTTGGCCAGGTGGGCCACGGAAGAGGAGAAGGAGTCTAGAGGAGGAAGAGCCCAAGAGGGGAGGAGAGGAGAGCCCTGGAAGAGGGAGAAGAGGCAGCTCCAGGGGTAGCATAAGCCCAGGTGGGGGCGTCAGGAGACTGACCGTCGGCTAGGCTGGTGGCCCGAGTGGCAAGGGCAGGGTCCGCAGAGAGGGTATCAAGGAAGGGATTACCACCGGGGGGAAAATCAATTCCAGCCCCCGGGCCGGAGACAGGCCCAGAGGCCTCGACTTCCCGATCAAGAAGAAGTTATGGCCATAGCCATAGGGGGAGGAGGAGAGTAGTAAGGAGGAAGAGAAGAGAAGTTAGGGTAGAGATGACCTACTGCGACTTCCATCAGGAAGAGGGGCACGCCACAGCTACATGCCCAGAGTTCCTCGAGATAAGGGGAAACAGGGAGCAACAGCAACAGCAGCAAGGGCGGCAGGAAGTAAGGATAGAGGAGGTCCTGCTTCGGGCAGAGGAGGACCGTTGCGAAGACCGGGTAGATGTGGGAACCCGAGGAGGGAAGGGGTGATCCATGGGGGGTGGTAGTAGAGGCCTCCCGGAGGGAGAGCCTCCACACCATGTATCGCCGGAGCGTTGCCTCCACGTCCCAAGCCCCACCCCCAGAAGAGAGGATCACCTTCTCTAGAAGCGATATGTCGGATCATGAGGATCCATTTTGCGATGCGTTGGTCATCCAGACAGCCATTGAAAATTTTATAATCGCCAGGATCCTCGTGGATAACGGAAGCTCCGTCAACGTCGTTTTCGAAAAGGCTTTCAACGCGATGAAGGTGGAGGCGAAGAGGGTGTTGGCCTCAGATGGGCCCCTATTTGGATTCTCGGGGGGAAAGGAAGGAAGTGGAGGGAGGAGTCGGCCTCCATGTCACCCTCGGGGGGGGGGGGGGGGGGCAGTCCAGAAACTGCAGGTTCGTCATTGTGGATGCCCCCAGCAGCTACAGCGACATCTTCGCGAGGCCCCTTATCAGCACCTTCCGCTGCGTCCCCTCATCATTCCATCAGTACTTGAAGTTCAATGCTGAGGGGATTCAGGTCAGGGTTAGGGGGGACCCCAAGGTGGTGCAGAAATGCTATGTCACCGCCGTGAACTCCATCTCTTGTCAGGAGGGAGCCGAGGAGATGGGGCGAGGAATTGAGAAGGATGAGCAGGAAGCTGGCAGGGAGGAGCTGGAGGTGGAGAGATGCGTAGAGGAGGAGATAGCAGGAAGAGACCCGGAGGAGATGGCCGAAGTGGTGGCCGTGGAGGAAGAGGTGGAGGCGGAGGTCCCCGTCCCAGAGGGTAGAGATGTTGAAGAATGAGGGGAGCAGTCCAGGCTAGATGCTGCGGAAGAAGTGGTGGAGCTGAAGGTCCTCAACCGTGAAGGCAGAGTGGAGAAGGTCCGCGTCAGCGGGGGGCTGACCCCGGAGGATCAAGGCAAGATGCTGGAGTGCATCCAGAAAAATGTGGACATCTTCGCATGGAGCGCCGCAGAGATGCCGGGGGTTGACGCGGATGTGGCTTGCCACCGCCTCAACTTATACCCGGGAACACGCCCCGTTCAGCAATAGAAGAGGTCCACTGCGGACAAGCTGGCGGAGCCTATCAGGGAGGAGGTGGTGAAACTCCTAAAGGTCGGCTTCGTGTCCGAGATCCAATACCCCGGCTGGGTCTCCAATGTGGTGATGGACAAAAAGCGAGACGGCCGGTGGAGAATGTGTATCGATTTCTCTTTACTTAATAAAGCTTGTCCTAAATACTGTTATCCTTTGCCTCGGATCGACGCGCTGGTTGACTCAGCCGTTGGTTTTTCTATAATGAGTTTTCTAAATGCTTTTTCAGGTTATCATAAAATCAGGATGCACCCCCCGGACATCAAGGATGTCTCATTCATCATGGGGGATTGATGCTACTGTTAGAAGATGATGCCCTTCGGGCTAAAGAACGCATGGGCAACCTATCAAAAGATGATAGACAGGGTCTTCAAAGAACAGAAGGGGAGAAACTTGGATGTGTACATTGATGATCTTATTATCAAGAGTCAGGATGTGGACTCTCACCTCCAGGATCTAGAAGAGACCTTTTCCACCCTGCGCTGATACAAGATGTGGTTGAATCCCCTAAAATGTGTCTTCGGGGCTAGCAGGGGAAAGTCCTTAGGACACCTCCTCACCCCTGCAGTGGTCGAGCCGAATCCTGATAAGGTCAAGGCTATCTTGGAGCTGGGGTCGCCAAGGAATACTAAGGAGGTCCAACGACTGATGGGAAAGCTGGCAAGGTTGAGTAGGTTCCTCTCCCGGGCAGGGGAGAAGTGCTCCCCTTTCTTCAAAACACTTAGGGTGGGAACGAATTTGAGTAGACCAAGGAGTGCGAGGAGGCTTTCCAGGCCCTCAAAATATAGTTGACTCGGGCCCCACTGCACCAAGGGCCAAAGAAGGGGGAGGATTTGTTTTTGTATCTTGGGGTCGGGACGGAGGCCCTGAGTTCCGTCCTAGTTCGAGAAAAGGGGAAGAAGCAGCTCCCCATATATTATGTGAGTCTGGTCCTGAGGAAGGCCGAGCTCCGGTACCCAATTTTGGAGAAGTTGGCCTTCACCCTGGTTATCTCAGCCCGAATGCTGCAGCCCTATTTCCAGGCACACTCAATCCGAGTTATGACTGACCGTCCCCTCCACAACATCTTTGAGGTGGTGGAGCATTCAAGCAGGCTGGCCAAGTGGTCAGTGGAGTTGAGTGAGTTCGATGTCTCTTTCGTTCCCCGCCTCTCGATCAAAGCTTAGGCAATGGCCAACTTCTTGGAAGATTATGTGGTTGAGATGGCAGAGGAAGAGCTCACTCGTCCGACCCTTGGAAGGTAAAGGTAGATGGCGCCTCGGGGAGACATTCCCTAGGATTAGGGGTGATCTTGGAGAGCCCCCAAGGAACTAGAATTGAGCAGACGGTGGTGGTGCACTTTCCCATCACCAACAATCAGGCCGAGTATGAGGCCGTGATAGCAGGGTTGTGACTAGCCAGGGAGCTGGGGGTGTTGGATGTGGAGGTCCATACAGACTCCATTGTAATAGCTTCCCAGATCAACATGGAGTTTGAGGCAAGGGAGCCTAACCTACGGTTGTACTTAGCCAAAGTGAAGGGGGTCATAGGAGCTTTCCAAACCTTCTCCATCCGACACGTGCCCAGGGAAGAAAATGAGCAGGTCGACCAACTAGCAAAGCATGGTCCCCAGGTGGGGGGTACCATCACTGACTTGTTCTGCCATTCTATCGAAGAGGGAGAGCTCATGGAGATAGATCAACGGCCCTCATGGATGGATTCGGTCACAACCTTCCTCTCCACGGGAGAGTATCCGGAGGGGGTAGACAGGAAGAAACTCAGGTACAAATCAACGTACTACCTTCTCTAGTACGGACAGTTGTACAGGAAGACCCTCTCAGGGATGTTGGCTCGCTGCGTGGCCGAGGGTGAAGTACAAAGGATCTTGGAAGAGGTCCACTCCAGAGAATGTGGGAGTCACTCCGGGAGTCGGACCTTGGAGGGGAGGATCGTCAGGCAAGTGTATTTCTGGCCTACCCAGGGCCGCGATGCAACTGAGTTCGTAAGGAGATGCTACAAGTGCCAGCTTTTCGCACCTCTCCAGTTACAAGTAGCTCAACGACTCAGAAGTATCACCGCCCCCTGGCCCTTTACCATTTGGGGGATGGATTTGGTCGGACCATTCGTCCAGGCCAGTGGGCAGAGAAGGTTCCTGCTAGTGATGATTGATTACTTCTCCAAGTGGATGGAGGTGAAGGCGCTGGCCAAGATGACTTCCCAGGTCATCAGGAATTTCATCTGGGGGGAGGTCATCTACCGTCACGGGCTGACACAGCCCATCGTCACGGACAATGGGCCTCAGCTTGCCAGTGCAGAGTTTACTTGTTTCTGCGGCAGCTCGGGATTGACCTCAGGTTCGCCTCGGTCCATCACCCCAGGAGCAACGGGAAGGTGGAGGCCGCGAACAAGATCATCATCAACCTCCTCAAGAAGAAATTGGATAATTTGAAGGGGAGCTGGGTGGAGCAGCTTCCAGCGGTTCTCTGGGCTCTAAGAACCACCCCCAACAAAGCTACTAGAGAGACCCCCTTTAAGCTCTCTGATGGGTGCGAGGCAGTGCTCCTCGTGGAATTCGAAATTCTAACGCCTTGGGTTGTCGCAGCAGGGGATGGCAGGGAAGAATGGCAAGCCGAGAATGAGGAAGAGCTGAGGCTCTCCCTTGACTTGGTGGAAGAGTTGAGGGACCTTTCTGCCATCCGACAGGAAGAGGTGAAAAGGAGAATGGCCTAGTACTTTGACAAGCATGTCAGAATCAAACAGTTTGTGGAAGGGGACTTGGTACTAAAGAAGGTGGATGCAGTAGGGAGGTCGGCATCCATAGGGAAGCTCAACCCCAACTGGGAAGGACTGTTTATTATAAAGGAGGCTTTAAAATCAGGAGGTTATCGACACCAAAATGTGGAGGGCGAGACCCTGAGTCTCACCTGGAGTGCTGACGACTTAAAACATTTTTTTCCCCTGAAACATATAAGTGATACCTTGATTTTAATAAAATTCTTTAACACTTCAATACTGTCACAACTAGCTTGCATAAAGAAATGGAATATGTTTCGACCCCGAGAAGATACCGCTGTCAGGCTCTCACATAGCTGGCAGGGCAGGAAGTCACTCGGTGTCATCCTTCGACCTAGAGCAGATCTCGCTGTCAGGCTTACCTAGCTGGCAGGGCAGGAAGTCACTCGATGGTATCAGCGTTGGACCCCGAGCAGATCCCGATGTCAGGCTCTCACCTAGCTGGCAGGGCGGGAATTCACTCAGTGTCATCCTTCGACCTCGAGTAGGTCCTGCTGTAAGGCTCACATAGCTGGCAGGGCAAGAAGTCACTCGATGGTATCAGCCTTGGACACGAGCAGATCCCGTTGTCAGGCTCTCACCTAGCTGGAAGGGCAGGAAGTCACTCGTTGTCATCCTTCGACCTCGAGCAGATCCTACTATCAGGCTCACCTAGCTGGCAGGGCAGGAAGTCACTCGATGGTATCAGCCTTGGACCCGAGTAGATCCCGCTGTCAGGCTCTCACCTAGCTGGCAGGGCAGGAAGTCACTCGGTGTCATCCTTTGACCTCGAGCAGATCCCGCTGTCAGGCTCACCTAGCTGGCAGGGCAAGAAGTCACTCGATGTTATCATCCTTGGACCCCGAGCAGATCCCGCTATCAGGCTCTCACTTAGCTGGCAGGGTAGGAAGTCACTCGATGTCATCCTTAGACCTCGAGCAGATTCCGCTGACAGGCTCTCACCTAGCTGGCAGGGCAGGAAGTCACTTGATAGTATCAGCCTTGGACCCCGAGCAGATCTCGCTGTCATGATCTCACTTAGCTGGCAGGGCAGGAACTCACTCGCTGTCATCCTTAGACCTCGAGCAGATTCTGCTGCTAGGATCTCACCTAGTTGGCAGGGCAGGAAGTCACTCGATGGTATCGACCTTGAAATCGCCAGGTAAAGGCAAAGAAGTTTCGAATGCAAAGGAATAAGTGGGAGAGGTTCTGCACAGGCGAGTTTGGACTCGCCAAACCCTGCTCGGCATCGGCAAAGGGGTGTCGAGCCAGGTCTCAGGACCTCGCTGAAGGAAGGCGAGCCAGGTCAGGGCACTTCACCCCTTTGTCCATTTTACTTAGAATAATTTTTTCTGAGTTCAACCTGGATGGCTCGAGGGCGAGCTGAGTTTGCGTGACAAGGGCAGAGAGTAGTCCGCTCCCGAATCATCTGAAGCATCTATCTACGCGAGGTCATTGGGGAAAGAGCGAGCAAGAAAACATGGCACGACAGAGAAATCCAGAACGAAAATATATGTAAAATGACATTGCTGTGATGAGCGCAAAATGTATCAAAAATATACTTTCATTAAGTAACAATATTTACATGCTGAGCTCGCCTCGACGAGACTACAAGTTATATACATTTAGGCCTCCCCCCCCCCCCCCCGCATCAGATTGGCGGTCCTCCCCTCCCTCGCTTGACAGATCCTGGAAGCCTTTCCCGAACAACGTGTTTAAGCTATCTTCCTTCTCGCTCGGCGGCGTCACCGGAAACAGACTCAACATCAGGTCCCGGGCAGAGATCTCCTCGCACCCCTCCACCAGCACTCCAGAATCCTTCATCATCTGGAGGGTGCATTCGGCGTCTTGGATGGAGTTAATTCGCAGCCTCTCGGCGAGATTGGCCTCGCCAAAGTTCTGTGGCCTCTTATAGGGGAGGGAAGGATCGGAACCGCTGGCTGGGAAGAAGATCTCCGCCTGGCGGCAGACCTCGCGGTTAAGGTGCTGATTCTCCTCTTTCAGCTTCATGTTCACCCCCTCCAGCTCGGCAAGGCGGGCGTGCAGCTGGCCAATATCCTCCCCTTGCTTAGCATTGTGAGCCCGCAGCTCCCCTGCGGCCTTAGCATCCTGGTGAAGAGAAAATCCGGTTAGCAGCAGCACTAAATATTCTAAGTAAAAGTGACGAGGAGAGCTTGACACCTACCAGTCCGCCGGTAGCCTGGGCGAGGAGGCCCTCAGCGATGCCGAGCTGCTTCGCCTGATCAGCAACCTTGTCCTTGGCGACATCGCGGGACTGCTCGGCTTTTAGGAGTTGATTGCTGAGGGCAAAGCTGCGGCGGGTTAGCATGTGGTGGAGCTCCATGGTCCTCAGGTGGGCCTGCAGACCCTCATGGTCGAGCTGCCGCAGGGTTATGTTCTTGTAGGCCTCGGCATCCTCGCGGCCATAGAGGCCGAAGCCGAGGGCATAAGCATGGCCGGTGGCGGGCTCGCGGTCATGCCAGGATGGATGCAGAATGGAGATGGAGACCAGATGGGCTAGCTCATTCCACTGCACCATAGGCTCCCCCGCCGAGTCCTTCCACTGCCCCCCAAAGTTGAAGAGGGGATGTTGTTTCGGCGCCCCCTGCTCGCGAGCCATCCTCTTCGCCGAAGGAGGTGGGGAGATCGCCGCCCCGGAAGCAGGAGCCTCGCCACCCATCTGCCTCTTGCTGGTGATCTCCTTCAGCGGGCTCTCCGGCGACGCATCCGGGACGGTTTCCGGCGAGCTCATATATTTGGGGCTTGGCTGACGTTGTTGTTGTTGTCATCCCAGCGGAGCCAGCAGGGCTCTCCTCATCTTTATTGGCAGTTGCTGGCGGTGTTGTGGGCTCTACCCCGCATCCTCCAGTCGCCTCTTGCTGGAGCAGGGTTGCGAGAAGTCCGCCTCATCTCGGCAAGCCGCCGCCGCTGCCCTCTCGCGAGCAAGAAGGTTCGTGTGTAACCCCAAGTCCGCAAATGGCGGGTTTACAGGAATTATCCGCTCCCCTGCAATAAAATACTTGGAAAAAGTTAGAAGAATTTCAGCAGCAATATGGCGAACTCGGCAATCGGGTGAGCTCGGCAAGATGAGGAGAGAAAAATACCTTCGCCGGGTAGAACGGGGGGAGCACTTCGAGGCCCCTTCGCAGGAAGGCGACCTCGAACTCCTTGTGGAGGAAGTATTTGTGGATCTTGGCATCATTTCCGGATATGGCCGGCAGGCGGTAGACCTCCTCGCATTTTTGTTGCGGCGAGTACAGGATTTTGCCGAGATCGCCCTTGATAAAGGCGATCCTGGTCATCCAGGTGTGGTGCTTGTTCGCGATCTCGCGAACCTTGATCAGTGAGCCGCCGAAGTAGGCGACACCATCCGGCGTCTCCTTGTAGGAGAAGAGTTTCCTGAACACTATCTGGTTGAACTCGATCCTCTCCTGCCGAAGGTAGCTCGCGAACCCCACCATCATGGCGATAGCGTTGGAGTTTAACTGCTCGGGTACTGCGCCATAGTACTTCAGAATTTGCCGGATCTCCAGCCATAGGGGAAGGCGAAACCCCACCACGAAATGCGAGATGGGGAAGGCGAGCTCATCCTCGTAAAAGGTGTTAATGGCCTCCCCCTGCCTCGGCCTGCGCGCCTCGAAGACTGGCGGAACGTATCCCGTCTCGAACTCCGCGAACTCCTCCTCGCTGGTATGCCCCTCGAAGTAGTAGTCAGTGAAGTGTTGGGCACACTTGCTGCGGCCATCAGCATCGGGGTTGGTCTTACCTATGCTCACAAGGGAAGGCGGGGCACGAATACAAAACAAATAACACAGGAAGACAAAGAAAGAGTAAGCAGTAAAGGCAGCAGTACGAGGGTTGGTGGGGGGGGAGTGGGCTATTTATAGAAAAAGTAATCAGGTCAAACTGTCCAATCAGCCCAGCTCGCCAACCCCAGCTCGCCAACCCCCAGCTTGCCGACTTCCGGTACGTCGCAACCAAGGCGAAGTCAAATGAGAAGCAACATTTTATTTGAATGCCGCATATCTAAAAATGTATTAAGATAAATTATTACAACCAAATGGCGCAATAATAAATAAGCGAGGCACGCGGGCAAGGGAGGAAGCAAGGGGGCGAGTTCCGGTTGGCTCGGGAAGGGAGCCGCCCTTCACCTACACCGGCCTCGCATCCCCTGTCCCCCAGATTGCCGCGCGCGGAGCAGCTCGCGGATCCTCCTCGAATTCGCCTGTGCCACAGAGAGGCCCTCATCGATCTCATCCAGGAGCCGGGATGGAGACAACAACTCGCGAGTCTGGCCACCCCGCACTTCATCGGCAAGCCGGGGGTAGTCCTGCTGCACCGCCTCGTTGACTTCCAACACCTCACGCAGCTCGAACACCAATTTCTTGAAGAGCTTGACTTCCCTCCGGTTCAGCTCGCCTGGCTCTACTTCCGCACCCATATAAGAGTCCAATGAGTTTGGGGAAGGGAGGGGCGAGTAGTGGACCTCCCGCGAAGTCTCCTCGGCACCGGATCGGCTGGCAGGAGCTGTGGAGACAAGTATCAGCAAAGTGAGGTACGCCGATAAAGAACTTGATACGGATCCAAAGAAACATTTACCTGACGAACTCGGCAACTCTAAGGAGATGCGGGGAGGGACAAACCGTAGGTCCTTCCCTCGCCCCGGGCCGCGCGTGCCTGGGGAGAGAAGCTCAAATCCAGGAACGGGGACGGTCTCCACACCCGCCCCCGTGGTTACAGCAGCTCACCGGGGAGAAGGGGCAGGTACCGGCGTGTTCGGCCTTTGCGAGCTCTCTGGTAGGATCCCTAAGAGAAGAGGCAGGTCTCGGGGACGGTTATCCGGTGTCATGAACAGCGAGTCTGCGAGAGTGGTCTCGCCTCGCGGTTTGGGCTCTCGCGGCGTGGCACCCCCCACGTCATCAGGTTGACCGTCCGGGTCGTCGCCGACTACGACAACTTCTCTATCCTTCTCAAGAACTGTCCGAGTGGAAGAGCAGATCCCCATCTCCAGGTTGGTCCTCAGGTCTTCATAAATTGGCTCGGCCGCTTCGGGAAATGACTTCGCCCTCTTGGAGCTGGGCTCGACGGAATCAATTTGAGGAACATTGGGTGGGACCGCTGTCAGAGCGGCCACGCGAGAAGCCGAGGTCTGGTGAGCTCGGTTGAGCCGCTCTTCGATTTCCTTGGGGATCGGCATCTTGGCAATGCTAGAGCAAAGGGAATGGAAAGAGTCAAGCAGGTATGCAGGTGTATTTATATAGCCGCAGGTGGACCCCACTGAAAGATTCTCTCTGGTTTCAACCCCGCACTCGCCAAACACTTGGGGTTGGATGTTTCTTTCAAAGCTTTGCTAATCTCAGAAAGAGTGGGAATTATGTACAACCCCGTGTCCGGTGAGTAGGGTCATCAGGAGCGAGGTTGACCGACATAGATCCCCATACAGCAGGCGAGCTTGGCAGGAAAACCTGTAGGTAGCGGGCGATCTCGGCATTCGTTAACCGAAGATCGGCATTCGTCGACCAAAGATCAGCAATCGACGACCGCAGATCGACAATCATCGAACGCAAGCTCGGCACTCATCGACCGCGAGTTCGGCAGTCGCCGACCACGAGCTCGGCATTCGCCGACCAAGCCAGGTTTTGTCGACCTGAGTTCGACTATTGGAGGCCTATCGACTGACGATCTCACCGTCCCGGCTCGCGCTCAAGCAAAGCAGCTCGGCAATATCAGGCGAGCTGATCCTCCGAGGTGGCCGAGCTCTCTGACTCGCCCAGGTCTATGAGGTACTTTTTACTATTTTGCCCCCGCCGGTCTGCCCATAGCCCTTCAAAACAGCGGAGTTTGGCTGTTGGCAGACCCAGCCGAGGGCATTTTGGGAATTTCAGGTCAGTTTATTTTGGTTATTGGCAATTCAGATTCTGAAATCTATAAATAGGACACAAGGGGCACCCAACAGGTACATTTTTGTGCTCTCTTGGTCCAGCTATCTAGTGCTTTCTGAGGGTACCTTAGCTCGGCCTTTGGCTAAGGTGGGGAAGCGCTCTAAGATCTTCCGGGTGTGTGGTGGGACCTCCCGCCGAGCCCTTGGGTCAGTTCTTTCCTGTTTTCCTTATTGTTTTGCTTGCAGGAGCGAATTAGGTGCGGGATCACCCCTTCCCCGAGGATAAACTCCACAGGAGACCGAGAAATCAGTTCCAACACAATAGTCAGTTATACAGCACCAATAAGTCCCCGAGTATTGGAATAATTAAGGACTAGTTTTGTAGTTAAAGAAAAACATTATAGAGCAAATAACTACTCCAGAGCCAAATGCTTTTTCTACTACAACTTTTGGGTGGTGTGAATCCCCCATGCCTGATCTTGATGAATTCTTGTTTCAAGATATAGAATCAGAGACAGACAGTATTCAAGTTGACGTTATCACAGAAATTTTAGAGCCAGAACTTCAAGTACAGTCAGAGGCTCATCCAGTTTTGTCTAATGAAATGCTTAAACAAATTAATGCTCTTTATGATAATCCTGTTGATGAATCTAATGATGACGATGAAGAGTCAGATGACTCAGAGGATTCCAGTTCTAAAAAGAGAAAACTCGAGAAAATGGTTCCACCCAGGACTGCTCCAAAAATAAATCCTACTGCTGATACACCTTAATATATTCCGCCCAACATTACTCCCCCTTCAGACACTCCTTACTGGATGAGATACTCAAAGAATGAAATGAAAGCAAGGAAGAAGAGTAGGAGATACTCTCCTCCTCCACAGTTTAGGAGAGGCCTCCCCCTCCTCCTCCTGCAGTAGCATCAACATGCAATGTTTCTCAAGTATAAAGGTCTACATCCTCTCATCATACCAAACCATCTTACAGCAGCAGCAAACAACAGCACAGCTCCCAGGGCAGTGAAAAATATTATAAGAAGCAATGCAGTCAGCAACAAACATCTTAAGAAAGTCAGAAAGAAAAATCAAGTCCACAGAGACCTCCCTCTCCAACATATGATTCAGAGTTGGATCCTAATTCTAGAATGGCCAAGTTTAATGAGTTGATTGCTCTATCTCAGATAAGAAAGGTTAAGGAGGAAGGAAAAGATAACTCTCAATTTTCAACCATGTCATCATACAGGAAGAAGGAATTGGAAATATATCTGGTAAAAAATAATTTCAATGTTAATACTTATATTAATTTACATCCAGAAGCACTAGTGCCCAGAACTGCATCAGTAAAAATTCTTGGTGCTCAAGACATGAAGATGACTCAGAGAGAAGTAGAGGATCCCAGAAGAAAGATCATTTTCATAAAACCTGCACCTTCTTCAGATGCTTCAAAGGAAAAATCATAATCATCTATTTTTTGCATTTTTTGAACATTGATATTATTTTATATATTTAGAAGGCACTTCTGTTCATATCAGCTAAATGTTTTATAATTCTGTCAGATATTTTTATTGCTTTGTGATTTTGCTTATTTTTATTTTGTATAGTGACCTCACCCAAATGGGGGGAGAAAGAATTGGTTTCAAGATAACCTAAACACCTAGACGGGGGGTGAATAGGTACAATTCCTTTTTACTCTAAGGTAGAATATTAATTCAGTTAATCACATAGAATCAAACAGATCTACTGCTACCACATCACAAAAATCACACAATCACACATAATCACAGATGACACACAGTTTTATAGTGTTTCCCCAAATGATGGGTACATCCACTTTCCCTCTTCGCCTATCTAGCAGTGTGCTAGATTCGGCCTAACTTCTTCATTCCTTCCCAGATCTACAGATCTTATAGCTTAAAACCCAGTCTAGGTTCCTACAACTCAGAGTGAGTCCACACTCCTACAACTCAGGTAATTAAGCCCTACCTCAGCCATCACCCAGGCCTACAACTCAGAGAATCAGATCTCCTACCTCAGGCACACAGCCCTACCTCAGCCTTCCCAAGGACTACAACTCAGAGATGTAAATCTCCTACCTCAAGCACCCAGCCCTACCTCAGCCTTTATTACTTAGGCTTACAACTCAGATCAATAATGATCTTACAGAAAAATGATAAAAAAATAACTTGTATCTTTCACCCAAGCTGAGAGAGAATGAGTAGAAAGATTTCTTGATCAGTTCTTGAAGAATCTGATTTCACAGAAATGCACCTGTCTTTGGCTTTTTCAAAGCTTCTTGAATCTGAACACAATAAGGTTGAATTTCTTGAAGATGATCTTCAATCAGCTTCCTTCTTAAATCCAGAAATCAATCTGAATTCTTCTTTGCAGATAGTTCAGGAACTGCTCTTCAGAGACTAGTTGATGATAGTCTCTTTCTTCACTTGAATTGTCGGAGCTCTCTCTCTACAAATTCTTCTGAAGAACTTCTGAAATTCTTCACTTAGATCCACTTGAAAATCTCTGACTGGATTTTCTTGTGTATGTTGGATCTTCTGTTATAATTGTATGTTGAGTACTTTGTCATCTTTTTCCGTCTGTTTTTATATCCTTTTTGTTGATAGAATCTGTCTTTATTTAGACTTCATCCAAAGTTACCGGTTGATCCGATTGCTAACCAACTTCTGATAGATCTGACAGTTACAGTAGACTTATTGGTTATGACAGCTATCAAGTCTTCCAGTAACTTCTTGAAACTTTATCTCTGTCAGCAAAATGTCGAGTCTGAACTTCACATGTGTCGACACAAGTAGACTAAGTATCGATACAATCCTTGGTGGTGTTGACACAGCTCTCATGGTGTCGACACTACTTCTTGACATATCTTCTGTAAGAATGTGTCGACACAAGTCCTGTGTGTCGACACAGTCACTTCTTGTCTTGACACAATTAACTTAGAAGAAATTCTGGTGTGGGTGTCGACACAAGTCCTGTGTGTTGACACAGTTGATGTCGACTGAACTTTCTGTGTGTCGACACAAGTCCTGTGTGTCGACACAGTTGGTGTTGACTGAACTTTCTGTGTTTCGACATAAGTCCTGTGTGTCAACACAGTTGATGTCGACTGAACTTTCTGTGTGTCGAAACTGCTTCTCCAAGTGTCGACACAACTGAGTCCAGGTGTCGACACAGCTTTTCCCAAGTGTCGACACAAGTCTTCACAAGTGTCGACACAGCTTCTTCTGGTGTCGACTCATGGACTTAGAAACTTTTCCTGCATATTCTTAACCTGCACATATAAACTCAAAACAACATCAAATACACCTTGATGAATATCATTGAGCTATGTTATGCTTCTCTAAATCTGGTACATATTTTCCAATGTAACCAACAATATACCCTTATTTGGAGAAGTCATAACCCTTAGTCAATGATATACACCATTTATAATAAACACACATTATGATGTATAAAAACATTACATGACAGGGTAACATATAGGCAAAAGATGTATAGTATGTCATTTCAGAATAATGCAAACACATTGAGCATGAATCATTGTTTTGTTTAAACTATCAAAAGTTTTTCAACAATTAGTTTACATAGATTTTTATAACAACTAAAGATTACATTATTGTAAAATCTAGTTAATCTATTCTAAGGCTGAGCTGGCTCCTTGATGACTATGCCTTTTCCTGGTTTGACCTGAGCCTGCACAGTAGGTTCAACATCATCAGCAGGTTTCTTCCGTTTCAGATCTTTCCTTTTCTGTTCTTTAGCCCTTATCCTTTGCCTTTCAAAATAATGAAAAGGCTTTGGGAAGTACTTGCTAGGCTCCAGAGCATTTGCAGGTAACTTCCCAGCTTTTGCTTTCCTTCTGTATTATAAAATGGCTTCCTGCCTGGCTTCATACTTGTTTCATTCTTGCTCAGTGTACCATTTACCCCTGTCATGGGTCTTGTCCTTCACAGCTTTCCAGGCAGTCAAGATAATATTCTTGAAAGTAGGACTTCATTGTTCAAAATCAGGCTTCGACTCTCCCTCTTCTCTAAACCTTTTCTTTGAGAGCTGAGCTTCTTGCCCTTTATTCAAAGCTGCCACTGAATCTACTTTCTCAATGATAACATTTTTAGTACCCTTTAGAGGGCTGTACATTTGATCAACCAGGTGTTGAATTTCTTCAAAGTTAGAAGGGGGATATATGATTTGAGCTACTTCCTGCTGACCCCCTTCATTTCCTGCAGCTTGAATTCCTGACTCAGCTGTGTTGTCATCATCACAATGTGGTGGATAGCCCAGAGTTGCTCTAATAGCATTTATTATCCATTTGGCATGCTCTGAGCTAGCATTGACTATCAACCTCTCCCCCTTTATGACTTCTCTTTCAATATGATCCCAGAGATCATTCTTTTGGAACCTGATTTGATTAGCCAAATAATTGGTTCCCTCTGTATAATAAGCTTTAAACTTTAGGAGCTGAGAAGATATAAGCTTCTAAGAGGCTTGAATGGAAGATTGGAAAGTGGCTAAATCCTCTTGAAGTTTCTTATCAAACTCTGATTTCTATTTAGCCCTTTCCTCTGTCAGTGCAGTTGCTGTATTCTTTAATTCTGTAACAATCACATTATGTGATTCTGTAAGATTATCATTCATCCTTAGTTGATTTTCTAGGACATAGCCTTTCTTAACAACTATATCATCAACTTTAGTCTTTATTCCTTCTTGTTGGTTTGCTAAGAAAACCACAACATTACCATCTTTATGGAAGCAATCTGTCATCTCCTTTTTATTCTGATTTACCTCAAATCTAATTGATTTGATATATTGAGCCAAGGAAAAATGCAAATCTTTATGGGTCTCATCCATACATTTCTCCATGGCTATTCTTTGTTCATCTAATTTTACTTGCAAAGATATCAGTAAGGAGCTATAATCTTGTGCAGGAACTGGTTGTGGAGCACTTTGCAATGCCCTTTTATAGCTTTGGCTTCTTCTTTCGAAAACCATCAGCTTTCTCTTATTTGCTTGAGTTTTTGCTTCATCTTCAGAAGCTCAGGTACTTGCTATATCAACTCTTTCCTGAGGACTAGGAGGCAGTTCCTTTTCAGTCCTAAGTTGCTCCCCCTCAATTCCAGCTTGCTCCCCCTCAGTCCTGGCTTGCTCCCCCTCAGTTCTTGGTATCTCTATATCAGGGAACAACTCTTCAAGGGTAAACACTTGTTGAGTTTGGACTGGAGGCACTCTTAACTCTGGAGCATCAGCAGTTGTAGATGTATCCTCCATGATAACATCATGTGATTAACTATTGAGTTGAGTGGTCTGGTCAACATCAATCAAGGGCACAGTTAGTGTTTCATCCTCATTATTGAAAATTGTTTGATTAACGTCTTAGATTACCTCAAAAATAGTTTGAGTAGCCATTTCACTTTCTAAGTGTGTTGGCTCTTCCTCAAGATGAGGCTCCCCCTACATCAGATCATCATGTTTAATGTCTTGAGCAGGTGATTTCTCAGTATTCTCTGGCCTCTCTTCATCACACATGTCTTTTATCAGCACTCTATCCCATCTAGAGATTATCCTTAGATCCATTCTCCTCGTGTGATTGATCTTGGATCCAGCAGCCTATTGTATCACTTCTGGAATTGCTTCAGCCAAGTATAAGCTTAATATCCTTCCCAGATTAGGTTTCTTGATGCTTTCTCTAATCTTTTCATATATGACTGCAGACCAATTTGTGTTGATTTTGTAGATGATCCTGGTCATGATGCTGAACATGTAGACTGAGACCCTATCATGTCCAACTGGTTTGCATAAGATGACTTTGCCAACTACTTCAGAAAGGAATTTTCCTTGAACATTCATTCCTTTTCTATTCATGGATGATCCAATTTTCATGGTGGAATCTAATCCACACCACTGGAGTGCTTCCCTGGTCTTGGAAGATGTAACTTCTTCGTCTTCTAGAGTTTTGGTCAGATGAAGAGTTTTTTGTAAGCTCTTCATGATGAGTTTGACATTATTACCATGGACTGAAGACCTAATTTTTAGTCCAGTTGAATCCTAAGTTGCAGCTCCATAAAACTCAATGATTTCCTTCTTACATATCTTTGTAGGTTCTGATGTCAAATACTCCAAGCCATTTTCAGCAATTAGAACTATCACAGCTTTAATCGCTGGTTCAGCATCGTCAAAGTCATTCCGTACCAGTTCATATCCCTCGTTCACGTTTTCGTCAAGTTTCGGCGCCATTGGGGATGGTGAGAAATCTTGAATGGAGAAGAGAGAGTTTGTCGACACAAGAATCTAGTCTCAAAAATCTGGAGAGCGTGTCGACAGGGTTTGTTCTTGACTTATTTATATGTGTTGAAACATTGAAGGTCAAAAGGCGCGGCAAAATTTACTTAGTGTGTCGACACTGTTGAGATGGTGTCGACACAGACTGCTAATGTCTCGACAGAAGTATTGACTACTATGTGTCGACACCAATCGATGATGTGTCGACACAGGCATACTTATTAGTTCAACAGAAATTCTTTATCGACTCTAATTCTAAATGTCGACACAACTTCTGGATGTGTCTACACTACTTCTCTGAAGTGTCGACGCCAATTTTCTAGATGTGTCGACACAACTTCTCTGAAGTGTCGACACCAATTTTCTAGATGTCACGACACAACTTCTCTGTGTCGATATAGACCTCTTTTTGTCGACATAGACCTCTTTTTTCGACACAAAATTACTTAGACAATTTTGTCAATCTAATCTATGTTCAGCATACCTAATTCAATTTTGAAATTATTGAATATAGTTTCATCCAATAACTTAGTGAACATATCAGGAATTTGAAAACTTCTATTGACAAATTCTAAATATATATTCTCTTTTTCTACATGATCCCTAAGAAAATGATATCTTATTTCTATATGCTTTGTTCTACTATGAGAAACAAGATTATTAGCAATAGAAATAGCACTTGTAGAATCACAGAATAAAGGGGTTCTACTTACCTGGATACCATAATCTTTAAGCTGATGTTGTATCCACAACAGCTGTGCACAGCAGCTCCCTGCAGCTACATACTAAGACTCAGCTGTGGAGATTGTCATACTAGTCTGCTTCTTACAGCTCCATGACACCAATCTTCCTCCTAGAAATTGATAGGTGCCTGTTGTACTTCTCCTATATTATTTGCATCATGCAAAGTCTGCATCTGAATATCCAGTAAGTAGAAAATCTCTATTCTTAGGGTACCAAAGGCCTAGATTATGTGTGCCCTTAAGATATCTCAAAATTCTCTTAACATCAGTATAATGAGATTATTTTTGGCAGGATTGGTTCCTAGCACAGACACATATAGCATACATGATGTTAGGTCTACTAGCAGTCAGATAAAGGAGAGAGCCAACTATCCCTCTATACAAAGATTCATCTACAGGTTTTCCTGCATCATCTTTTCTTAAAGGCATACTTGTTCCCATTGGAGTTCTCATGGTAGTGGATGACTCCATACCATACTTCTTAATTAACTCCTTGGTGAAATTAGACTGGGATATGGTCAGGGCATCATCAGTCTGTCTTACTTCGAGTCCCAAGAAGAACTTAAGTTCTCCCATGCTGCTCATCTCAAACTTCCCTTGTATAAGTTTAACAAACTTCCTACAAAGGTTGTTTTCAGTAGAACCAAATATTATGTCATCAATATATATCTGGACTAGGATTATCTTCCCTTTGGATTCCCTAAGCAATAGTGTTTTGTCTATTTTCCTCCTTGAGAATTTGTTCTCAATGAGGAAAGTAGACAAGATTTCATACCAAGCCCTTAGGGCTTATTTCAAACCATATAGGGCTTTCCTAAGTCTATACACATAATTAGGATAGAGTGGATCAATAAAACCTGATGGATGTTCTATATAGACTTCCTCCTTTAAGTCTCCATTCAGGAAGGCTGACTTAACATCCATTTGGAACACTTTGAAACCCTGATAGGCTGCATAGGCTAGGAATAGCCTTATTGCTTCCAACCTTGCCATAGGGGCAAATGTTTGATCAAAGTCTATGCCCTCTTCCTGCTTGTATCCTTTATCTACAAGCCTTGCCTTATTCTTAATTATGATCCCACTCTCATCTAGCTTATTCCTGTAGATCCATTTAGTCCCTATGACATTGTGGTCTTTTAGTTTAGGAACTAACTTCCAGACCTTGCATCTCCTGAATTGATTTAACTCCTCCTACATAGCATCAATCTAGTGTGGATCTTGTATAGCTTCTTCAAATCTTTTAGATTCCTGTTGAGACAAGAAGCTTGAGCATAGTACAGTGTTCAAGATCCTGCTTCTAGTTTGAACTCCTTGTTTAGGATCACCAATAATCTGGTGTACAGGATGGTCCTTTAAATGTCTAACTGTTGCAGGAAGTCTGTTTACAAGTTTGACTTTCTCCAATTTCTTCATTCGGCTGTACTACATGGTCTTCATCAGCATCTTGTGAGTCTTGTACTCCCCTTGGACAACAATCATCATTTTCATCTTCCTGCCTTGCAGTTTGATCTTCTTTGATAGTCAGCATGTCCATATTCTCTTTTATACCTGTACAGCTACAAGAACTACTTGGAAACTCACTGTTAATAAGTCTTGATTCATCAAATATAATATGAACAAACTCTTCTACAACTTGAGTTGTCAAGTTATAGACTCTATATGCCTTACTATTTTTGTTGTACCTAACAAATATCCCATCCTGGGATTTGGCAGCAAACTTTGTTAGGTAAGACTTGCCATTGTTAAGCACATAGCACTTGCAACCAAAGATCCTGAAATAGGATAAGTTTGGTTTTCTGCCTTTCATAACCTCATAGGGTGTCTTTTTGTGGCTCTTAGTGATGGAAGCCCTATTGAGCACATGACATGCAGTGTTTACTGCCTCAGCCCAGAAATATTTTGGCAGAGAAGTGTCACTCAATAGAGTTCTTCCAGTCTCAATGAGAGTTCTATTCTTTCTTTCAGCAATTCCATTTTACTGAGGAGTTCTAGGTGAGGAGAATTCCTGATGAATCCCAAAATCTTCACAAAACTTTGTCATACTTTCATATTGAAATTCAGTTCCACGGTCACTTCTGATTTTCACCACTGAATTGTTCAGTTCATTCTGAATTTGCTTAACAAGGTTGGAGAAAATAGTTGGGGTTTCAGATTTCTGCCTCAGAAAGAAAACCCATGAAAATCTAGAATAGTCATCTACAACCCAAAATGTGTAGACTTTCCTACCTAGACTCTGAACTGACATTGGTCCAAATAAATCCATATACAAGAGGTATAAACACCTCACTGAGTCTTTGGTTTCAAGTCTATGAAAGGAGGATCTGGTCTGCTTGGCTTTTTGACAAGCTGAGCATATTCCATCCTTAATGCACTTAACTTGAGGACCATTTCTCACTAACTCTTTATTAAAGAGTTGACCAATAGTCTTGTATTTTAGATGAGCTAGCCTCTTCTGCCATTTGACACAATGAGAGGCTTTCTCATCAGCTACTAGACAAATAGGAGAATCTTTATTCTCACTCACAAAGTTTAGGAAATACACATTTCCTTTCCTATAACCAGTCAACATGATCTTATGATCACTTGAACTTTTAATATGACAACCATTCTCAATGAATGAAATGTCATATCCAAGATCACTTAGTTGACTTATGCTTATCAAGTTATGTTTCAAACCCTTCACATAAGCCACTTGAGTGATAGTAATTGAGCTGTTAGAAATGTTACCAAACCCTTTGATGACTCCTTTTTCAGAACCACCAAAGATTACTTTAGGTCCATTCAATATGGGTGAGTAGTCCTTCAGCAATCCTCTTGTTCCAGTCATATATCTGGAACATCCACTATCCAAGTACAATAAAGGGGTATGTCCACTTGGACTTATCTGCATCAAATAATTACTTAACCTTAGAACACAAATTGTTATTGGGTCCTTGATTCAGGTTACACTGAAATTTAGCATAATTTGTAACAGTCCTTCTTCTAGGTAAGCTGGCATTCATCCTAACACTAGTGTTGTGCCAACAGTCAATGGCAAAGTGTCCTACCTTGCCACAACACCATCACTCAAATCTAATATACCTCTGTTTAGGTACAGCTTTGCTGTCAGCTATTCTTAATGTTGTAGGTACAGTGTTTCTTTGCTTGAGTGTTGGATACCTCTTGTCATTCAGAATGCCAGACTTACCATGACCATGTATGATATCATGATCATATCTCTTGCTAGGTTGTTGCACTTTTCTGAGAGAAATAGGAGGATTGAAGACAAGTGGCTTAACTATGGCTTTCTTTTCCTTTTGGAATTAGCTGCCCTAGTATTTCCCTTAAAACCCAATCCTGCCTTACCCTTTTGAGACACAAAGTCATCAATTTAGGGTAGGACAGATTTTGGCTTAGAGAAACTAGCCACTAGATCCTTTTCCTTCTAAAGTCTGACTTCCAAACTTTTGATTTGATCACTCTTAAATGTGATTGTTCCCATCTGAATAACAGTTATGTTTTTCAGTTTGGCTATCTCATTCATCTTCTGATCCAGCAGCTTCTCTGAATCAGATGCAGCTAACTTAAGAGCTGCAATTTCCTTAGCCTGAATTTTAGTCAGGTTTTTGCATCTCTTAAATGCCTGCAGCAAATCACCATATTCATCTATAAGTTGATGAATATATCCTTCAGATTCATATCCATCCACATCTCTTGATGCAAATGCTTCTGATTCTAAGCTAATGAAATAATCAGAATCTTCAGATAGACTTTTTACCTTACTTGGACCAGGCTGATCCTGGCAGTGATCTTCATCAGTCAGAGCCATTAGCCCTTTGCACTGATGATCTTCAGTTCCATTTATTGAGTCCAGCAATTGCAAGAACTCATTTTCTTCTTCTGTTGCAAACAGACAAATATAAGCTTCAGCAGCAGATTCAGAATCTGAAGATGATGGATCTGTCCAGCTTTTCTCTTTCTTTGCTACAAAGGATTTCTTCTTCTTGTTCTTATTCCGAGACTTCTTCTTATCTGCAGATTCCTTTCTCTTGTCTGGACAATCAACTACTACATGTCCAGGTCTGTTGCAACAATAGCACACAATCTTTGTAGTTGTTGATTTGCTAGGTTTTGACCTACTCTTGTCCTTTCTAGATGATTTTCTTTTCTGATAATATTCATCCTTGGACTGAGAGGAGGATGGCTTAGTTTTCCACTGCTTCTTGAAAAATCTCTGAAACTGCCTTGTGAAGGCATCAAAGTCCTCATCAGAATGATTGCTGTCTGAGGTGTGACTTTCTGAACTTTCAGAAATCACTTCTGCAGCTTTCTTAGGAGGAGATAGAGACATCCTCCTGTCCTTTCTTGTGGCTTCTGCCTTGAAGGCCACTGACTTTTCTCTATGGTCAACTTTAGAACTTTTCTCTTCCTCCTTTGTGGCCATGAGTTGCATTTCAAAAGAAAGCAATTTGTCAAATAGAGTTGGAGGAGAGGTTTCTGCAAGTCTGGCCACTTCCTTAACAGTTATATATATTCTGGATTAGATGCTTCCATAAACAATCTGACCCTTTCTTTCCATATTCCAAATATTTTCTTCCTACATATAGGCAACTTCATGGAACCATGTTCCTTATGATTTTCTCCTGAACCCATCTGTTCAAATTTATTCTGCCTCATAGATCTTACTCAGACTGTTAAGTCTATCTTTGAGTAACCTCCCTCTGATACCACTTGAAAGAATTGGTTTCAAGATAACCTAAACACCTAGAGGGGGTGAATAGGTACAATTCCTTTTTACTATAAGGCAGAATATTAATTCAGTTAATCACATAGAATCAAACAGATCTACTGCTACCACATCACAGAAATCACACAATCACACACAATCACAGATGGCACATAGTTTTATAGTGGTTCCCCAAATGATGGGTACATCCACTTTCCCCCTTGGCCTATCTAGAAGTGTGCTAGATTCGGCCTAACTTCTTCATTCCTTCTCAGATCTACAGATCTTATAGCTCAGAACCCAGTGTAGGTTCCTACAACTCAGAGTGAGTCCACACTCCTACTACTAAGGAAATTAAGCCCTACCTCAGCCTTCACCCAGGCCTACAACTCAGCGAATCAGATCTCCTACCTTAGGCACACAGCCCTACCTCAGCCTTCCCAAGGGCTACAACTCAGAGATGTAAACCTCCTACCTCAGGCACCCAGCCCTACCTCAGCCTTTATAACTTAGGCTTACAACTTAGATCAATAATGATCTTATAGAAAAATGATAAAAAAAAATAATTTGTATCTTTCACCCAAGTTGAGAGAGAATGGGTAGAAAGATTTCTTGATCAGTTCTTGAAGAATCTGATTTCACAGAAATCCACCTGTCTTTGGCTTTTTCAAAGCTTCTTGAATCTGAACACAATAATGTTGAATTTCTTGAAGATGATCTTCAATCAGCTTCCTTCTTAAATCCAGAAATCAATCTGAATTCCTCTTTGCAGATAGTTCAGGATCTGCTCTTAAGAGACTAGTTGATGATAGTCTCTTTCTTCACTTGAATTGTTGGAGCTCTCTCTCTCTACAAATTCTTCTGAAGAACTTTTGAAATTCTTCACTTAGATCCACTTGAAAATCTCTGACTGGATTTTCTTGTGTATGTTGGATCTTCTGTTGTAATTGTGTGTTGATTACTTCGTCTTCTTTTCCCGTCTGTTTTTATATCCTTTTTGTTGATAGAATCTGTCTTTATTTAGACTTCATCCAAAGTTACCGGCTGATCCGGTTGCTAACCAACTTCTGACAGATCTGGCAGTTACAGTAGACTTGTTGGTTATGACAGCTGTCAAGTCTTCTAGTAACCTCTTTAAACTTTGTCTCTGTCAGCAAAATGTCGAGTCTGAACTTCACATGTGTCTGACACAAGTAGACTAAGTGTCGACACAATCCTTGGTGGTGTGGACACAGCTCTCATGGTGTCGACACTGCTTCTTGACATAGCTTCTGAAAGAATGTGTCGGCACAAGTCTTGTGTGTCGACACAGTCACTTCTTGTCTTGACACAATTAACTTAGAAGAAAAACTAGTGTGTGTCGACACAAGTCCTGTGCGTCAACACAGTTGATGTCGACTGAACTTTTTGTGTGTTGACACAAGTCCTTTGTGTCGACACAGTTGATGTCGACTGAAATTTTTGTGTGTCGACACAAGTCCTGTGTGTCAACACAGTTGATGTCGACTGAACTTTCTGTGTGTCGACATTGCTTCTCCAAGTGTCGACAAATTGACTCCAGGTGTCGACACAGCTTTTCCCAAGTGTTGACACAAGTCTTCACAAGTGTCAACATGGCTTCTTCTGGTGTCGACTCATGGATTTAGAAACTTTTCCTGCATATTCTTAACGTGCACATATAAACTCAAAACAGCATCAAATACACCTTGATGAATATCACTGATCTATGTTAGGCTTCTCCAAATTTGGTACACATTTTCTAATGTACCCAACAGGTGGAGATTGTTGGAACCCTACTTGTGATTTTGGCTAGGTTAACTATTAGGTTTGATGGCCCATCATGTATAATCTAAGGTCATATGTTAGTCTCATGGTTAAGGTCAATCACTTAAGGGTTAGATTACTGAGACCTACCTTCAGAAGACTTCCGAGAAAACAAGACTTAAGAGACAAGGCAGTTTTGAAGATTACAGAAAAGGTATTTGATGATAGTTGAACTCGGCTCGACGATCGTCGAACTCTGCTCGACGATCGTCGAACTCAGTTCGACGAACTCAGAGTTCCTTCTCTGAGTTGAGCTTGACGAAAGTCTAGCTCAGGTCGACGAACTGTGAGCCTATATCAGAAACTCAGCTCGATGAAGTGCCTTCTCAACTCGACAAACTTGGGGCTCAGTTTGGCAAGTACATTTTTTTGTTCGACGATCTTGGAGCTCAGCTCGACGAAGGTGAATTATCAGCTCGATGAACTTGGAGCTCAGGCCGACGAATACTTTACTGAGTTCGACTAACTCCATCCAAGTTCTGCTAGACTAAACTTCTCTGCAGTTTCTCAATTCGACTAAGGCTGTTTAATTTCAGATACTAAGACAGTAATACTCTGATAGTTAATGCATAATATTCTCAAGAATATAGTCGTTTACTGGTAGAATTAATTAGGGTTTTGATAGAGTTATTACTTAACATATTTATTGGGATAGTTGGGGAAATACATTGAAGACAAAATCAATTGTTTCAATTCCCAGAAAATATGCAGAGGACTTCAAGGAATACAAAATTCAAATCAGCAATCAATATAAAAAAAGAAATTTCAGAAGATTGCACAGTACAAGTGTAACAGTCGAGAATAAGAATTACAGTCAGTCGGGAATTAAAAGAAAGAGAAAATCTGAGCAATTAGAGAACAAGAAATAGATACAGAGAACATCTTTTTCATCATCTTATTCTTCAAGTTTTCTTCCAGCAACACAATATTCAATCTAAGACCAATAGCTCCATCTCTCAGAATCATTTACTAGAAGAAGAAGTGTTCATCTTTGAAGGCTACACCCTGAAGCAAGGTCTCCTCCCCTGATCAGATTTTTATAACTCAGGGGGAGCATTGACAACATCATCAAATCCACTAGTCTTCTCTAAGATTATTGACAAAGAAGAACATTTCAACCTTTTTGTTTATTCCATCCAACTATGTACAGGGTTATAACTCCCTTCAAAAGTTAAACCTTTGGTTTTCAAGTCTCCTGATCAAAAGACTTGGTTTGGTTTTTGGGCACCTGATCAAAAGCTCAACGGGTTGCTAGATCTCCCTTAGAAATAGATCTTGTGGTGACAGGGCACCTAAACAAAAATATGTTGTGGCAGGGCACTTGATTAAAAACCTGTAGTGGATACCTACCGGGGTGGTAGAAGAGTTGATGTACCTAGGTTTATTGGGGAACCACTATAAATTTCCTTGCGTCGTCAGGTTGTTCTCTACTTTCTTATTTGTTTAGTTCTGATATTTTCTTTTCTTATATATATATATATATATATATATATATATATATATATATATATATATATATATATATATATATATATATATATACTAGCATCTTCAAACGGGCTTCGCCCGTTCTCAATGTGTCACTGCGGGATTCACCCGCAATCAAGCGGCCTTCACCCGCTTGACCCCCCGGCGGTCTTCGCCCGCCCCCCGTCGGAGCCCTCCGCCCGGGAGTTGTTTAGTATCTCAATAAAATGAATTAGGCTTTTATAATTATCAAATCTTTTATAATTAGGCTTCAGTGCTTCACCCACCCGGGAGAAGACATATTGAATTTTGGGTGAAGACATATTGAATTTTTGGCACATAAATGAAGCCTAATTATAAAAGACATATTAATTATTAAAAAAAGGGAAAAAAATAAATCCCATACCGCACTCCCGCCCCCTCACGGGCTCACCCTTGCCGCCGCCAACGGACCCGCCGGGGAGCCGCCGTCGGCCTGCCCGGCGCCCACCGGCGGGTTCGCCGGCCTCCGGCGAACCCATCAGGGGTCGTCCGGCGGCGATCGGACAGGGCCAGCGCCGTGGTGCCCCTGCCCGCTCGCCGCCATACGACCCCTGGCGGGTCATCGGAGGTCGGCGAACCCGCCGGTGGGCGCCGTGCAGGAAGCCGTCGGCTCCGCCGGCGGCGGCGGGGTTGAGGCTGTGAGCGGGAGGGAGCTCAAGATGAGTATCAGGTTTTTTTGGCAGTAAATAGTGCTTTTTTGGAGGGATTTTGATATTGGCAGGCCCTTTGTTGAGATCCAATGTCCAGAAGCGAATTTTTGGAGATCGGACGGTCCAGATGAGTTTCATGGTATGCTTTGAGATATTCTTATTGTTTTATATGATAAAGATATATATATATATATCACCTACTTTAATCCGCTGTAAAAATAACTAAAAGTTTTTAAAATACTCTATTCACCCCCCCCCCTCTCTTTAGTTAGTTAGATCAATCCCTCAGTATCTGAGGTATCCCTTTCAGCCTGTTTGAGTTGGATGCACTAAATCTGAGGGTTGCTCTACATATACTTCTTCCTTGAGATTATCATTGAAGAATGTTGATTTGACATACATTTGGTATACTTTTAAACTTTTGTATGTAGCATTAGCGACGAACATACTTATTTTCTCTAGTCTTGCAACTAGCGCAAGTGTTTGATCAAACCAAATGCCCTCTTGCATGTATCCTTTTGTTACCAATTTTGTTTTGTTCTTCACAACTACACCATTTTCATACAGTTTTTTTCTAAAAATCCACTTGCTAAAAATTATGTTATGACCTTAAGGTTTGGGCACAAGATTCCATATCTTGCATCTTTTGAATTGTAGTAGGTCTTCCAGTATATCATTGATTCAAAATAGAACTTTGTTAGCATTTTCAATTTTTTAGGCTTCACCTGAGACAAGAAGCTCCAAAATAGAACTTCATTATGTATTCTGCTCCTTGTGGTAACTCCTTGGCAGGCATCTCCAATTATGAGAGTGTTGGGTTGATCTCTCAGGTGTCTTGTTGTTGTAGGCATTCTGTCAGCAGCAGCCTGACCTGCTGGAATGTTTCTAGCAAGCTTATCCTCTTCAGTAATATCTTGATTTTCTTCAGCTCGATGAACTTCTTCACTAAGTACTTCAATTTGTGAAGAATTCTAGCTTGCGCCTTTCTTTTCTTGATTGAACAGTTCTTGCATGTTTAGCTCAGTACCTACAATGTTAAGAACATTAGACCAGCCCTTGTATATCATGTTGTTCTTATCAAAAATAATTTGTATGGATTCTTCAACTATAACGGTCTTCCTATAGAGTACTATATATACTCTACTATTGGAGTTATATCCAACAAGAGTACCCACACTGCATTTCTTAACAAATATAGTTAACTAAGACTTTCCATTTTTCAAAATATAGCATTTTCAACGAAAGATTCTGAAATATAAAATGGTTGGTTTTCTGCCCTTTAGAAATTTGTAAAGAGTTTTCCCATGAAACATGTTGATAGAGGCCATGTTTAGAACTTGATATGTTATATTGATTACCTCTGCTCAAAAATATTTTGGAAGATAGGAAGAACTAAGCAATGTTTTAATTATAAGACCCCTCCCTCCCAGAACACAAGACACGGTCGAGGGGACTCTTATACCCAGAATAGCCGCCTTATGGTTGTGTCAGCATACGTGCTAGTCTGTACCACAAGATTCCTATCCTGCCGGCCAAACCAATATCATCCATTCCAACACAACATAAAGAATATAAATAGAATTCAAATCCACACAAGTATATAGTCCAAATGAAGTATAACAAAAATATGAGGCAATGACGGCTTTTATAATATCAGAGTACATAATTTGACCAAAAAAGCTACAACATAAGTCTCTAAAAACTCACATCTGTCACCGATGACAGCAAAGCTATCATAGAATCAGGCACTGTCACCCTGGCCTGTATGCCCTCCAGCTTGACCTGCTGCCACTGTTCAATCTGCGGGATTCATCCTAAAATTGAAGACGTAGCAACCGTTAGTCATAAAGACTAAGTGTCTATCACATCCGTTAACCCCGTCGGCTCTTAGGCACCAGGCCGTAGAAGGAATAAGAGTAGAATATATATATGTAAGAAGTAGTACAAGCAGGTGGAAAATCTATATATCAGGAGTAGTAAAAGTAGCAATGTATAACATTATTATCAACATTCTATTCTAGCAATTCTACTCAATTCATATCAATCCATTAAGCAAATAAATCAACAATAGGAAAGTAACTTAACTTATAAAAATGCTCATACAGATTTATAAGTTAAGGATCAGCATAACAATAAAGTAACACATGTATAAGAGTGCCCATATAAACATATATGATAAGGATCTATGTGGTGCAATACAATGATATGAATGCACTATGATGAATCACCCATGGTTACATACACGCACACTGCTATGTGGACACAGACCTTTAGTTCTCACTTTTAGAGCAGGTATCTAACCTCTCAGGAGCCATCCATCATGTCTAGACGGTGACAGTAGAGCGGGCATCTCCACTACTAGGCGGGTGTCCACACTGTAAAGCATAGGCCTCCGTACGCCTCAATGCTAAGAAAATGACAGCGGATCCCATGCGTACTATAGCTAAGAGGGGTCTCGGGGTGATGTGCAGCAAGAACACATCCCAAACTAGCCTATCATCGTGGCATGGAAGAAGCCTATGGGAGTGTATCAACAAAGGACCAAGCCCAATCGTCCACTTGGCATAGAAGGAGCCCCGAGAATGAGCACTGAGGACCAAGCGCAACTATACAATATATATCTGTCAACTCCCATCGGTGTGACGACTAGCAAGCCTGTAGAGATGCCACACTATCCCAGGATTATGACAATGCGTGTTAACTCACACCGCATGTAATATCGCATGTCCTTGCCATCAACCATCCAAGTGCTCCCACCGAGTCCCTTTTAATCATTACCAATCCAGTGCTGAAAAGCACTCTAGGGCTCCACACTGAGTCCCTTATCATCATTACCAATCCAGTGCAGTCAAATACTCACGCACTTATACCTTTCACAGTTCTGTGCTCTCAAGCACTCAAGGGTTCAACATCAACATAGGTGGCAAGCCACCTTGAACAACATACCAATCCTATACTGAATCCTTTAGGGAGACACACTGTGTGTAGTGGACTATAAAAATTATCGCATCCAACACTTGAGATGATGATTCAACATTTTTCATGTCCATGAGATTTACCTCATCTGATTCCTTGCTTATAATCAAGCATTCACAAACAATTATGCTTTCATATACTTATCCCAACAATTTATTAACTCTCCATGTATCCATGAAGCATGATATTGTAAGTATAGATTACACATTCAATTATCGGGCACCACACCCTCTATCAAAACTTTTATCATTCATCAGATTTCAATCGCGTGCATCCTTATCGGATTTCACAGGTAGCCATTTGTGCAACCAAATCATATCAAGACATTTTGTTCACTAATTTCCCCAAACCATTTGTTTATTAAATTCCTCCAAACCATTTGTTTATCTCGGCTTCATATAACTAGGCTCATCCAAACCTCAACATCATCTTGCTACATATCTTCTACCTAGTCCAAACTATGTTATACACTAACCCTAAAGCATCCTGCATATAAGTTGGTACCATGCTGCAACTTCGACTGGACATTCCTAGAGCAACGAAGCTCCTATGAAAACAATTAACCATTTGTTGGAAAGGTCTTTCCGATGACTACAACTTTAGTGTTCAGCCAAGACCTAGATCTGGCCGAATAATGCTCGAAAACGGCCTTGAATTCCACTCCATTCAGAAAATAGATTTCTGCTCACATCTTATAGAAAAACGAATGCAATCGGTTCGTCTTCTTCCATTAGCAATCGGTTTAAAACCACATACAACACATCCTCCTCCCTTATTCACCCTCAAAAGATCATTCTTCCTCACAAAAAATAGGAGAGGTTGAAGATAACTAATCCCTAGGATGAGGTCCTAACATGATCGTTTCCTAGGAGATCTTCATCAAGCACAAGTCAAACTCTTTTGAGTCGACATCTCTCCTATATCACAAGTAAATATCATGCACAAAGGGAGGGGGTAGGAAGCTTACCTCATTTCTGTCCATGGATCCCGTCACTCTCCTAGGAAACATCATTCTATCTCATTAGTATTGTCTCGAAAGGAAGTTCGGCCTCCCAAAAATCAGCATACGACGACTTCTTCATTTTTTTCGGGCTCGGCAAGTAACGATTCAATAAAGAAGAAAGAAGTGACATGTAACACCCCAAATTTCCTAAGCTGGGAGATGCTTCTCTGGGGTTTATCGCTTACTGGTAGCTAGTTACCGCCTGGTGGTAGCTCCAGGGTCTGCATCACTTCTCGAGAAAGGTGTTACCGTGCGATGAAAAGTTATTACCGCACGACGGTAGCAGGGTAATTAATCTAGCAGACCTCTCGGGAAGCTATCGCCCGGCGATAGTGTTACCGCTAGTGATAGCAGAGTCAATTAAATTGATATGTTTCTCGGGATACTATCGCGCAACGGTAGAAGTTAGCATGCGGCAATAGCGGATGGTGTCATGTCGTAGCCGGCATACTATATCCCGCAGTATTAGCGCCCTATCGCTCGTCGGTAGTGAAACCATAACGGCATTGGCAACATGTAGGCCTATGATTGGATGGTTTGAGTGGTTGCTCTCTAAACAAGTCATTGAATTAAGGTACCATGCTGCGGTAGCTAGTTAGCGGGCAGCGGTAGCTTTATTTATATGCCTAGTTTGTCCGTTTACTCCATTTCTTTTCGAGTTCCTGGTCTTCATGGAGGAGGAGCACCGGTGCAATAAGGGAGATCTCACCGCCATTGATGTTCTAAATCCCCGTTTCGCAAGCCAAGTTCGGATCTATGGAGGCAAGGTCGTTGCGGTCGCGTTCATCGGTCTAGATTTTTATCATGGCACCAAAGAGAGCAAAAAGGGTAATGATTCTCAACTTGGACATGTGAAGTCCTATTACTTTTACATAGGAAAACCTCTCCCGCAAGTGTGCAGTGAGAGTGAGTTTTTCCTTCAAGTAGATACGGTATGTACTCATAGTTTTTGCATATAGTGTTTGGAATAGAAATAAGAACATAGGCATGGTGTGTGAAGCCCATCTGGACAGGTTGGTCTGGAATGGTGATGTTTTTCATTATGCTTGTATTGGTTAGAGAAGACTCTGTGATGTTTGTTATTCGGGTTTCGACACGGTAGATTGCAGCAGGTAACCATGGGGACTAACTCCAAGGAGCACCAAGAAAACTGGGTTGAATCACATTTCGGCCAGGTACCGCGCGACAGTAGTACTACTGTAGGCGGTAGATCCTTGAGAGCTTTGTTTGTGGTCTATGTCATGGAGACTTGGGGCCTGTGAAGTGGAGCTGAAAGCACTGAGAGCACATCCAGTTGGCCTGCGAGCCACCCTTGTATCATAACGTGGTTATGTTTTGATTGGAGAAATTGGAATGGGGAGGCCGACCCGCATCGTGTTTGTTTGCCCCAGCAATGTGAGCAACGGGAACTGGCTGAACCTACCATGTTGCTTTGCAGAGCGTCCGTGGGTAGTGTTACCTGTCGCTGCCATAATTATGGGTATTAGGCCTTGTGCAGGTCATAAAGACTACTAAAATGCTCATGTTGTTGTCGTCTGGAGAACGGTGGTGTGTCACTAGTTTTTGTTTGGACACCGAGAATGTGCACTGAGAGCACATGGTGTGTGGTCATTCGTGTCTACGTCTGTGGTGAAGTGAGTACCGCTAATATAATTCACTTTCATTGCTATGTTTGGTTTTGCTAATATAATGCAGGAAGGAGTACCACTACCTCGAGTAGAGGGAGGTGTCATTTTAATTTGGTCAGCTTTAGATAACCGTTTCCTTATTTTACCACAGTTCGGTGGATTGTTCTTGCAGGAACGGGTGAGCGAAGGGCCAAGTAGCGGGCTAAGGCCCTTGATGCTGGGCTTCCCCTTGAAGGCCAAATCGAAGTGTTTACATTTACTATTTTCATGTATGGCCGGCCTGCATGCCGATGTATTGAAACACTTATTGTTTAAGAAAACATTGTAATGACATAAGTTCTAGACTCCTTGTGTATTTGCTTTTTCATTCGTGCTTTGGGCTATATTGTACATTCATGTTTTGGGATGGGTTCATCAAACTTGTTTAAAAGCTTCCGCTAGAACGCCCTTTGTTAGGACTCGAAAATTTATATTTGTACTTTGGTATTAATAGGTAACTCAACAGACTGTCCGTGGTATATTGCATGGGGCCCCGACCGGACCTTCTATTATATCCCATATGACGGACGAGGTTGTTAAAAATTGGTATCAGACTACGGTGTTGGTCTTTCTTTGGAGAATTCGTGGATGAATTCTTTTTAAGGTGTGGTGAGCAAAGGTATGTGCGTCATCGTTATAACATGAAGTGAACACATGAATGCCCACTTAGGAATGGAAAATACACATTTTTGAGGAACCTGCGTGTTCCTATGTCTGTTTTTTGCAATTTTATTTGGTAACTTATTGTTGTGTCCTGCAATAATAGGAGACCAGGAGTGGTGTTGGATAGTCAGAACGTCCTCACTCTGTGGAAAGCAGTGCACCTAATGATGCGCCGACAACCCCTCCTTCAGCAGAGAAAATAAGACCTGTAGCTGACGCGATGTTAGCGATGATCAACGCCCAGCCAGGGAGGTAAGCACAATCTCCTGCCTCTATTGTGGAGTAGTTGCCGCTTCGTACGACAGAGCCTCGAGTGGTGGAAAGCGTGGCTGTAGCTCCTTTGGAGGTAAGAAGAGCGACATAAACGCAGCTTAAACATGTGAAGAGATTCAATCCCCTGGTATTTACGGTGATTGGAACCCCAACACAGGCTGAGGATTGGCTCTCTCATGTTAAGAGAGTAATGAGATCGACAGAAACAAAGGAATGGCAAAAGTCAACCATAGCCGCTTTCCTGTTGGATGGAGAGGCGAGATTGTGGTGGGAAGATTTAGAGCTACATCTCTTGGTTGGAAGACAACTCACTGATGTTTTAATGGACCAGTTCCCGAAGTTATTACTGGCCAGATACATCCCCTCAGCTCAGAGGATAGACATCGAGAATAAGTTCGAGAGACTAACACAAGGAGATAGTAGCGTGGATGAGTATCTCGACGAGTTTGCGAGCATGGGACATTATGCTGGCGCTACTTTTGCTGACAAGGTGCGTAAGACCATCCAGTTCTATGAGGGTCTACGTGATGACATAAGGCTACTGCTCTCTGGGCCTATGACATGGGGTTTCCTAACTCTGGTCAATACCGCCCGATCTCTGGAGAATGATATGAAGAGAGTTCAGGAGAAGAAGGACTCAAGCTCGAAGAAGTAAGATTTCAAGGTGTCGAGCTTGTCAGAGTCTGGGTTTCGTAAGTGGAACAAGAAGGCGAGTACTTCGGGTCCAGCCCCACCTTTGGGTGCATCTGGAGGTACTACAGTGCGAGGCCCGGTTACTTGCTATAATCCTGGCAAGCAGGGACACTATGCCCGAGAATGTTGGATTGGACTCCTAAAGTTAGAGAAGAAGCCTGGAGCAACTTATGCGGAGAAGGGAAAGGTGGTGGAGTGCACCGCAACCCACAACACACTAGCCAAGCCTAGAGTTGATAACCTTGGTCAACCGGAAGCCATAAAGCAGGCTGATGTTGTGACAGGTATGATTTCATTCAATAACACGTTTAGCTTTACATACTTATTGCCTTATGCGCGTTAGCATGTGACTTGTTATGCTAGGCTTTATTTTGATCTTTAATTTTTCGAAAAGGGCACTGTTCGATACAGGAGCTTTGCACTCCTTTTTATCCTAGGAATTTGTATCGCACATCGGAGTGCCTTCTTCGATGTCAATGGATAAATTGGATGTGTTGCCGCCTAACGGGAGTTCTATGCGGGAGGATAGAGTTTATTGCTTGAAGGTAGGGATTGGGAGTCAAGAGCCTGACTTTCAAGCATCGCTACTACCGATAATGTAGTTTGATGTGATCTTGAGCATGGATTAGCTCTCGGAGCAGCGTGCGTACATTGATTGCAATCGCAAGGTGGTCAGACTGGGGGTGTCTATAGAGCGTGAGACGACATTCTCTCGCATGAGGGGATCTAGCAAGACTTTGATGTATGCAATCCAGGTGGTTAAGGCAGTTGATATTGCTATAGAGTTTGTTATCATGTTAGTGGACACTTTAAAGCACAAGCCAGGTCTGGAAGGTATCCTGGTCGTATCAGAGTTTCCTAACGTTTTTCCTGAAAATCTCCCTAGTGCCCCACGTCAGCGTGAGATCGACTTCACCATCAAGCTAGTGTAAGGTGCCAAGCCTTTGTCACGCTCTCTGTACCGCTTAGTGCCTAAGGAGATGGCAGAATTGAAGGTACTGCTGCAAGAGCTATTAGATCAAGGGTATGTGTCTCCAAGTTCATCTCCTTGGAGCGCTCCAGTCCTTTTTGTTAAAAAGAACAGAAGCATAAGACTGTGTATTGATTACCAAGAGTTGAATAAGCTCACAGAGAAGAATAGATATCTGATCCCGAGGATTGATGTTTTGTTCAATCAGCTAGTCGGGTCGACTGTGTACTTGAAGCTGGATTTGAAATCTGGGTACTATTAGCTGAGAATTAGGGAAAGAGACATTCACAAGACGGCTTTCAGCACACGTTATGGGCATTATGAATTCACGTCATGCTATTTGGGCTAACGAATGCGCCATCCGTGTTTATGGATTTGATGAACAGGACATTCAGAGAGTACTTGCACCAGTTCGTGATAGTCTTCATCAATAATATACTGGTGTACTCACAGTGCGAGGAGGATCATTTCAAGCATCTTCATATGGTTTTGGAGACCCTGGGGTCGAACCAACTATATGTCAAATTCTCTAAATGTGTGTTTTTTCTGTCCTTGTTAGCATTCCTTGGTCACGTGGTTAATGGAGTGGGAATTGCAGAATATCCGGTGAAGGTAGCTACGATACGGGAGTGACCTGTGAACTCTACTTTGTCGGAAGTCAGGTGTTTTCTGGGGCTTGCCGACTATTACAGGTGCTTCGTGGAGAACTTCTCACAAATAGCACTTCCCCTCACTACCCTGACAAGGAAGGATCAGAAGTTTGTTTGGTCACAGTAGTGTGCACAAGCCTTCGAAGAACTAAAGTATCGTCTGACCACGACACCTACCTTATGTTCGTTGTGTGGCTCAGAGGGCTTTGAGATTTACATTGATGCCTCAGGGAGTTGTTTAGGCTATGTTCTGGTTCAGCATTGGAAGATGATAGCATATGGCTCGCGTCAGTTGTAGGTGCATGAGAGGAATTACATGGTCCATGATTTGGAGTTTGGGGCCGTGGTATTCGCTTTTAAGCTTTGGAAGCATTTTCTATATGGGATTAAGGTCGATATATATTCAGATCACAAGAGCCAGAAGTACATGATAAATCAGAGACATTTGAACATGTGCCAGCATAGGTGGATGGAGTTCCTTGGGGACTATACCTTGGAGATTCATTATATTATGGGGAAGCGGAACGTTGTGGCAGATGCTTTGAGTGTAGGACCAATGGAAGGGCCAACTGGATACAAATGCTCGACAAGGGACTCATTAGTTATTTGGAGGCCTTGGGGATCTCTTATCTTGACAATGGATCTTGTACAAACACGTGTTTGAGTTGGACGAAGATTCAATATGCCTTGCGGATAGGATTCAGCGGGCCTTGGAGTTGGATGTGAGCTTGAAACATCACGTGAAGGGGACCGTTGATGGGTGTAAAGACCAATTCTCTATCGACGATGGCCTTTTATAGAAAGGCAGTCGATTGTGTGTCCATAATGTGGGGAAGTTACGAGAAGAATTGATGTTTGAGGCGCATTTCACAAAGTACTTGATTCACCCCGGGAGCATAAAGATGTTCAAGTACATGAAGAAACTGTTCTGGTTGTCAGCTATGAAGAAAGACATAACACTATGTTTGATGATATGTCAGACGTGTGCCTTAATAAAGGCCGAATTCCATAAGCCTGGTGGATTTCTGAAGTCCTTGCCAATACCAGAGTGGAAATTTGATGACATCTCTATGTATTTCGTGCACGACTTGCCGAGATCGCACAAGGGGAATGATGTCATATGGGTGGTTCTTGAGCATTTAATGAAGGTGTCACACTTCATACCCAATATGAAGGATGATTTAGTAGAGAAACTAACGAAGCTTTACATGGACAGCATAGTCCGTTTTGACGACGTACACCAGAGCATCATTAGTGACCTAGATGGTCATTTCACATCTAACGATTGGAGGCCCAATCATTAATTGTTGGGTACCAAGTTGAACTTCAGCATGACTTTTCACCCATAGATAGATGGTCAAACTGAAAGGGTCAAAAAAATGATGGAAGATATGCTTCGTTTGTGTGCTTTGGATTTTGGGAAAAGGTCAGAGGACCATCTTTCTATGATTGAGTTCACGTATAATAACAGCTACCAAGCAAGCATTCTGATGAATCCTTTTGAGGCTCTATACGGAAGGAGGTGTCGTAATCCATTGTCTTGAGTAGAAATTGGAGAATCAAAGCTGTACAAGTGAAGGGACGTTGAAGACACTACTTCAACAATACAGTTGATTCGAGAACGGCTATTGATTGCACAAGATAGGCAGGCCAAGTACTATAATGCCAAGCATCGAAACATGGAGTTTACGGTTGGCGATTGGGTATACCTCAAGATAAAACTATTTAAGGGTGTTTCAAAGATTCGACGCTTAAAGAAGCTTATTCCGAGGTATGTTCGACCTTTTGAGATCGTGCAACGGGTTTTTAAAGCCGCCTAATGTTTGCCTCTTTCGGTGGAGTTGAGCGGTTTGCAGGATGTATTTTACATCTCGGTGTTACGGAAGGCAATTCAAGAGCCTACTAAAGTGATTGTCGTGAATCAAGTGCCGGTCGAAAGTGGGTTGACGGCGAAGGTCATGCCCATTCGGATAGAGGACGTAGAGGTCAAGCATCTGCGGAACAATTCCTTTAATATTGTCAAGGACCTTTGGGACCATTATGTCCGAGAGGAGTAGTCTTGGGAGAGTCGGAAAATGATGAGGGAGGAGTTCCCTGTGCTATTTATCTATGGTAATCAGATGCACTATTTCCTTTTTATATTTTCCCGTAACGTCAAATTTCAGAACAAAATTTCTTTAAGTGGGGGAGTATTGTAACACCCCAAATTTCCTAACGCGGGAGATGCTTCTCTGGGGGTTATCGCTCGGCGGTAGATAGTTACCACGGGACAGTAGTTCCAGGGTATGCATCGCTTCCCGACAAAGTATTTACCTTGCGGCTGAATGTTGTTGCCACGCAGAGGTAGCAGGGGAATTAATCTAGCAGACCTCTCGGGAAGTTATTGCCCGGCTATAGTGTTACCACTAGCGATAGCTTAGTCAATTTAATTGATATGATTCTCAGGATCTTACCGCGCGGCGGTAGAAGTTAGTGCGTCGTGATAGCGGCTGGTGTCGTGTCGTAACCAGCGTCCTCTATCGCGCGACATTAGCATCCTATCATGCGGCGGTAGTGAAACCGTAATGGCGTTGGCCACGTGTCGGCATATTTTTGTTGGGTATGGGCGGTTGCACTCGAAACGAGGCGTTGAATTAAGGTACCGTGTAGAGTTAGCTAGTTACCCCACAACGTTTGCTTTAATTATATTCCTAGTTTGGTTGATTTCACTCCATTTATTTTGGAGTTCCTGGTCTTTGTATAGTAGGAGCAACGGTGCCGCAAGGGAGATCTCACCGCCGTTGAGGTTTCGAAGCACTGATTCTCAAGACGAGTCCAAATCTGTGGAGGCAAGATCATTGTGGTGTCTTTCATCCATCTAGATTTTAACATGGCACCAAAGAGAGCGCAAAGGGTAACAATTCTCAACTTGGACCTATGAAGTCCTCTTCCTTTTGCATAGGAAACCCTCTCCCGCGAGTGTGCGGTGAGCGTGAGGTTTTACTTGAGGTAGATATGTTATATCCCCGTAGTTTTTGCATATAGAGTTCGGAGTCAAAGTACGAATATAGGCTTGGTGTGTGAAGCCCATCTGGTCAGGTTGGTCTGGATTGGTGATATTTAAAATTATGCTTATATTGGTTGGAGAAGACTATATGATGTTTGCTTTACGGGTTTCTACACGGTAGATTATAACATGGAACCTTGGGGATTAAATCCAAGGAGCACCCAGAAAACTGGGCTGAATCGTATTTCATCCGTGTACCGCAACGCGATTGTGCTACCGCAAGCGGTAGCTCCTTGAGATCTTTGTTTGTGGCCTGTGTCATGGCATCTTGGGGCCAGTGATATGGGGTTGAGAGCTCTGGGAGCCCATCCAGGTGGCCTACGAGCCACCCATGTATCATAACGGGATTATGTATTGATTTGTTAAAAGGGAATGGGGAGGCTGACCCACATCGTGGTTGTTTGCCTCAGCAATATGAGCAACGGGAAAGGGCCAAACCTGCCCAGTAGCTATGCTAAGCGTTCGTGGGAAGTGTTACCTATCGCTGCCATAATTACGTGTCTTAGGCCTTGCGCAGGCCCTAAAGTCTACAAAAATGCTCATGTTGTTGCGGTCTAGAGAATAGTTGTGCATAGCTGGTTTTTGTCCGGACACCGAGATTGTGCCCTGAGAGCACGGGGTGTGTAGTCATTCGTGCCTATGCCTGTGTTGAAGTGTGCATAAATTGCACTTTCATTGTTGTGTTTGGTTTTGCTGATAAAATGCAGGGAAGGAGAACTGCCTCCCTGAGTAGAGGTCGGGTTGTTATAATTTGGTCTGCTTTAGCTGACCGTTGCCTTGTTTTACCACCATTCGGTGGATTTTTCTTGCAGGAATGGGTGAGCCAATTCGCAAGTAGGGGGCTAAGGCCATTGATGCTGTGCTAGCCCATGAAGGCCAATGCGAGGTGTTTACTTTTACTTTTTCATGTATGGCCGACCGGTGTGCTGATGTGCGTAAAACACTTATTGTTTAAGAAAACATTGTAAGGACATAAGGCCAAGACTCCTTGTGTATTTGCTTTTTCATTTTTTCTTTGGGCTATTGTGGTCATTCATGTTTTGTGATGGCTTCTTCGAACTTGTTTAAAAACTTCCGCAAGAATGCTCTGTGTTAGGTCTCAAAATTGTATAGTAGTACTTTGTTATTAATACGTAACTCTACTGACTGTCCGTGGTATGTGGTGTGGTGCCCCGACAGGACCTTCTGTTATATCCCATGTGATGGACAGGTGTGTTACATGACAGCTAGGGTTTCCTCATTTCTTCCTTTTTCTAGCAACATATTATGGTTATGCCATGTTGCCACATGTCACCCTAACATTGGACCGACCATCATTTCTTTAAATAGGTCTTGTTTAAGAAGGCCAGGTTCAAATGAGCCATCATCGCTTATCCCGAAAACTCGATTCAGCCCATAAGTATAAATCCGCGATCAGGCCTGCCAAAAATATGCTAAGTCAGATTCCTGGAAAGCGTCGATTGTCACTCGATGCTTCGTTGAATGGCATATAGTTAGCTCGACGCTTTTTGACAAATTCTGCTGCCAAAATCATTCCAAGTATAAGTATCATATGCATCAAGATTACTCAACGCTTTGTCGAAAGGCATTGAGATCACTCAACCCTTTTTGACGAATCCTTCTAAAAAATATTCTTAGTCGAAGCGATGTATTCGTCTTCTTCACTAGACGCTTCATCGAATAACGTCGAGATCACTCAACGCTTTTCGACAAATCCTTTTGGCCAAAATATTCTAAGTCCAAGCGATGTATGCGTCAAGATCACACGACACTTCGTCGAATGGCATGTTGATCACTCAACATTTTTTGACGAATCCTAATGGCCAAAATATTCTGTCCTAGCATTGGTGCGTCAAGATCACTTGACGTTTCGTCGAATGGCGTTGAGATCACTCAACACTTTTCGATGAATCCTTGTGGCCAAAATATTCTAAGTCCAACTCCCTTCACGTGTCGTGTACCACAGGACTCCAACCTACTAGTCAATGCACTCGACGCCTGTTACCAGAGCACCCCGAGACTAAGTCAGTTCTCTTGACACAAAATGCGTACGAGGGATCTAGCATGAATTGGGACGTTATAAATCCTATAAACAAAATTAAAGATTTCGTCACCGTAATCATGCTAAGTCTATGGTTAAGGTAGAGCCTGAAAAATAAAAAATATGCTTTTATTTTTACCTTGGGGAAATAACTCTGGGTAGTGCTTCAGCTTCAAGTCCACCGGCTCCCAAGTATATTCAACTTTCCCATGATTAGACCACAAGAAAAACACCAAAGGAACACTCTTCTGAGGCAAGTACCTTGTGTAGGTGTCCACTATCTACACCGGCTCTAGTCGAACAGACCTATCAGTTGCCATTGTTCAATTTGTAGCACGGACAAGCTGATCGGTCGTAGGAGTGCTTTCTGAAGTGACGACACATGGAAGATGTCGTGCAAATTTTCCAGCTATGGTGGTATCTCCAGCCGATAGGCCAGGGGGCCAATCCTTTCTAATATAGAATAAGTCCCTACGTATCTTGGGCTAAGCTTCTTCCCACCACGCACTCGTGACACTCCATGCATTGGTCTGATCTTCAAGAATACGTTGCCACCCACTTGAAACTAGACCATACTAAGTTTCATGTTATAATACTTTGCCTGCCGACTCTGAGCCTCAAGCATGCGATATCGTATCAATCTAATCATAGCATCGGTGTCATCTATATACTAAATTCCCAAAATCTTCGGGTCTTCATCCTACACCCATAGTAAAGGTGTTCCACACCTCCTTCCATAAAGTGCTTCGTGGGGTGACATCTAGATGCTATCTTGATAATTGTTGTTGTATGAAAATTCCACCAGTGGTAAGAGACTTTCCCGCGGCTCCCCTCTATCCAATACACATCCTCAACAGATCTTCCATTGTTCTGATTGTCCTCTCAGACTGATCGTCCGTCTGAGATTGAAAGGTCGTGTTAAAGGTAAGGCGAGAACCCAAATACATTTGAACTGCCTTCCATTCTTTGGAGGTAAAGAGACCATCACAGTCGGAGACTATGGTCTTAGGAACTCCATGGTATCGTACAAACTATTCCACGAAGAGACGTTCCAATACATCCACATGCGTCTCTTTCCTTATTGGGATAAACTTGGCAAACTTAGTCAAGCGATCCAGTATCACTCAAATAGAGTCATTCCCTGATCATGATCGGGGAAGGCCGTGAACAAAATACATTGAGATATCTTCAAATTTACACTCCGGAGTGGGTAATGATTATAACAATCCACCAGGGCTCTTGCACACCACCTTCACCTTCTGGCAGGCCTCATAGTGTGTAAAATAATACTCAACAACAATCTTCATTTCTGGAATGAACATAGTCTTTCATAAGATATTATACATCTTGGTAATCCTAGGATTCACCGAATACTTGGAGCAATGTGCCTCTCTCAAGATATCTTCCCAGATTTCACCGCACTTGGGAATGTAGGGCCTGCCATAAAAATAAATGAGTTCGTACTTCAGAGTATAATCTTCAGTAGATCCATCCTCAATTTTCTTAATCACAAGGGATAGAGCATCATCCTTCCCTTACTCTTCCTGAATTCGATCTCGAATCTCACAAAAAATACTCATAGCAGTTAAGTACTTAGTATACTTATCGAAATGATCCTTATACACTAACGTGATCTCCATCTCCTTGAGGACTCGAGCCAATTCCATACTCATCATCCGAGAATCATGGATTGACACTGGTACTTCTCTGCTCAATACATCAGATACAGAGTTTGCTTTCATGGGGTGGTCGTTCAATGTAAACTCATAATCACATAAAAATTTGAACCACTGCCGCGGCCTCAAATTCAACTCCTTTTGACTATGAACATACTTTAAATTCTTATGGTACAAAAGGTCTCACAGTGGACACCATATATATAGTGCCTCCAAACGTTTAAGGCAAACACCACTGCACCCAACTCCAAAACATGTACCGGAAAATTCCCATGGGCTTGTTTAGCTGTCTTGAAGTGTAAGCAATCACATGCTCGTGTTGCATCAAAACTGCCCCTTCCCTTGGTTAGGCACATCAGTGTAAAATTAAAATCCTTCTTCCCTTGTTGGAAGAGCTAGGATGGGTGTAGTGATACGTCGATCCATAAACTCTTGAAATGTAGTTTGACACTGGGGTGTCCACTCATATGGCAAAACTTTCTTTGTTAGGGAAGTAAGACGAAGGGCGATCTTTGAAAATCCCTTCACAAAATTTCGATAATATCTGGCGAGCCCATGAAAGCTTTGTACATTTGCCGCTGATTTCAAGGGCGACCATTCCTTTATGTCATGTACCTTGGCTGGGTCTACCACTAATCCCAGGCTGCTAATAACATGGCCCAAGAAGGCAACTTCTCAGAGCCAAAACTGACAATTGCTGAACTTTTCAAACCACGAGTACTCTTTTAACATCTTCAAAACTTAGGCCAAGTGTTCGGAATGCTCCTCTTCCGTCTTTGAGTAGGACAAAATGTCATCGATGAAGATGATGATGAAGACATATAAATACAACTCAAACACCCTGTTCATCAAACTCAAGAATGTTGAAGGGGCGTTTGTGAGTGCAAAAGGCTTCACTGTGAACACAATTAAGCAGTATCTTGAGCTAAACACTTTCTTCTGAATATCGTTCTCTTGTATTCTTAACTGATAGTACCCCGAGCGTAGATCCAATATTGAAAAACAATGCGCTCCCACAAACTGATCGAATAACTTGTCGATCGGGGGTAAAGGATAGTTGTTTTGCGCCGTCAGTCAATTGAGCTCTTGGTAGTCTATGCACGATAATAGTGATCCATCTTTCTTCTTGACAAACAAAAAATGGTCTCCCCGGGGAGATGAACTGGGACGAACAAACCTTGATTCAACAAACTGCTACAACTGAACTCTTAACTCGGCGAGTTCTATTGGAGCCATTCTGTAAGGGGTCCGAAGAGTTGGGCTTGGCTCTTGGTACTAATTTAAATTTAAAGTGCACTTCTCTATGTTGGGGTAATCCGAGAAGCTTCTCAGGGAATTTGTCAGGAAAATCCCGCACCACTGACACATCTTTCATACTCACCATCATTTATTTTTAATTGAAACATAACATATATACCTCTTCCCATTCCATATGGGCCTTCAGGTCCTGGATTGAAGATATCCACATTCGAGGCATGTGTATAATACCTTGGAAGATGTCCTTAGATTCTCCATGTCTTAAAGAGATTTGCTTCGCCACATAATCAATTCTAGCATGGTGTCAGTCCAACCATGTCATGCCCAGAATAAGATCAAATTCTGGCATTCGCAACACCGTCGTAGGGGTTTCAAAAATCTTTTCTCCAATGTATACTTCCAAGTCGCACTTGGAGGAGGACATCATTTCAGAGCTGTCTGGGAGGTTTACTCTCCGAGTTACACTATTGAAATATTGCATCCCCCCTAAATCTTTTACAAAGTCCGCCGAGACAAGTGAATGCTTGTCACCAGTATCAACTAGGGGATAGGTTGGTTTGCCACTAACAGTCACGGTGCCTAAGTACCAATTTTAAAGAATCAAGCTAGATTCCTAGCTCATCTTTGGCAAATTAAGGATGAATGTTGATGATGTATTAATCAAATCTCAACATACCTGCAATCACATCCTGAGGATTCTTCTCCTGCGCCATAAAGAGAGCAAACAGTTGCTCTCGTGGAGGTTCAGGATTCGTTGCTCTTTGTCCTCATCCTTGACCATGACATTGTCCTTGTCCTCGCGGGGCTGTCGGAGGAAAATTAGGGGGCCATCTCCTCCTAACTGCGGGAAATAATGACGGATGTGGCACGATTGGTTACACTAAAATAGACTCACCTTAATGGTCCTCCTGGTTGCTGATGAGGTCAGAACTTTGGAGGTGGAGGTAGTGTTAACTACGGTCCCGGACGTTCCATACTAAAATTCTGGTGGAGACGGTCGCCACCTCTTTGGTTTCTTCTTCTACCTCTAATATTATTTCTCTTTCTGAAGATGGGGAGTACTTCCATCAGCGGGTATCTTACTACATCCCATGTGATCCGCCTCCAAAATTTTTCCCATATAATTTATCTCTCCCAAGCTCGCGTCTACTATAAACAAAAGTGCTTGCCCTAGGGGATATCACAATCCTTTGTAAAATGGTTTTGCGTACCAGGGGTCATCCAACTCATAGTTGTCAGCAAATCTAGCGAGGAGCTGATACTCCGTTTGGTATTCTGTCAAGGACTTTGGATCCTTGATTCAACTGTAGGAATCTCTCCTCAAGCTTATCTCGAGCGGTAGAGGGAATGAAGTGTTCCAAGACATCTTCGGAAAATTCATTCCCACTGATCTCAGTGTATATTGGCCTTCGAAATTGGAACCCATGAGGTACTTCCACCACCTCTTCGAGTGTGTTTCCAAGACAAACATAGCTAAGGTCACAGCTATATTTGTTGGACATCTGATTCTGGCCATTAGCACATAAACCATGTCTATCCATTCTTCTAGTACGGACAGCCGACTACGTCCCTTGATAATCATGCGGGGAGAGGGCTCAGAAGGTACTTTGCCAGTTGGATACCAGGTCTTGTTGGTGCATCGGGGCCTGCTCGGATCTAAATGCGTCTTAGAATGTTGTCAGAGTTTGTCCAGTTCTTACTGTTGAAACTGAGTAGGGACGTAAGGGGCAGGTGTGACCGGTAACAGCACAAAAATTGGAAAACATAACTTAAAAGTGGCTATCACCGTGTGACCGTGGGTATCACTGACAATAGTGAAATCAACGAAGCGTTCAGTAGACTCGATGATCTCAATGCACTCGATGCTCTTAACGCACTCGACGAGGCGTTGAGTGAGCCATTAAAGTGCCAATAGATGATATCGTCGGGCGATTCTGCCATGTATGGCTAGACATATGTCAGAAGGCCGTATGGTGGCAAAAGAGAGGTGGCTGAATGGGGTCAAAGCGGCTACGGACTATATCTCAAAGGCGATACCGGATATCGCCAGGCAATAGCGTTAATTTTGACTTATCAACTAAAATTTTGGCCTTTGCTTTCTTTTGATGAGAGGATTGTGTGGTTGGGTTTATTGTCGAGGCTGCTTAACTGGAGAAGATGTGGAGAGAAGATTCATTTCTCTTCTTTCAATCTCTCTCATCCTTCCCATCAAGTACTTGGATGAAAGGAAGAAGAAGGCTGAGGCTGAGCTTTGCTACCTTTGTGGAAGAAATCTCGTGGTCAGAATCGGGAACAAAGGCAAGATCCGTGAAGATGAAAGTGAGGCGCTCCTTTCCAGCTGGATAGAAGTCTTCGAAATGGCTATGAAACGAGTTCCGAGGGTAACGATCTTCCTTCTGGGACAAGTGAATTCCTCATTTTGCATATGCATGGAATCCCCATGAAAATGTTGAGAATCGAGGGAATTTTGATGGGTTGATACCTTATATCACAGGGTGGTTTTACATATAGAATCCGTAAAGTATAATACGGAATAGGCATGTTGTGTGAAGGCTATCCGGAGGGATTGGTTCAGATTGGTGATGTTTTATTTTGGGTGATGGAGAAGACTCCGAGTATAAATGAGTAGTTTACGGGCTCTATGGGTTGTTTCTGTGAAATGAGAGTAGCAGGAAGAACTGGAGGTGTGCTCCAGGAAAATACCTAGAAAATACCACAGTTTGCATAATTATTATATATCATCGGGCAACAACGAGTATTGTTGTTGATTACTCTTGGAGAGCTATGATTGCTGTGAAAGACGGTTTTCTGGTACTGCAGGATGTTGTAGGGTTTTGGTTGGAAAGATGTTACAATTGTGGCTGAGTCTGCAGACAGAAGAAAGTTTCTGTCGCTTACGCCATGAGACATTGACTATCAATGGCGAAGAGCTTCCAAATAGCTTTTTATTGTTATTAAAACTGTGTATGTGAGACAAGGTGTGTAGATTGAGAAGTTGTGAGCCTGGAGAGACCAACAATTGGCCATGAGTCCCATGATTGAGCAGTACTGGCTCTCGTCCTAGGGACATGTGAGCGGCAAGTGATGTTGAGAGCCAGTTGTGCCTAACAATAAGGTTATTGAGCCGAACAGTAAAGGGGAGGATGACCTCCTTCTTGTTATTCTCTATGATTGCTATGACCATCGGTGTTGACCAGGCGATTTAAGCAATGAGAAATAGCTAAACAGTACCCATATTATGTCCGTCTGATTAGTGTGCCTAAAGTAATTGGCGACCTTAGTGCGCATAATGAGAGTATTAGGACTGTTGCCGGAAAGACTAGAGATGATTAAAGTTGACCGTCAAGTCTTGGACCTCTGAATGGTGGTGGGACCCTGGTAATTCGGTACACCAAGAATGTGCCCTGAGAGCACGGAACATTTTGCCACTGAGACACTCGTTTGTGATATATTGAGTAGTGCTTCAGTGTGTCTTCTTGTGATATATCTATTTTGTAAATGTTATGCCTTCAGAGAAGGAATACCGTTGCCCCATGTATGGGGTATGGTCGTTATAATTTGGTCAGCTGAAAGCTAATCATTGCCTTGTTTGCCACAATCTAGTGGAATGTCCCAATGCAGGTGCTGAAGAGCTGAGTGTGAAATAGTGGGTTACTTCCCTTATTTCTGTCCCTGCCGTCGAAGGCCAATTGATGAGTTTTAGTGCTTTCATGTGTTGCTACCCTGCGTGCCAATTTATGAAAATACATGTGAAAGAGGAAATCGTTCTAAGGCCTTAAGGCCATTTTGACTTTTGTGTATTTTGTAAACAATCCTATATAGTTCTTTTTAGTGGACATTTTATTACTTGAGTTCAAAATTTAACCCATGAAACTGCTGCTAGAATGCTTTGAGTTAGGACTCGATTATTCTTTGATATTAACATGTAACTCCACCAAGTGTCTCTGGGATATGGCGTTGTGCCCCGGCCGAACCCTCTGTTATATTTCTTGTGACGGATGGAGGTGTTACATTCCCGCTAATGGCTCTACACGTTTTGGGATCTACACATAAACGTACAAGCCTGAGGTCAGGTTGGCTAATCGTAGGATAATGACTCGACATACTTAGAGTGAATTACTCATGGGCACACTAATTCTTTCGCTATGTCAGTTTGTCTGCGTACTGACTAATCAAGCTGGGCTGGCACTATTATTCAATGACTTCTTTTTTAAGGAACGTTGCAAGCTAATACCATTTGTATGTCCCCCTTCCCAGAACATAAGACACATCCGAGGGGAGTTTATACCCAGAATAGCAGACTTGTGGCAGCGTCAGCAAACAGGGTAGCTTGTACCACAAAATGCCTATCCTGTCAGCTAAACAAATATCATCCATACCAACACAATATATAGAATATAAATAGAAGTCAAATTTACACAAGTATATAGTCCAAATGAAGTACAATAGAAATAATAAGCTACGAAGGCTTCTATTATACAATGGTACACAATTTGCCCCAAAAGGCTACAAAATAAGTCTCTCAAAACTCAGATAAATCACTGACGACAACAAAGGTATCGTCGTTGATGAGTTGTAATTATACGCATTTTTATGTACATAAATTAAGTCATTTTCATTTATTTTTGTTATTTTTACTTAATTTTGTTCAATAAAATGTTTCTTTTTTGTAAAAAAATTATTCTAACTTAGCTTTATTTCGTTTCCTGAAATTTTCAGTAAAAATTCCAAAAAAAATGCAAGTACACACCTGTGTAATATGGGTCACGCGCGTGACCTGGGCGTGACAATTCAAATCCCGTCAAACCAGCCACAATTGAAGAAAAAATGTTGACACGCCTGGCCACACGCCCGTATCCAATGGCACGCCCCGCGTTCTAGGCCCGTGTCAGCCAGCTCGACGATTTTCCGCTCGATGTTCGTCGATCTGACAAGAACACGCCTGTGTCCCATGATCCGACATACCCGTGTCATTCCCGATCGACGATCAAGGCTTCCAGCTCGACGAAACCGCGTTTAACGTTCGTCGACCCGACTCGACACGCCCGTGTCAAGATGCCAAACTGGCGTGTACCCTTGCACCTGGCCGACAAGACTGCGCTGGTGACTTTTCGACGTGACTCGCGTCCAGTTCTACCTCCCCGACACGCCCACCGCCACGCCCGTGACTAGGGGCTTGACCGCCGTATATCCATCCTGAAGTCAACTAAGCCTTCACCTAGCCGGATCGAATCATGAACAGTATTGACATGCCCCCTGACACGCCCGTGTCAGAGGGCGTGTTCCATAAAATTTTTGTATATAAATTGGCAGCTGCTGTATGAATTCCTGTTCCACTTTTTGGACTAATTTAGCTAAGATGTTATGCTGCCTAGATGTATTCAAAGTCTATGTAAGGGATATTTCTCCCCCCTCTTCTTAGCTTTTATTTTCGTGTCTTTGTAACTCGTTCTTTTACTTAATAAAATGTGTTTTTTTTCTTCTCTTATTATGGCTTGGGAATGGATCTAAGCAACTCTCCTCTTAAGCAATCTTATTTTTTTTACTTATTTTTCTTTTTTTTGTTCTTTAAAATGTGTGTGTGTGTGTATGAGATTAGTTTTCATGCTTTTATACTTGGGTATTTTTACTTAGTTTTGTTAGATTTAGGATTTTATCGCTTTTTCAGTCATTCCTATAGAACCGTAAAACTGTTTTCAAAGTGGTTTTCATCTTTTTTTAACTTAGATTTTATCGCATTTTCAGTCATTCCTATAGATTTTTCTTTTTCATTCTTTTAACTTTATTTCCACTTTGTGACCACTTTTACGTAGTTATAGGAATGGATATATAGTTGCTTTAATTTTTCGAGCATTTCCATTTTCATTTTAAACTTTTGCTTATTTAATTTTTCTACCCGCTTTTTGTGCATTTCTACCGCATTCTAGCGGTAGAAATGTATTCGTTTTAATTTTTTGAGCACTTCCATTTTGCGTTTATTTGCAAAAACGTTTGCTCTGTTAATTTTTATTTTCACTTTTTATGAATTTTTACTGCATTCTAGCGGTAGAAATGTAGTTATTTTAATTTTTCGGAAACTTAATTTTTCTTATTTTTTTTTCTCGTGTGCGTGCGTGTATGAGTTAATTTTCATAGCTTTCTTTCAATTCATGATGAGTGTGTCCGTGTGCGCATTTATTTTCGCCTACTCGTTAAGAGTTAAATGGCGCATTGTTTTGTTTTTTCTTCAAGTAGAGTGAGTGAGTGCGTTTTACTTTCTACAGTGTGTGTGCATTTTTCTTTCTGTCGAGTGAGTGTGTTTTACTTTTATATTGAGTGCGTGCGTTTTTATTTCAAGTAGAGTGTGTGCGTGAGTTTTCATTTCAGTATAGTGCGTGCGTGTGTGCATTTATTTTCTGCTACTCGTTTGAGTAGGACTCACTTTATTTTGTCTCGCCCACTCATTTGAACCGGGACTTGTCTTTTTCTTCTTTCATTTCAGTCTCACTCGTTTGAGTGGGACTTGCAATTTACTGCTTTCCTTCACTGCTTTCCTTTTACTGCTTTCTTTTATCAATTTCATTTTCCGCTTTATTTTCTCGCTTTCATCGCAAGCCGTCCCCATTCCGATGAGTGGCTAACCGTTCTTAACCCTCAGTATCGAAGAACATTGAGACAGATAAAATAGCTTTAAATAATTAAATGTCCTGTTTTTCTAATTAATTAAATTAACTTATGTTTTGCCTCGGGTTTACGAAGCGTAGGACCACATAATTGATGTGTGTGCTCTATTTCCATAGTCCATATGCTAGCCAGCCGAGAGGCCGTGCGTATAGACCGATCACCCCTTGGTAAATGGAGTTCTGCACTAACCCTCGAGAGAGGAGGTGCGTAAACTCTACCGGATTGGGTTCCCCTCCCAATAGCGGTGTTCTTAGCGTAATACGGGCGTTAAGAGGAATCCTTCGTTGGACTAATGTTCGGTCGAGTAGTCTTAGCGTTCAGGTGAGAGATATTCTTATAGCTATGTGGGCTCATTTTTGTGGAACCTCCATGGCCCAGTCTCCGCCTTTATTAATTTGAAATTTAGGATCTCTTTTATTAAAAGTTTATTTTAGTTCAAATTTAATTCGGTGTGGTTGAGCTAAGATTTTCATCGGCTCCACCTTTTTAATGCTTTTATTTTTAATGCCTTTTTTATATATATTTAAAAATATCCCGACAAGATAATATCTGTAAAATAATAGTCCCCTTCAAGAAAGAGTAGAAATAATCAACCCGCCCCGAGAATAATACGACCTCGATATTCCACAACGGAATATCCTGTACTACACATGATAGGTGCACTTGCCTCCTTTCGTTAAAACTCGATCTTACTGTTTTATATCCAAATAAATAAATCTGCACGCCCCGTTTTCTAAATAAAACCAAATCCTCTTTTTTTAAATAAAACCACCCGGGGCATCGCGGGCTCTTAATAATTTTTGGAGTTTTAAATTACATCAAGTTTTTGGCGCCGTTGCCGGGGAATTATTCGTGTTGTTATTTCGAACTCTGGAATACTATTAATTTTACCTATTTTATATACAAAAAACCAATGACCAACAAAAATTTAAATTAATACTAAGTATTATTAATAAAAACTTAAATTTTGTTTTTTTAAAAAAACTACTTAAAAAAAACAAACAAACAAAAACTTAAAACCTTTTGTTATTGTTATTTTCTATAAAAATATATAAATAAAATGACGTCGTTTTCTACTAACAAAACCAAAAACAAAAGGAAACTAACTAAAAACAAAACACCAAAAAAAATCTAAAAACAAAAAAAACCAAAAAAACAATAAAATACCTAAAAATTTTAAAAAAAATCTAAAACCCAAAAAACCACAAAAATTTTGAAACCTCAAAACTTAAAAATCTAACAACTTAAAACAAAATGCAAAAAAAAACCCAAAAACAGAGAAAAAATTAAAACTTAAAAAACTCTAAAAACTAAAAAACCACAAAACCAAAAAAACTAAAAAAAACCTTTCTTATTCAAAATGTATTTATGTTTTGTTTATTTTACTTTACACTTGTTTTGGTTACCTTGTTTCATTTTTTCGGCATATTTCGCGCTCTTGCGCGCGCTAGGGGAGCACATTTCTATCGCACTCATATAGCTAAGACGTTAGCTAATCGAGTCACACGCACATTTGCCACCTACCACACACAATCTTTTGGCTGAGTTTATATTTTTTGTTTTATTTTTCTGTTATATTTTTGCTATTTCTAAAATAATGCAGGGTCTCAACCCAGGCATCCCCGAACTCGTGTAAGGATAGTTGCTACCCCCTTCCTCTCTATTTTTGTGCATACTATATTTTGTATATTATGGTTCCGCATACTTAGATTGCAACATTGAGGACAATGTTGGATTTAAGTATGAGGGTGTATTCTTAGTTTCCTATTTCGCACTTATATTTTCAGCAAAAATACCAAAAAACTCAAAAAAAAAATTTTGCTTGTTTTTTATAATTAGAAACTCAAAAAAAAACTTTTCATAAAAACTTATATAAAAATAACATAAAAAATAAATAAATAAATAAACTTAGAAGACAAAAAATTCAAAAAAAGTAGTTATTTGCTTTTTAGCAAGCCTGCGACGTTCGACTCATCGAACCAACCACCTAAACAAGAGTCTGTTCGCGGGCCAATAACTAAAAATTCAAAAAAAATTGTTTACTTTGTAAAATTTTTGTAAAAAAAAAAAATTTCTCTTTCCCCCCTCTCTTCTTTAGAAATAACACTTCTTTCTCTCTACTTTCTTGTAAATAATTTGATAAAAAAACTAAAAAATCAAAAAAATTTCAAAATCCAAAAACCCTAAAAAGATAAAAAAAAAAATCCTAAAAAAATGATAATCAAAATTCCAAAAAAAAGATAAAAACCCTAAAATCCCAAACAATTGTTTATTATGTAACGAATAAATCGAATATCTCATCCTTAATCCTTTTCGCTCTCCAAAAATTTAGTTGTGAGTTAATTTATAAGTGAATTATTTTAGGGTCGTGATATCCGCACTGCAAATATGGATAATCGCACTTAAAATGAGCCTTATTTTAGGTTTTTATTTTTGCTTCACCGCACGCGTAATTCCTGAACCACGCATATCTCTCTCGCCCGGCTCCCGATCTAGGGTTTTCACGACTCTGAGGCGCGTAGCTTCCCGTTCTGACGTCTGCAGCTTCCGGCTCCGACGTCTGGAGCTTCCGGCTCCGACATCTGCGGTCCTCCTTCTCTGTCCTCGCAGGAACGAAGCCGAAAGGGCTGGGCGGCGGCGTAGCACCTCCATCTTAGGCCCGGATCTTCGCGAAGTGTGGAAACATCTCGAATCATCATCTCCGGCATTTCATTCTCCATCCAGTAACCACGGTAAAGATCTCTTCTTCAGTTTTTTCAAGATAGTTTGGGTTATGTGTGAGTGGAAGAAGTTTGGGTTATGCGTGAGTGATTTACTTCTCCATATTACAAGCAATGACCACCATTTATACACTAATTAGGCATAAATAGTAGCAATTCATCTGTGAGTGATTTACTTCTCCGAAAGCAACTTCCTTAATGAGTATTCATGGCTACCCGCTGGATGTAGCAATTCATCTGTGTCAAGATGGATAATCCAATCCATGCCAACTTCCTTTGACAGAAAATAAGATTACATGATATCAGTAGTGCCATTGTAAGTCATACAGAAAAGTGAAATCTCATTATATTATGCACAACCAATAAAAAAGGAGCAAATACTTTGAAGAATTTCCAGTAAAATAACTCGATTAGCTTGATGTAACAGCAGCATTTTTTAATTATATGAAGAGAATTGGTGTTTTGGGCCTTGTTTGAAAGAGTTGTGGCCGGTTATGAATACAATCATGAAAACAACACATAATGTTTTGGTGGGAGCGGTCACAGAAAGTTTTTTTCCCAAAACAATGTTTTAGGCCAAAACATTACCCAAATTGTGAAGTTGACAAGATTTAGTAGTCGTGAACTCGCAGAATCCGGAGAGTGGAATTTGAGGCCAAAAACTTGGGTGTAAGATTTTTGCAAATTGTAGTTAGCTCCTTTTGTATTTTTCAATGGATATTAATGGAGGGGGATTCACTAGATTGTATGGCCATACAAAATCGATTATTTAGCTTCGTATGATGTTGGTTCTTCGGTGTTTAGGTGTCTTCTTGAATATAAGGTTGAATAGAAGGGTCTCAATATTTTTCCTACATGTGTTGGGCCTACTCCATCACCTTATCTTAATAGCTAATGTGCCAAAGCAATAGTTTTTTGAAATAGGTTCCTATATCTTCCCTGAATTGAAGATCCTCCGTATGATAAATCTCATGTAAGAACTGTGTATAACTTTAATTTTTTTTACATTCAGATCAATTAAAACAATTGTTTTATAACTTTTCTTTAAGAATAGTTTTCTCCATGGTTCAAGATCTCCATAAGCCCATTTGATAGGAAAACAGTGAGTATGATTTCAAATAGTAGTCAATTTCCTTTTTAAATAGCACCCAAGTTTTTTTCTTGCATGTTTTGTCAAGTTTTGTCAAGTTTGTTATTAGAGTAGTAGAGTTCAGCAAACTGTTACTTCTTAAAGTTACGTGTATTTCAAATATGTCTGTATTTACTGAATCTTCTTAAAATTTATGATCATCAATTGTGTTCCACCTTTAGGGTACTTTTTTGGACAAATTACTTTGGAAGAGTCAATGTCTACATCTTTGGCGATAATTGGTACGTACGTACTCACAAAAAAACATTGCATTTCAATTAATTTGTGTGTTTCCTTAATGTTTGACAACAGTTTTTCGTCATTTAGATTCAAACAAATCATATGAGGAAATAGATGAAAAGTTTGAAATTGATTTGACCAAGCATTTTCAAACAGACACAAGTTTTTCTTCAAAAGAGGAGCTTATTGAGTGGACTCGAGGTATTAGTAGAAGTCTTGGATATATAATCACTATCAAAAGTTCTGATAGAATTGTTGGTCGTCTCACCCCACGCGTAATACTAGCATGTGATAGAGGTGGTTACTATCGAGAGAATCAAAACAAGAAAGGTTGGGTGAATGCAATTGCAAATATCTTCCGACGAAACACAAGCAAGTTATGTTTGGGCTTTAGAATGTTTCAAGACTTTATTTGCAATTGATTCTTCGCCAACAATCATGATAACAGATCGAGAAATTGCTTTAATGAATGCAATTGCAAATATCTTCCCACTTTCAAAAAATATTCTATGTCGAGTTCATATAAATATAAATATTTTGGCTCATTGCAAGAAACGTTTTAGCAACGGAAAGGAATTTGAAAACTTTATGTTTGAATGGCAAAGGGTGATTGAGGCAGTTACAACGAGTGATTTTCATCTACGCTACAATAAACTTGTTGTACAATTTTCTGCAATGCATTCAGATGTTCTTCATTATGTGTCATCAACATGGCTAGAGCAATATAAAGAATATTTTGTATCAGCTTGGATTGATAAGTACATGCATTTGGGAAATTCTAGCACAAACCGGGTTGAAGGGGGTCATAGCCTATTGAAAAAGTTTCTAGAGGTGTCTATCGGAAACTTGACAACAGTATGGAAAACTTTTGATCAAATGATAAACCTCCAACATACGGACATTAAAAGATCATTTGGTGAAAGTTGCATTAAAATAGGAAATGATTTTACAGGTTCTTTGTACTCTGAATTGATTGGTAAAATTTCGACACAAGCTTTGCGCCTAATTAAAGAGGAAGAAGATTTAGTAAGCAAATCGGGACATTTCATGAAGGCGCACGAATGCCCACATATAAAAAGATTCACAATGGGTTTGCCATGTGCACATGAGTTATATCCATACATTAGTACTTCAAGAGGATACCCGCTATGGTTGGTAAATGGACATTGGAAAAAACTTGTTTTAAAGGACAATTTTGAAGTCGACATGGAGAACAACATAGATAATGAGGTTGAAGAAGTTGTATTGAAATTTTATGAATCAAATGAACATCACAAAAAAGAAATAAAAAGGAAGTTAAGAGAGATTGTACATCCAACATCGAGTCAAATAAATGAACCATCTATTCCACTGAAATTGAAAGGAAGACCGAAAGGTAGTTACAAAAAATTTAAAGAGGAAGTGTTATCAACTAAACGACTCCCCTCACATTTCGAGTATGCATTAATGGAAAGCGGTCCGTTGGAAACTAAGAAAAAAGGAAGAAAGAAACCGGTTTTCCCAAAAAGCACAAGATTTATTGATAAAGTGCGTCACCATTTCACAACATATTGGTTGGAGCACATTATTGATGCATTTGACGTATTGGGAGATGGTCACTGTGGTTACCGTGTCATTAGTCATGCATTGAATGTTCACGGTGATTGGCAACAAGTGAGGAATGATTTGCAGATGGAACTTGAAAATCACAACATTTTATATGGTCGTATTTTTGGCCACAATATATACGAAGAGTTGTTAGAGAGAGTTAAGTGCATAGAAAGTCCGGCACCATATGACAAATGGATGACAATGCCCGATATGGGCCTAGTTATCAGTTCATGTTACAACATTGCTTTGGTTCAACTTTCAGAACTTCAAAATATAACATTCATTCCACTTCATTCGTCTATGCCGGAAAAGCCAAGAATCATTTGCATTGGATTTATAAGAGATAATCACTTCATCGAATTGACATTAAAAGAGTGCTCCCCGATACCACATATTGTTCCAACATGGATGAGATATCACGAGGGCATAGCGGAAGATTGGGAAAGACATTATAAATCGCGTATTACACTTTCTCATCCTCAATCCGGGAATGCAATGTTAGTGGAGTTGGACGATGTGGTACGAAAAGGTACGCTTAATAAGTTCGTTATTTATATACGTATGATTTTATTAAATATTTATCTAAAAAATATTCTTTCATTTATGCAGACGTTACAAGTGAAAAGAAGATTCAGCATTCTATACGATATTTTGGATATGATATTTAGACTATAATATATTTTATGAATATGGATTTTGAACTTTAATATATATATTTTGGATATGATGTTCGGACTCTAATATATATTTTGAATATAATCTTAGTCAGGTTTTGTTAATGAAAATCTATTTAATATTTTGTTTTTTCAAGTTAAATCATGCGGTACAAATAATGTTTTGCTTGCGAATAGCCGCTGACTCAAAATAGTGCTTGCGGATAGCGGTGAGTGCGAATAGCCAAAAGTGCAGTGCGGATAGCAGCACCCTTATTTTAATTCTTTGCTTACTATTCGTTTATTAATTGGAGATCGATAGATTTAGATATCTGTGGTTAAGTTTAAAAAAAATTTTGTATGATTTTTTAGTTAGATAGACACTTGTTTTCAGCACCACTTCTAACTTATCTAAATAGTTGCACATTTATTTTGTTAGAAATAACGATCTTAGATTTCAATTATGTTAACTCCAAGCTTTTTTTCGCAATATAGGAACGTTTAATTTATAAAGATTGCTCTCAAAAACTTTTTATTAAACCTAGTTTTATTTTTGAACAAAAACCTATCACTTTTTTTCATGTCATACTTGGCATGATTTCGATCCTTAAAGATCCTATGTCAATGAGAATAAGATTTCATTCCGTAAACATAGGCATCCAATATTTAAAAAGATTATATGTTACGTAGTAAGGGGATAAAATTCATTACTCATATACATATACATTGGATTATTATGAAGTTGTTAAAAAAAATATTATATGTTATGGAAAATAAGATCTCGTTTTCTTAACATCCATTTTCAAACCAAAAAAAATTTTCATTAGAGATTCGAGCGAAAAAATATACCCTCGCCTCTAAACCAAAGCCTTCTTCATACACCACGATATCCCCCTCCGCCAATTCCAAATGACTCTAGATTTAATTTTAAAATATTTTCGAGAGCATAATTTGTAAATTACATTATTTCCTCTATTTCTTATAAGCTATATTTTCATAAATCCAATCTCTTTTTGTTAGCCTAACAAATAAACTTTTTTGCTATCTTTTTTATTTTATCAAGAAGTTTTTAACTGAAACTCTTAGTTTATGTAAATTTTTGTCATAATTTAGGATTTAACTCTTACACCCCAGGTGTTTATTTTGATATTTCTTTTAATTAATTCAAGCGGTAGTTAAACTTAGGATTTCTTTAATTCATTATAAGTTCATCTCCAACTTTTGCTCTGGAATAGCAAAAGCATAAGTATAAGGGTATTTGATGAGTTGTAATTATACGCATTTTTATGTACATTAATTAAGTCATTTTCATTTATTTTTGTTATTTCTACTTAATTTTGTTCAATAAAATGTTTCTTTTTTTGTAAAAAATATTCTAACTTAGCTTTATTTTGTTTCCTGAAATTTTCAGGAAAAATGCCAAAAAAACATGCAAGTACACGCCTGTGTACTATGGGTCACGCTCGTGACCTAGGCGTGACAATTATAATCCCGTGAAACCAGCCATAAATGAAGAAAAAAATGTTGACACGCCTGGCCACATGCCCGTGTCCAATGACACGCCTCGTGTTCTAGGCCAGTATCATCCAGCTCGACGATTTTCCGCTCGACATTCGTCGACCTGACAAGAACACGCCCGCATTCCATGATCTGACACGCCCACCATCCCGATCGACGATCAAGGCTTCCATCTCGACGAAAACGCGTTCAACGTTCGTCGACCCGACCCGACACGACCGTGTCAAGATGCCACACGGGCGTGTACCCCTGTACTTGGCCGACAAGACCACGCCGGTGACTTTTCAACGCGACATGCGCCCAGTTCTACCTCCCCGACACGCCCACCATCACGCCCGTGACTAGGGACATGACCGCCACATATCCAGCCCGAAGTCAACTAAGTCGTCACCTCGCCGGATCGAATCATGAACAGTATTGACACGCCCCCTGACATGCCCGTGTCAGAGGGCGTGTTCCATAAAATTTTTGTCTATAAATTGGCCGCTGCGGTATGAATTCTTGTTCCACTTTTTGGACACATGTTGCTAAGATGTTATGCTGCCTAGATGTTTTCCAAGTCTATGTAATGGATATTTCTCCCCCTCTACTTAGCTTTTATTTTCGTGTCTTTGTAACTCGCTCTTTTACTTAATAAAATGTGTTTTTTTCTTCTCTTATTATGGCTTGGGAATGGATCAAAGCAACTCTCCTCTTAAGCAATCCTATTTTTTACTTGTTTTTCTTATGTTTTTGTTCTTTAAAATGCGTGTGTGTGTATGAGATTAGTTTTCATGCTTTTATACTTGGGTATTTTTACTTAGTTTTGTTAGATTTAGGATTTTATCGCTTTTTCAGTCATTCCTATAGATTCGTAAAACTGCTTTCAAAGTGGTATTCATCTTTTTTAACTTAGATTTTATCTCTTTTTCAGTCATTCCTATAGATATTTCTTTTTCATTCTTTTAACTTTATTTCCACTTTGTAACCACTTTTACATAGTTATAGGAATGGATATATAGTCGTTTTAATTTTTCGAGCAATTCCATTTTCGTTTTAAACTTTTGCTAATTTAATTTTTCTACCCTCTTTTTGTGCATTTCTACCGCTTTCTATTGGTAGAAATATATTCGTTTTAATTTTCCGAGCACTTCTATTTTGCGTTTATTTGCAAAAACTTTTGCTCCGTTAATTTTTATTTTCATTTTTTATGCATTTCTACCGCATTCTAGCGGTAGAAATGTAGTTATTTTAATTTTTCGGTAAATTAGTTTTTTCTTATTTTTTTCGCTCGTGTGCGTGCGTGTATGAGTTAATTTTCATAGCTTTCTTTCAATTCATGAAGAGTGTGTGTGTGTGCGCATTTATTTCCGCCTACTCGTTAAGAGTTAAATGGTGTATTATTTTGTTTTTCTTCAAGTACAGTGAGTGAGTGCGTTTTACTTTCTGCAGTGTGTGTACGTTTTTCTTTCTGTCGAGTGAGTGTGTTTTACTTTTCTATTGAGGGCGTGCATTATTATTTCAAGTAGAGTGTGTGCGTGAGTTTTCATTTCACTATAGTGCGTGCGTCTGTGCATTTATTTTCTGCTACTCGTTTGAGTAGGACTCGCTTTATTTTGTCTCACCCACTCATTTGAGTCGGGACTTGTCATTTTCTGCTTTTATTTCAATCTCACTCGTTTGAGTGGGACTTGAAATTTACCGCTTTCCTTTACTACTTTCCTTTTACTGCTTTCTTTTATCGCTTTCATTTTCTGCTTTATTTTCTCGCTTTCATCGCAAGCCATCCCCATTCCGATGAGTGGCTAATCGTTCTTAGCCCTCAGTATCGAAGAGCATTGGGACAGATAAAAGAGCTTTAAATATTTAAAGGTCCTATTTTTCTAATTAATTAAATGAACTTAAGGTTTGCCTCGGGTTTAAGAAGCATAGGATCACATAATCGATGTGTGGGCTCTATTTTCGTAGTCTTTTGCTCTAGCAAGCCGAGAGGCCGTGCGTATGGAACGGTCACCCCTTGGTAAATGGAGTTCCGAACTAACCCTCATGAGAGGAGGCGCGCAAACTCTACAAGATTGGGTTCCCCACCCAATAACGGGGTTCTTAGCGTAATGCGAGCGTTAAGAGGAATCTTTTGTCGGACTAACGTTTGGTCAAATAGTCTTAGCATTCAGGTGAGCGATATTCCTATAGCTAGGTTAGCTCATTTTAGTGGAACCTCCACGGCCAAGTCTCCGCCTTAATTAATTTGAAATTTAGGATCTCTTTTTATTAAAAGTTTATTTTGGTTCAAATTTAATTCGGTGAGGTTGCGCTAAGCTTTTCATCGGCTCCACCTTTTTAACGTTTTTATTTTTAGTTCCTTTTTTATATATATTTAAAAATATTCCGACAAGATAATATCTGTAAAATAATAGCGTAAGACCCCCCTCCCGGATCCCAAAACATGGCACGAAGGGGGGTCTTATGCCCAGAACAGCCGCCTTGGAATAGCATTAGCACACGGGCTAACCTGTACGACAAGACGCCTATTTCGCCAGCTGCAACCAATATCAATATAAACATGCCAACCAAACCATAATATAAAAGAAGTCAAATCCAAACTAAGTAATACTGTCCAAATAGTACAACAAATAAGAAACTAAGAATAAGCTTCTACAAGTATCAGAGTACAGCTATAAAATTGCCCAAACGGGCTACATCAGAGTCGCTCAACACTCACATCCATAACCGACGGTAGCGATGGCACCGTCACTTTAGGCCCTATCATCCTGGCCTGGCTGTCCTGCTGTATGGTCTACGGCTGCTCTACCTGTGGGGTGACCTCCTAAAAATGAAGACGTAGCAACCGTTAGTCGAAAATACTAAGTGGCTTCACATCCGCTCCCCCGGTGACTCCTCGGCACCGGGCGGAGAAAGGAACAAGGGTACAAGTATAATAAATAGTATAACAAGTACAAGCAGGTGGTGATGGTACAATAAGATTAATAGCATTATATTCTAGCAGTTCTACTTAATCAATAGTAATTCAACAAGTACAAGTAACTACAGCAGGTAAGTAACTTAACTTATAAGGATGCCCATAAAAACTTATAAGTTAATGATCAGTTTGCATAAAGTAACTCATCGTATAGGAGTGCCCATACAAAATTATATGATGAGGATCTTGTTGTGCAATGTTATGAAATGGTATGTATGCTATGCAATGACTCACCCATGATCACACACATGGAATTGCCACGTCGACACAGACTATAGTTCCCACTATTCGAGCAGGTAGCTAACCTCTCAGGCATCAACCTCCGTGGTCAGGCGATGACAGTAGAGCGAGCATCTCTTCTAATAGGCGGGTATCCACACTACTTCACCTAGGCCTCCGTACGCCTCAACGCTAAGAACACAACAGCGGAGCCCATGCGTACTATGGCCCAGCGGGGTGTCGGGTAGATGTGCACCGAGAACACAACCCGAACTGCCCTGGTGTGACCCGAAAGGGTCCTCAGGAAGAAAGCATGAGTACACAACCCAACTGTTCACTTGGCACGGAAGGGGCCCCGGGACGTGAACACCGAGGACACAGCCCAACCGCCCAAAGTCTAACTATCAACTCCCGTCGGAGTGACGATCGGCGAGCCCATAGACCTGCCAAACTATCCTTAACCCATGATTACGACACCGCATGTGGACTCACACCGCATGCAAATTCCACATCACCGTGGCATGGAAGGGGCCTCGGAAGTACGCACGAGGACACAGCCCAACCATCCATCTATACCTCATCTTAACACTAACACAACTAGTGACGGTCAACACCACACTTACATCCTTCCACAATACTACCTGTATGGAGACTACTATCTAAGTATTAGACTACTAAATTTCATTCCAACCATCAAACATACTGATGGCCATAGTTTATCCTTCTATATGTCATTTCAAATGATTTCAACATGGTATAACATAATGCGCATATATAATAGTCTACCAATTTCTAACAAGTCAATTCGTTTAAGTAAATTTGCTTCATAATTCAGTTATATGAAAACTAATTAATAATCTTCATCATTCATAGCACTACGGTGGTTAACATAAAATAGTTCACCAAAATCTTGAGTTAGTTTGCAACATCGATTCCACCGAATCCAAATCCATATTATATAAAAACACAGGATTTAAGTGCAGAATAAATCTGGATAGCAAATTCAACCGGCGATTTTTGAAGCTACAAGAATCCCGTGAAGACGAGTAACCCCTCTATGGAAAGGTCTTTCCACGAACTACAACTTTTATGTTCACACCAGAACCCATATTCAATAGTGTCATACTTGAAATCGGCATTGAATTCCGCTGCATATAAAACACAATTTCTGCATGCAGGATTTATCAGATGTCATATTCGTTCAGAATTTTCCGTGGCTACAGACTTCACCTGAAGTCATGCAACCACTCATTGGAAAGGTATTTTCAAGGACTTAAACTTTTGTATTTAGTCGATAGCCTATATCTGGACATATCACATATGAAAATAGCCAAGAAGATTATTGCGCGCTTAACACAGATTCTGCACGCCTCTTAAAGAGGAATGAACGACATCGGTTCATCTTCCTCCTCAAGTCGGTCTTCCAAAATCACACCAGAAATTCTTCCACCCTTATTCCCCTCATGAGGCCTTTACTCTTCACGAAACCATCCCCCATCATCGCATAGAAGGTTGGAGAGGTAGAAGACACCACTAACCAAGAGCATAAGCCCTAGATCGGCCTCATCCTAGAGAAATCACCATCTCGCTAGTCAAGACTCTTTTGAGTCGACATCTTACCTAGATATCTACAGATCTAGCACCAGGGCAGAGGGGAGGAAGCTCACCTCATTTCTGGCATTTCCACTATTTCCGGCCGTAGATCATGTAACTCTTCTCGGCGACATCTTCTCCTTCACAACGACGGCAGATCTCCTCCTCTAAAATTAGGTCCAGCAACTTCCTTCTCTCAACAGGAGTTTCTCCCAGAAAATAGGGGATGAAATGAACACGAAAACGGCTAGGGTTTTCACTTCCCCTTATATGTGAAGAGTGACATGGGTAGGGACACGCCCGTGTCCTTACCCGTGTCCTGCTTGGGCGAAGCGTCAACGACAGTTTTAGTGTCGGTTCAATACTCGACACGGGTATGGACACGCCCGTGTGCCGACTCGTGTCCACATGACATGGCCGTGTTCCCTGGCCGTGTACTTCTCTGGTTACATTTCGACAAACTCAACTCGACATAATAGCACATGGGTAGGTACACGGCCGTGTCTCTACACGTGTCATACAATTTGTCAATCTCAATACGTAGTTCGTCGATCTCGACATGCTCTGTCGAGTTTAGCTCGACACACATGGATAGGGACATGCCCGTGTCGCTACCCGTGTCAAACGATCTCGACACACCTCGTCGATCTCGACACACCTCATCGAGTTCAACTCGACACAACGACACACGGGTAGGGACACGCCCGTATCTCTACCCTTGTCATACAATTCGTCGATCTCAACACACAGTTCGTCAATCTCGACAAGCTGTGTTAAGTTCAACTCGACACACACGCACACGGGTAGGGACACGCCCGTGTCTCTAACCATGTCACTTCACACGGGTAGTGACACACCCGCGTCACTACCCGTGTCCTTCTCTGGACATACTCGAGTCATCGACTCAAGAGCTGGCCACTCCCACACGGGTAGAGACACGCCCGTGTCTCTACCCGTGTCTTATGCTTGACGGATTTCTTCTCCTTTTCACATATGCTGCCCAGTTGTCAGCACTCCCCCTGAACCCAAGTCAGCTCTCCTGACTCAAAAACACGCACGAGGGGCCTAGTGCGATTCGGGACGTTATAAATCATATAAACAAAATAAAAGATTTAATCCCCGAAATCAGGCTTAGGTTATGGGGAGAAAAGCATAACAAAAAATATAATATGCTTTTCAATATAATTACCTTGAGCAAAAAACTCCGAGTAGTGTTTTTGTATCAAATCCATCGGCTCCCATATATATTCGTCCTTCCCATGATTAGAACATAACACCTTCACCAAGGGAACACTTTTGCGGCGCAACATTCTTGTCTCGTTATCTGCGATCCGCACCGGCTCCAGTCGCACAAACATAGCAGTCACCACTGCACCATCAGTTGTGCGGATATATCGATCGGGCCGCAACAGCTCCTTTCGAAGCGACGATACATGGAACACGTCGTGGAGATTCTCTAGCTCCGGCGGTAACTCCAGCCGATAGGCCAACTGGCCAATCCTTTCTAGTATAGTATAAGGCCCAACGTACCTTGGGCTCATCTTTTTCACACCACGCACCCGTGACACCCCGTGCATCGGCTGAATCTTCAGAAACAGCTTATCACCCACTTGAAACTCCACCATCCGGTGCATTGAATTATAATACTTCGCCTGCCGACTTTGAGCCTCCAACATGCGATCCCGTATCAGTCTAACAACTGCATCCGTATCATCAATATACTCAATTCCCAAAGCCTTCGGGTCTTCATCTTGCACCCAAGATAAGGGGATTATGCACCTTCTTCCGGAAAGGGCTTCATGGGGCGCCATACCGATACTAGCTTGATGACTGTTATTGTAGGAGAGTTCCACCAGCGGTAAAAGCCTTTCCCACGACTCTCCTCTATATAACACACATAACCTCAACAAATCTTCCAGTGTTCTGATGGTCCTCTCAGACTGCTCGTCCGTCTGAGGATGAAACGCGGTGCTAAAGGTAAGGCGCAAACCCAAATATGCATATACCGCCTTCCATTCCCTTGAGGTGAAACGACCATCCCGGTCAGAAACGATTGTCTTAGGCAGGCCATGATACCGTACGAACTGCTCCACAAAGAGGCGTACCAAGACATCCACGTGAGCCTCTTTCTTCATGGGGATAAATCGGGCTACTTTTGTCAGTAGATCAATGATCACCCACACTGAATCATTCCGTGAGCGTGAGCGAGGTAACCCATGGACAAAGTCCATGGAGATATCCTCAAACTTCCACTCGGCGATGGGCAACGATTGTAACAAACCACCAGGGTTCTTGCATTCCGCCTTCACCCTTTGACAGGTTGCGCAGTGTGTAACAAAATATCTGAAATCCTTCTTCATTCCCGGCCAACACAAGGTCTTCCGTAGAACGGCGTACATCTTGGCAATACTTGGGTGCACTGAATATTGAGAGCAATGAGCCTCTCTCAAGATATCCTCCCGGATTTTACCGCCCTTGGGAATGTAGAGCCGGCCACGAAAATAAACGAGGCCGTATTTTAGCGTATACTCATCCGTAGTCCCATCTTCGATTGACTTGATTACAGGGGCCAGGGCCACATCCATTCCTTGCTCCACTCTGATTCGGTCCCGGATATCACAAACTATGATCATGCTTGTCAAGTACTCCCTATACTCTGCCGAAGGAGCCCTAATTATCAATGTAATATCCATCTCCTCAATCATCTGAGCCAACTCCATACTCATCAACCGAGACTTTGGGCTAGAACCTAGTACCTTTCTACTCAAAGCATCGGCCACCGAGTTCGCCTTTCCGGGATGGTAGTTCATGGTGAACTCATAGTCGCATATAAATTCGAACCACCGCCGTTGTCTCAAGTTCAACTCCTTCTGAGTATGGACGTACTTCAAGTTTTTGTGATCTGAAAAGAACTCGCAGTGGACTCCGTATAGATAATGCCTCCAAACCTTCAAGGCGAACACCACTGCTCCAAGCTCCAAACCGTGAACCGGATAATTTATTTCATGTTTCTTCAGTTATCTTGAAGCATAAGCAATCACGTGTCTGTGCTGCATCAATACCGCTCCCATCCCTTGATATGATGCGTCAGTGTAAACTTGAAATCCTTCCTTCCCAAATGGAAGTGCAAGAATGGGGAAGGAGGTAAGTCTATTCTCCAGTTCTTGGGACGCCGCTTCACATTGGGGTGTCCACTCAAATGGCACACCTTTCTTCGTCAATGAAGTAAGAGGGAGGGCAATCTTGGAGAATCCTTTTAAGAACTTGCGGTAATAACTGGCAAGTCCAAGGAAGCTCCTCATATCGGCTGCCGACTTCAAGGGCGACCACTCCTTCATGGCACTCACCTTGGACTGATCCAGCGCTAGTCCCGCTCCACTGATCACATGCCCCAAGAAAGCAACCTCTTTAAGCCAGAATTCGCACTTGCTGAACATGGCGAACAAGGCGTGCTCTTTTAATTTCTTCACTACAAAGGTCAAGTGCTCAACATGCTCCTCCTCCTTCTTTGAGTAGACCAAGGTGTCGTCGATGAAAACAATGACAAAGATATCCAAATAAGGTTCAAATACCTTGTTCATTAGGCTCATGAAGGCCGAAGGGGCATTTGTGAGCCCAAACGGCATTACAGTGAACTCGTACAGTCCATATCTTGAACTAAAGGCCATTTTCTGGATGTCACCTTCTTGTATTCTCTACTGATAATACCCTCAGTGCAAGTCCAGCTTAGAAAACCAATGCGCTCCCAATAGTTGATCGAACAACTCGTCAATCGGAGGTAGTGGGTATGTGTTCCGCACCGTCAGCCGATTAAGTTCCCGATAGTCTATGCACAAACGCAGGGTCCCATCCTTCTTCTTCACGAACAATACAGGGGCTCCCCAGGGCGACGAACTGGGGCGAACGAACCCTGACTCCACCAGTTCTTGCAGTTGAACTCTAAACTCCGCGAGTTCCTTCGGGGCCATTCGGTAAGGGGCCTTGAATATCCGCTTAGCACCATGTACTAGATTAATCTGGAAGTCAACCTCTTTATGCGGGGGTAATCCTGGCAGTTTCGCAGGAAATACCTCGGGGAAGTCCCGCACTACCAGTACGTCTTTTATATCCAATGTTAACTCCTTAAAATCGAACAAGATCATTAAGAAGTCATCCCCCTTCATATGGGCTTTTACTGCCTAAACTGAAGATAACAACGTACGAGGTGCGAAGCCAATACCTTGGAAGAGGACGTCGGTGTCTCCATGTCTCATCTAGATTTGTTTCTCTGCATAGTCAATCCTTGCAAAGTGCCAGTCCAACCACGCCATGCCCAAAATGATGTCAAACTCCGGCATTCTCTAGACCGTGGAAGTTGTATCAAAGGCCTTTCCTTCAATAAATATCTCGAACTCGCACTAAGAGATTGCAATCATCTCCGAGCCGTCTGGTAGGCACACTTGTCGGGATATACCAGTAAAGTATTGTACTTCCTCCATGTCCTTAATGAAGTCCTCAGACATAAAGGAGTGTGAGGCACCGGTATCGAACAACGCATATGCTGTCTTCGCGCCAACTATCACTGTGCCTAAGTACCAATAACCAAAACTTATTTCTAGGTGTTTAGTATGTCTCAAGCAACTTTAAGTTAGACAATGAAAACGTGATAATCATTTGAATCATACCTGCAATCACATCTTTGGGATTCCGTTCTTGCGCCATGTCCAGTGCGTACACTTTATCCTGAACAGGGCCAGGGTTGCCTCCTCGCAGTCCTCGTCCTCGACCACGCATGTAACCACGCCCCCGCGGAGCTACCGGATGGAGAGCACGAGGGACATTCCCATAAAACCGTGGGCAGAAATGTCTAATGTGTCCTGGCTGGTTGCATTCAAAACACACCAGCACACGACGCCCTTCATGTTGCTGAAATTGTTGAGCCTTAGGCGGTGGAGGCAACGCAGGCGGCTGCGGAACCGGATGCTCCACTCTAAAATCTCGGTGGAAATGTCCTCCACCTCTTTGATGTCCCCTTCCTCTCCTAAAGTCCTGCCTTCTTCTATTGCTTGGGCCAGCTTCCATCATGTCTTCCGCAGGCATCTTACCACTACTCAAGTGATCCGTCTCCAATCTCTTCGCCATATCGATAATCTCCGCCAAGCTAGCGTCCGCTATAAACAAAATAGACTGCCTTAGGGAATCTCGCAGCCCTTTGTAGAAACACTTGGCATATCCTCTATCATCCATGTCATATGAGTCCGCGAACCTTGTGAGATGCTGGAACTCTCGCTGGTATTCTGTAACCGATTTTGATCCTTGCTTCAGTAGTAGAAACCTCTGCTCGAGCTCGTCTCGAGCTGATGTAGGAATAAAGTGCTCCAAGAAGACACCCGAGAACTCGCTCCAACTTATCTCGGTATACACTCATCCTTGGAACGTGGAGCCCATGAGTGACTTCCACCACCTCTTAGCATGTAGATCCAAGACGGACACCGCCAACGATACATCAATGTTGGCCGGGAAACAGATTCCCGCCAATAGCACTTGCACTGTGTCAAGTCATTCCTCCGTGCGTATGACCGACTCCGTCCCGAGGTAGGCGGGAGGGGAGAGAGACGGAAAAGTGCTCAGCCAGTTAGAGCCCGGAGCCTGTTGTTGAACCGGAGACTGCTGCGCCCTAAAGGCATCCAGGATGGCGGTGAGCATCTATCCCAACTCGGATTGTTGAAACTGAGTGGTATGGAAGGGGCAGGAGTGCCCCCCATCAGCTCAACATACACTGGAATCTACACGTAAAACACAAATGTATGGTCAGGTTGGCTAATCTTGAGGTCAAAGTTGGACAACTTAGTGTGAATTACATATGGGCACACCACTACTTTCGCTAAGTCAGTTTGTCCGTAAACTAACTAATCGAACGGGGGTGGTACCATTGTTGAATGACTTCTTTAGTCGATGATCGTGGCAAACTGATAACATTTGTAAGAACCCCACTCCCGGATCACAAAACACGGCACGAAGGGGGGTCTTATGCCCAGAACAGCCGCCTTGTGTTAGCATTAACACACGGGCTAACCTTTACCACAAGACGCCTATTTCGCCGGCTGCAACCAATATCAATATAAACATGCCAAAACAACCATAATATAAAAGAAGAAGTCAAATCCACACTAAGTAATACTGTCCAAATAGTACAACAAATAAGAAGCTAATAATAAGCTTCTACAAGTATTAGAGTACAGCTATAAAATTGCCCAAACGGGCTACATCAGAGTCGCTCAACACTCACATCCATAACTGATGGTAGCGACGGCACCGTCACTTCAGGCCATGTCGTCCTGTCCTGGCTATCCTGCTACATGGTCTGCCTGCGGGGTGAACTCCTAAAAAGGAAGACGTAGCGACCGTTAGTCGAAAAGACTAAGTGGCTTCACATTCGCTCCCCCGGCGACTCCTCGTAACCGGGCGGAGAAAGGAACAAGGTTACAAGTATAATAAATAGTATAACAGGTACAAGAAGGTGGTGATGGTACAATAAGATTAGTAGCATTATATTCTAGCAGTTCTACTTAAGCAATAGTAATTCAACAAGTACAAGTAAATACAACAGGTAAGTAACTTAACTTATAAGGATGCCCATACACACTTATAAGTTAAGGATCGGTTTGCATAAAGTAACTCATCGTATAGGAGTGCCCATACAAACTTATACGATGAGTATCTTGTTATGAAATGTTATGAAATGGTATGTATGTTATGCAATGACACACCCATGATCACACACATGCAATTGCCAAGTCGACACAGACTATAGTTCCCACTATTCGAGTAGGTAGCTATCCTCTCAGGCATCAACCGCCGTGGCCAGGCGATGACAGTAGAATTTGCATCTCTACTACTAGGCGTGTATCCACACTACTTCAACTAGGCCTCTATATGCCTCAACGCTAAGAACACAACAGCAGAGCCCATGCATACTATGGCCCAGCGGGGTCTCGTGTAGAGGTGCACCGAGAACACATCCCGAACTGGCCTGGTGTGACCCGGAAGGGGCCTTGAAAGAAAGCATGAGGACACAACCCAACCGTTCAATTGGCACAGAAGGGGCCCCGGGACGTGAACACTGAGGAGACAGCCCAATCGCCCAAAGTCTAACTGTCAACTCCCATCGGTGTGACAATCGGCGAGCCCGTAGACCTGCCACACTGTCCTTAACCCAGGAATATGACACCGCATGTCGACTCACACCGCATGCAAATTCCACATCATCATGGCATGGAAGGGGCCTCGGAAGTAAACACGAGGACACAGCCTAACCATCCATCTATACCTCATCTCAACACTAACCCAACTAGTGACGGTCAACACCACACTTACATCCTTCCACAATACTACCCGTAGGGAGACTACGCTCTAAGTATTGGACTACTAAATTTCATTCCAATCATCAAACATACTCATGGCCATAGTTTATCCTTTTGAATGTCATTTCAAATGATTTCAACATGGTATAACATAATGCGCATATATAATAGTCTACCAATTTCTAACAAGTCATTTTGTTTAAGTAAACTTGCTTCACAATTCAGTTATATGAAAACCAATTAATAATCTTCATCATTCATAGCACTACAGTGGATAACATAAAATAGTTCACCAAAATCTTGAGTTAGTTTGCAACATCGATTCCACCGAATCCAAATCCATATTATATAAAAACCTAGAATTAAAGTGCAGAATAAATCTGGACAGCAAATTCAACCGGCGATTTCCGAAGATACATGAATCCGGTGAAGATGGGTAACCCCTCGATGGATAGGTCTTTCTAAAGGCTACAACTGTTATGTTCACACAACAACCCAGATTCAATAGTGTCATACTTGAAATTGGCCTTGAAGTCCGCTGCGTACAAAACACAATTTCTGCATGCAGGATTTATCAGACGTCATATTCATTCAGACTTTCCCATGGCTACAGACTTCGCCTAAAGTCGTGCCACCACTCGTTGGAAAGGTATTTTCAAGGAATTCAACTTCCGTGTTTAGTCAACAACCCAGATTTGGCCATATCACATCTGAAAATAGTCAAGAAGATTGCTGCACGCAGAACACAGATTCTACACGTCTCTTAAAGAGGAATGAACGACATCGGTTCATCTTCCTCCTCAAGTCGGTCTTCCAAAATCACACCCGAAATTCCTCCACCCTTATTCACCCTCATGAGGCCTTTACACTTCACGAAACCATCCCCCGTCATCGCATAGATGGTTGGAGATGTAGAAGACACCACTAACCAAGAGCACATGCCCTAGATCGGCCTCATCCTAGAGAAATCACCATCTCGCTAGTCAAGACTCTTTTGAGTCGACATCTCACCTAGATATCTACAGATTTAGCACCAGGGTAGAGGGGAGAAGCTCACCTCATTTCCAGCGTTTCCACTATTTCCGGTCATAGATCGTGTAACTCTTCTCTGCGGTATCTTCTCCTTCACAATGGCGGTGGATCTCCTCCTCTAGAACTAGGTCTAGCAACTTCCTTCTCTCAACAGGTGTTTCTCTCAGAAAATAGGGGCTGAAATGAGCATGAAAATGGCAAGGGTTTTCACTTCCTCTTATATATGAAGAGTGACACGGGTAGAGACACGCCCGTGTCCTTACCCGTGTCCTGCTTGGGCGAAGCATCAACGACGGTTTTAGTGTCGGTTCAATACTCGACACGGGTAGGGACATGCCTGTGTCCCGACCCGTATCCACATGACACGGCCATGTTCACTGGTAGTGTCTTTCTCTGGATACATTTCGAAAAACACAACTCAACACAACGGAACACGGGTAGGGAAACGCCAGTGTCTATACCCGTGTCATACAATTCGTCGATCTCGATACATAGTTCGTCGATCTCGACACGCTCTGTCGAGTTTAACTCGACACACACGGGTAGGGACATGCCCGTGTCGCTACCCGTATCATACGATCTCGACACACCTCATCGATCTCGACATGCCTCGTCGAGTTCAACTCGACACAATGACAAACAGGTACGGATACGCCCGTGTCTCTACCCGTGTCATACAATTCGTCGATCTCAACACACAGTTCGTCGATCTCGACACGCTGTGTCGAGTTCAACTCGATACACACGCACATGGGTAGGGACATTCCTGTGTCTCTACCCGTGTCACTTCACACGGGTAGTGACACGCTTGTGTCAGTACCCGTGTCCTTCTCTGGACATACTTGAGTCATCGACTCAAGAGCTAGCCACTCCCACACGGGTAGGGACACGCCCATGTCTCTACTCCTATCCTATGCTTGACGGATTTCTCCTCCTTTTCACATGTGCTGCCCAGTTGTCAGCACTCATCCTGAACCCAAGTCAGCTCTCCTGACTCAAAAACACGCACGAGGGGCCTAGTGCGATTCGGGACGTTACAAATAGTCCCCTCCAGGGAAGAGTAGAAATAATCAACCCGACCACGAGAACTATAGGACCTCGATATTTCACACCAAAATATCATGCACTACACACGATAGGTGCACTTGCCTCCATTCGTTAAAACTCCATCTCACTGTTTTATATCCAAATTAATAAATCTGCGCGCCCCGTTTTCTAAATAAATCAAAATCTGCTTTTTTTAAATAAAACTGCCCGGGTCGCCGCGCGCTCTAAATAATTTTTTGAGTTTTAACCTGCATCAGTCGTATTAGGCTCTGTCACCCTGGCCTGGCTCCCCTCATGTTTGACCTGATATTGTTGCTCTATCTGTCGGATTTCCTCCTAAAATGTAAGACGCAACAACAGTTAGTCATAAAGACTAAGTGGCTATCACATCCGCTCACCCGGAGATTCTTAGTAACCGTGTGGCAGAAGGAATGTAATCCTTAACTTAAGATGATCGTTAACTTATAAATATGTATGAGCATTTTTATAAGTTAAGATACTTTCCTGTTGTAGATTTATATGCTTAATGGATTGCTATGATTTGAGTAGAACTACTAAAATGGAATGTTGATAATAATGTTATACATTGCTGCTATTACTACTCCTAATATGTAGATTTCCCACCTGATTGTACTACTCCTTATATATATAAGAGTGCCCATATAAACTTATATGATAAGTATATATGTGGTGCAATGCAACGATATGAATGCAATATGATGACTTACCCATGCTCACATAAATGAACATTGCAATGTTGAAACAGACGTTTAGTTCCCACTTTTCAAGAAGGTAGCTAACCTCTCAGGCGCCATCCATCATTGCCAAATGGTGACAGTACATCGTGTGTCTCCACTACTAGGGGGCATACACACTACCAATCTAGGCCTCTATATGCCTCAATACTAAGAACGCAATTGTGAAGCCCATGCGTACTACGACTCATAGGGGTTTCGGGTAGATGTTCACTAAGAACACAACCAAAACTAGCCTATCATCATGGCATGGAAGGAGACTATGGTATCATATCACAAAAGGACCAAGCCCAACATTCTAATTGGCATGGAAGGAGCCTCTAGAATGAGCCCCAAGAACCAAGCCCAACCATCCAAAGACTATCTATCAACTCCCGTCGGTGCGAAGACTGGTGAGCACATAGACATGCCACACTATACTTAACCTCGCATTATGACACCGCGTGTCGACTTACACCACATACAAATTCACATGGCCTTGCCATCAACCATCCAAGGTATCCAACTGAGTCCGTTTTTGTCATTACCAATACAATGCTCAACATACTCAAGGGCTCTACAATGAGTGCCTGATCATCAGTACCAATCTAGTGCGATCAAATTCTCACGCACTTACACCCTTTCACATTTTTCTGCTCCCAAGCACTCAAGGTTTCAACATCAACACAAGTGGCAAGCCACCTGTAACAACATACCAATCCCACACTGCTACCCATAGGGAGACACACTCTAAGCAGTGGACTATACAAATAATATCATCCAACACTTGAGATCACGATTCAACATTTTTCATTGCCATGAGATTTACCTCTTCTGATTCCTTCCTTATAATCAAGCATTCACAAATAATTATCATTTCATATATTTATCACAACATTATATTAACTCTCCAGGTATTCATCAAGCATGATATTGTAAGTATAGATCACACATTCAATTATCGGGCACCACACACTCTTTGAAAACTTGTATAATTCATCGGATTAAAATCGTGTGCATCCTTTCTAGAATTCATAAGTAGCCATTTCTACAACCAAATCTTATCAAGACATTTAGTAACTAATTTCCCAAAACCATTTGTTTATTAAATTTCTCCAAACTATTTGTTTATCTCGGCTACATATAAATAGCCTCATCCAAACCTCAACATCATCTTGCTAGGTTGTAGCCCCTATGAAATCGTGTAATAATCCTTTGGAATGATTTTTCCGAGTACTACAACTTCTGTGTTTAGCATAATACCAAGATCCATTCGCATCACGCTCAAAAACATCCTTGAAGTTCGCTGCGCGAAGAAAACAAATTTTTGCACGCATCTTAAAGCAAAATGAATGACATAGGTTTGTCTTCATCCATTAGCCATCACTTCAAAACCATACAAAGCACTTCCTCCTCACTTATTCACCCTCAAAAGTCCATTCTTCTTCATGAAACAAAGTCCTCCATCTTCATAATGAAGAGAGGATAGGTTGAAGACAACTAATCCCAAGAATGAGGTCCTAGTATGGTCCTTCCCAAGGAGATCTTCATCACGGACAAGTCAAACTCTTTTGAGTCGACATCTCAACTATATCATAATTAAAGATCTAACACCAAAGGAGGGGGTAGGATGCTCACCTCATTTCCGGCCATTGATCTTGTCACTCTCCTCGGCGGCATCATTCTTCCTCGTTAGTATTGTCTCAAAAGGAAGTTCGACCTCCAACAATTCCGACTCCAATGACTTCTTCGATTCCGTCGGGCTCGGCAAGTAACAACTCGTTAAAGAAGATTGAAGTGATGGCTAGGGTTTCCTCATTTATTCCATTTTATAGCAACGTATTAGGATTAAGTCATGTTGCCATGTGTCACCCTAACGTTGGACCGCCCATCATTACTTTAAATAGGCCTTGTTTGAGAAGGCTGGGTCCAAATAAGGCATCAGCGCTTATCCTGAAAACCAGGTTCAGCCCATAAGTATAAATCAGCAATACGCCCTGTCGAAAATATGCTAAGTCAAATTCGATGCATGCGTCGAGTGTCAGTTGATGCTTCATTGAATGGCGTCGAGATTGCTCGACGCTTTTCAACAAATTCCGCTGGCCAAAATCATACCAAGTCCAAGCGTCGTACGCATCTAGATTACTCGATTCTTTGTCGAATGGTGTCGAGATCACTCAACACCTTTTGATGAATCCATCTGGCCAAAATATTCTAATTCCATGCACTGTATCCGTCGAGATCACTCGATGCTTCATTGAATGGCGTCGAGATCACTCAATGCTTTTCAATGAATGCTTCTGGCCAAAATTTTCTATGTTCGAGCATTGTATGCATCGATATCACTCGACACTTTGTCGAATGGCAACGAGATCACACAGTGTTTTTTGACGAATCCTTCCAGCCAAAATATTCTAAGTCCAAGCAATATATGCGTCGAGATCACTTGACAATTCGTCAAATGGCTTCGAGATCACTGAACGCTTTTCGACGAATCCTTCTGGCCAAAATATTCTAAGTCCACCTCCCTTCATGCATCGAGTACCTCTGGACTCCAACGTGCAGGTCAATGCACTCGACGCCTGTTACCAGTACACCCCGAGCCTAAGTCAGTTCTCTTGGCTAAAAATGCGTTCGTGGGGTATAGCAAGAATTGGGATGTTACACTACTAGCCTCTATTAAAGTCTTGTTCTTTCTCTAAGCCACTCCATTTTATTGCAGTGTCATAAAAGAAGAGAACTCTTGGGAGATAACTTCTTCTTGATAAAACCTTATCATGGACTTGGATTGAAATTATGTACAATGGTTACTTCTTACTTTGAAAATAGAACATTCCATATCATTCTGAATTGCCTTGGCAAAAGTCATAAAGACATTCAGGGCATCTGATTTATTTATAAGGAAGAATACCTGTGTAAACCTTGAGTGATCATCTATAATCACAAAGGAATATAACTTCCCTCCTAAACTCTGAATGGGCATAGGACCAAACAGATCCATATGCAACATATAACGACATCTTATAGTGTATTTGGTGCTACGACCCTTAAAGGTGGCCCTTATTTGCTTGCCCATCTGACATGCATGATAGGGAGCCTCTTTAACATATTTTAGAGTTGGAATATCTCTAACTAAATTCTCAGAAAAGATTTTGATAATTGTTTTGTAATTAATGTGAGCAAGTCTCTTGTGCCACTGTACATAAAGAGACTCTTTCTGATTAACTACTAGAAAAACTAGAGTTAAATAATTATTGCATATAAAATCTAAACAATAAATATTCACACTCCAAGTGCCTATGAGAATATTCTCTAAGCCAACAGACCTTTTGATTATACACTTATCATTGTGGAATACAATGATAAAGCCTAAGTCACATAGTTAGCGTATGCTTTCAAGGTTGTGATGCAACCCTTGCACATAAGCTATCCTTATAATTCAAAATATGCCATTGGGGATCATACCATCCTTTGGTTACTTCTCTATCAGAGCCTTCAAAAATTACCTTTGGAAAATTATTCACAGGAATATAATCCTGTAGAAGACTCTTTGTCTTAGTCAAGTTCCTGGAACACACAGTGTCCAAGTACCAAATTTGTTTTCAGGTTGGTACTTGAACTATCATGTATGATAATACTTATTTTACCTTAGGATCCAAATAAACTTTGGGCCCTAGGTTTTTGTCAGCATTAAGAACATTATTTTTGATGGGAGCAACCTTTACAATAAAGCTCTTCTTTACATTGGGCAAAAAGGGATTGTGTCAACAGTCAATGACAAAATGACCCACTTTACAATAACACTAGCATTCAAAAAGGTTGTATCTTCTCTTCTGAACATTTCTGAAAGTTAAAGGTGATTCTGAATGTCCATGTTCAATAGAGAAGACTGCTACATTATTCATATTCCTCTTAGAAAGCACTTGGTAGTGTGCTCGACAATAACTTCTCTTACTCAACGATATCAGCTTGACAACAACGGGAGTCAGCTTGGTAGCTGACATTGAGTTGTTGGAATTTGATATGGCCTTGTGAGAGTGGATTACTATTTTGCCAAGAGCCTGATGGTTACTTTGAGTGGCCTGTAAAGATGCAACACCCTCACCCTTGAATTTATGGGTTGCAGTACCAAATACAAATGGTTTATAATTACCCATTTGAATTTCTTGATGTGGAGCTTTCAAAACCCCCAACCCCATGCCCTTACTCCCTCCATAGTTAGGTGCATTATTTCCCTTATTACAGGAATTTTCATTCATCCAGTCACCATATATACTGTCATGGTCATAACTGTTAGAACAAAGAAGTACCTTCTAAAGGTTCTTTGAGGAATAACTGCCTTTACTTTGCTTTCTAAAACTAGCTATTGAGGCCTTCCTAATGAACCCAATCCCCTTCTATTATTTTGAGGGGAGAAAGATTCAATGTTAGATAGTACAGTCTTTGGCTTTGAGAATTAGGCACTAACTTCCTTTCCTTCAGGTGATTTTTTTCAAGCTTCTTAATAATTCATTCAATTTGAAATCTTATTTCAGTATTCTTGTCAATGAACTCCTTGAGATCAATTGATTTGGAGGGCATTTGATGGAAAATGTCTATCATTACCTCTAGCTCAGCCTTAACAGGTCTAAGAAGCATAAGATCTTCAACTTGCTTTTTAGCAAGCTTCTTTCTTTTACCCAAGGCCTTAAGGAGGGAACCATACTTGCCAATTAATTAACTGACATCAAACTCAAAGTCTCATCCATCCTCATCACTAGATGGAGAGTACGCTTAAGATTCTGGGCCTGTCTCGTAATATGAATCAGAAGAGGGAATAACTAGAATAAGTACCTCATCAGGATCCAATTCATCCTGATTATCTTCAACTATTATGGCCATCAAGACACAACTTTATTCTTCCTCAATGTCATTGTCTGAATGTGACAAGGGAGCCCTGATGCTTATCCTTGCATCAGCACAGTTGTCCTCTTCGTCTTCTATAAATAGCGCAATATGGGGTTCTTCTTCATCTGACTCAAAAGAGTTTGAGTAACTCTGACTCCTTCTCACTATAATTATAAGGAAATTATTTTTAGATTTCTTTCCTTTGTGGTGATTCCTGTCACCTGAACCTTTTTCTTTCCTCTTGACTGGGCAGTCAGCAATGATATGCCCATGTTTGCCACAGTAGTAACACACAATGTTAGAAGAATTATGTTTACTAATTTTAGAGCTATACCAGTCCCCTTTATGGTTCTTTTGATCTTTATCGGATGTGTTTTACTCCTTAGAGTTGGAGGGGGAAGAAGGCTTATTCTTCTTGTTCTTCTTCATGACATCATCTTCTTAAACTGCTTAGAGAAGGTTGCAAACTCTCCATCTGACATTTCAACATTTGATGTGTTGGTTTTAGAAGATTCTGAGTCAGCCACTCTTCTGGGAGGAGATTGGATTCTCTTCTTGTTTGTTTTTGACCCTTTAGTCTTGAGGGACATAGTTTTCTCCTTCTGGTGAGACCTGCCAGAAAACTCTTCCTCTTTTCTTGTATTTAATTTCATCTCATAAGAGAGTGATTTTCCAAATAATGTGTGTGGAGGAATGTTGGGCAAGTTCCCCATCTCCCTGATGAAAAGATTTTATCTTCGTAGTCTCTAGTTAGAGACCTTAAGAAGTTTTCATTTAGCTCATAATCTGTGAAGACCGTTCCATAGGACTTCAAGTCATTTACTGCATTGAAGAACTTTTCATAGAATCCAACAATGATATCTCTGCCTCCTATCCTAAAGGCTTGATATTCTTGAATGAAAAGGGATTTCTTACCATCCCTTACTTCTTTAGTTCCTTCTATATACACTATAATTGTATCCAACATCTCTTATATAGTTTTGCAGTGAACTAAATTCTGAAAGATGGAATCATCAATTGCACTATCTATAATATTCTTGGATCTCCTATATATAATATTAAGAACAATCTCATCCTTGTTCATATGAGCATAATTCCTTATAACTTTTAAATTAGGATAAATGAAGGAGTATTTCATGGGAATGGATGGACCCTCATCAACTGTAATATAGATCCTAGGGTCTGATGCCTCCATGAATAGCTTCACCATTTGCTTTCATTTGGTATAATTTTCTTTTCAGCATCTGGGCAACTTCATTAAGCTAATCTCCAAATAGGATTTTGGTGAGACTGTTAAGTCAAGTTTTGACCCTAGGACCTGCATTACCATTATAGGATATAAATCAAACCTATAAGGGCTTGATTATAGTTTGTCAGGATATACAAATTATAGGTTCATCAAAACTAACTATAAGGGCTTGATTACCCTTATAGGATCTTAGTCAGACTATTAAATCTAATTTTGAAAAACCTAGCTCTTGTATAACTTGATAATCTGATATTGGTAGCCTAAATTTCCAAAAGGGGGTAAATATGTGAACTTGTACTTTAATGGTTTATTTTCAGATTGCATCAAATATACTCAGAATAAAATACAAGCATCAAAAAAAGATCAGCACACAGTCAACTATAGTGATTCTCTAAGGTATGAGAACATCCACATTCCCCCAATGCCTATCTAGCAAAGAACTAGACTCGGCATACTCCTCCAAATCTCAGTTCCTCGGATCTTATAACATAGATCCCTCAGGATCTCTCAGGTCTCCTCTAAGACCCTACCTCAGGCACACATGCCATACACAGAATTATCGAGAAGTCCTATACTCAAACACATAGGCACTACCACTCAGAGTCCTCCCACTCTTACAGCTCAGAAACCAGCTGGTTTCCTACCTCATACTTGCATGAAGTCCGTCACTCAATCTTATTACCAAGACCTACACTCAAGCTTGGCGGGCAGCCCTATATCTCAGATATCCTAATAGGTTCTGCAAAAATATTTGAGTATAATGTTTACAACAGAAGACTAAAATGAACGAAAATCGAATCAGAATATTTTGTTGTTATTATTAGGAAAGCAAGTTTTTTGAAATCATCGCCTGAATTGATTGAATCTTCAGGTAGAATAGATTTGGGGCTTTTCCTCCCTGATCTTCTTCTTTGGCATGTAGAAAATCTTACTTTGAGACCCGATGATTGACTACTTTGTTCTTCTAGAACTATTCAGAGAGAACTGGATTTCTTCAAGTATGTCGTTTATGATTCAGAACCTTTCTTTTGTTAGTGGCAATGACACAGGTTCAAGTGTTGAAGCATCCTATTACATTACCCTAACTTATCATTTTATAACCCTTGACTTTCATCAACTGTCTCAAGAAACGTCTTGTCACAGGTATGGATGAGAATATAATACTTTGTACATTCTTTATGTACAAGTGCCGATTTTGAATCATGTCAATCTGTACGGGCTCAATGATAATATTTAATCTCATCTTAATGACATCGTTGAGCAGAATCTTCTCTCTTAGTGATGTCGACCTTGGCGCTGAGAACTGTTCCTTTCTACATCTTCTTTACGATATTGATTTATAGCTTTCCACGATCTTAATGGTATAGATGAGTGATGCTAAAGATCACGACAGTGAACCGGTCGCACAAGTAATATAAAATGGGCGAGTTTTTCCAAGTATCGATCTCTCAAGGAAAATAGTAAGGTGGAGTTAATGTCGTGGAGGACTTGAGATTGAAGTCCTCAAGGTCGGCGGTAACGATGGGGGTTTTGATTTTTGCGGAAAAAGAAAATAAAAATCTAACAACTACTCATATGCAACGCCGCTATGCGATGCTTTGCCAGGCGGGATGGAAGACTAGTCGGGCCGCTATACACCGAATCGCTAGGCAGATGGACGAGTAGTCTTACGAATGAGATAATTAGAATGATGGAATGAGGGTCGAAAGCACCTCTTCGCTGCGCACGCTTATAGCAATTGCTAGAATAGCAAAATCAGATGGATGGCAGATGGAAAGATAGGCACACCTCAAGAAAATAACATAAATATGAAATCACATAGACATTGTAACACCCCCTATCCGTCGCATAGCATATAGCAGTAGGTCCGGCCAGGGCCCGACGGCATATACCACAGACAGACCGGGTGGTTACTCAATGCAAACCATTCAACCAATCATAACGTCGTACCTATAGCATTGTAGCGGAAGGTGTTTATAAGTTGCAATTAAAAGAACCCAGAACAAGCATGAATGTCCACTAATACACCAAATAGGAATGTAGTACATACACCAGTACTGGCCTTAAGGCCTCACAAATGGTTTACTTCATATTACATGTCTTACAAACCACGACACGCGGGCCGGTCATACATGAACAAAAGCAAGTAAACACTCCAATTAGGCCTTCGAGGGCCGGCTTCGCAATTTGGGCTTTAGCCCGCTATTGACCGCTTGGTCCAGCAGCACCTGCAAGTAACAAACCACAACACGGTGGCAAACAAAAGCAACGGTCAGCAATGCTAACCAAATTATAACGATCCCGCCCCCAATTCGCGGCGCCGATGCTCCTTCCCTGCACTTATTAGCAAAACCAAGCAGTATATAAATATACATTGCATCACAGGCGTTGGCTCGCATAGCCACACACCCCATACACTCAGGGCACATTCTCGGTGAACCGGCCAATGTCACGTCAATTTAAGCCATAGACATTCCGGAATCACCACCGCCACTTCGACGACCAAACATATGAGCATTTTGACTTCTTGGCATGGGTCACGTCAATTTAAGCCATAGATCGCCGAAGACCCTCATCTATGCCAACAGCTCTAACTGAACGACATAGAACGGGTATGGTCCCATCTAACCCGTGCTCACATCGCAACGACAATTTAAGCCATATGCGCGGGTCAAACTTCTCCTAAGTCCCGTTTCCATCACACTTCACGTAACCCGGTTATGTTCAAGTTGGCTCCCAGGCTACCAAGTTGGCTAGATCACGCATCCGCCCAGTTTTCTGGGTGCACCATAGGGTTAATCCCCAAGGCTCCATGTTGTCATCTACCACGTAGAAAATCCGAAAACAAACAATCGCACGGAGTCTTCTCCGGCATTTATGCAATGCAACATTACCGATCTAGACCAACATGTCCGGATAGGCTTCACACATCATGCCTATGTCCGTTCTCGTTTACGGACTCTACACAACGGGGACTATTCATGTCTACCCAAAGGAACGCCTCCAACTCATCGCAAACTTGCGAGAGCGGGCTTCCTTATGCAAAAGAAGGAGAGCTTCACATGCTCAAGAAGAGAATCATTACCCTAGCGTTCTTCCTTGGCGCCATGGAAATAAAGCGGATGAAAAGCACCGCACTCTCTTTGCCTCCGTAGATCCGAAGTCGGTTCGCGATTTGGAGCTCCGAAGCTCCGCCAGTGACCGGATCTAGGCTTCTTCTTCCTCCTTTGCTCTCCTCTCTCTCTTGACTTAGAAGGAGAACCACTCAAAAGAAATAAGGGTTTCAAAGGCCCAATCTCGGGTATATCCCAGTAGGAACAACCCCAAATCGTCGGATACCAAAATAAGGAAATGAATTTCTACGATACGTATCTGAAAAGTAAAATCTGGGCCCAACACGGCCTGTGACACGCCCGTGTCCAGGGCTGTGTCCCTCATTCTCCGTCAAAATCGACGCGTCTGGAAAAACACACGGGCATCCTACCTGCCCGTGTTCGACCTGACACGCCCGTGTTCCAACTGACACGGCCATGTGGCTAGCCGTGTACCCCCATCGACACAGCCACAAAAACAACCCAAGACTCATACGGGTATTGGACATGCCCGTGTCCTATTTGACACGCCCGTGTCTAATTCGAACACGCCTGGGCTCCAGGCCTTGTTCACTGTCTCGACACTTCGTCGAGCGAAGTTCGTCGACTTCCTGACACGGCCTTGGACACGCCCGTGTCCTAGGCCGTGTGCCTTGTCTCGACACATCATCGAGCGAAGTTCGTCGAATCCCCGGGCCGATCGTCGACATGGGCTCGAAACGCACTGAGACAACCTGTGTCTCAGGCCGTGTTCGCTGCGCGACGAACGTCGACTCCAAAATTGTCAACCTCTCGACCAAATCGTCGACTCGAGCATGACACGCCCTGGGACACGCCCGTGACCCAGGCCGTGTGCCCACTGCCAGATTCCAAATTTGGCCCAAAACGCATATCGTCGCTCTTTTGATTTTCGGGGCATTACAATTCTCCCCCTCTTAAAAGAATTTCGTCCACGAAATTACGTAAAGGAAAGGAACATAAAATTTAAATGGTACCTGAGTGAAACAACTCTGGGTACTCCTCAAGCATAGTCTGCTCTCGCTCCCAAGAGAGCTCCTCTCGACCGCAATTGTCCAAACGGACCTTGACCATCCTGATCTCTTTATTGCGTAGCCGCTTGACCTCCAAGTCCTCAATCCGCACGGGTTTGACCTTTGTCGTCAACCCACTATCAACCGACACTCGATCGACCGTGATCACTTGCGTAGGCTCTTGCACCGCCTTCCGTAGCACCGATATGTGGAATACATCATGTAAACCACTAAGCTCCACTGAAAGCTTCAACCAATAGGCTGCTTCACCAACCCGCTCCAGAAACTCAAACGGCCCAAGGTACCTCGGGCTTAGCTTTTTCAATCGCCGCACCCGCGAGACACCCTTGAACGGCTTGATCTTTAAGTACACATAGTCGCCCACAGCGAACTCCACGTTCCTATGCTTGGCATTATAGTACTTCGCCTTACGGTCCTGAGCGATTTGCAACCTCTCCCGAATGGTTCACACCAACAAAGTAGCATCCTCCACTTCTAATCGCTTATACAACTTTGACTCACCCGTTTCTATCCAAGAAAATGGCGTGCGATATTTTCTACCATATAGGGCCTCGAAGGGCGCCATTTGAATACTCGCCTGGTAGCTATTGTTGTACGCGAACTCCAGCAAATAATGATGGTCTTCCCATTGCTTTCCAAAGTCCAAGATACACATGCGGAGCATGTCTCCCATAGTTCTATTAACCCTCTCGGTCTGCCCATCCGTTTGCGGATGGAAGGCTGTGCTGAATTTTAACTTTTTCCCAACATTTGCTGCACTAGCCTCAAATCATTGGACGTGAACCGCCCATCTCGGTCACTCACGATGCTGTGGGGCACACCGTGAAGCCGTACTATATTATCCACATATAGTTTTGCCAACTTTTCCACCGGATCATCCTTCCTATGCGGAATAAAATGTGACACCTTCGTTAGCCGATCTACGACCACCCAGATGGCGTCATTCTCTTTTTGCGACCTTGGCAAACAGTGTACAAAGTCCATAGAGATGTCGTCGAATTTCCACTGCAGAATAGGCAAGGACTTTTGAAATCCTCCCAGCTTTTGGCATTCCGCCTTCACCAAGGCGCAAGTTTGGCACTTCGCCACAAAAAGTGCCACATCCTTCTTCAAACCCGGCCACCAAAACAGTTTCTTAACGTCGCGTTACATCTTCGTGATCCTCGGGTGAATCGAGTACTTGGTATGATGTGCCTCATACAACAATTCCACCCGCAAATTGCCCACACTTGGGACGCACAGATGACCGTCTTTCCAAAGCAATCCGTCCTCCACAACGAATTGGGAATTTGACCTATCCAGAGCCTCTACCATGAACTGCTTCATATGGTCATCCAAATCCAAAGCCTACCGAATCCGATAAGCCAGGTCATATTGGACTTCAGTCCAATTCAGTACTGCTTCAGCACTTGATTGCTTATCTACACAAACAATCTCCAATGCCTCCAACTCCCGAACCAACCGCTCATCATGCACTGATAGCCAATTGGCTTGAGCTTGGGCCCGACGACTCAACGCGTCCACAACTGCATTACCTTTACCAGACACGTAGTGGATCTTGAATGTATAGTCCCCCAGGAACTCCATCCATCTACGCTGCCGCATATTCAGATCTTTCTGATCAATCAAATACTTCGGGCTCTTGTGATCGGTGTAGATATCAATCTTCACACCGTACAAATAATGCCTCCACAGCTTCAAGGCAAAAATCACGGCGGCTAACTCCAAGTCATGGACCGGATAATTCCTCTCCTGCACTTTCAGCTGTCTCGAGCCATAAGCTATCACACTTCCATGTTGCAGTAGCACGCAACCCAAACCGCTGCCCGAAGCATCACTATAAATCTCATAGCCTTCGGTCCCACTCGGCGAACTCAGCACAGGCGCCGTGGTCAACCGACATTTCAACTCCTCAAAAGCTCGCGCGCACTCCGGCGTCCAAACAAACTTCTGCTCCTGCCTCGTCAAAGTATTGAGAGGTAACGCTATCCGCGATAAGTTCTCTATGAAGCGCCTATAATAGCCGGCAAGCCCTAGAAAGCTCCGGACTTCCGCTACCGTACAAATCTCAGGTCACTCCCGTATAGCAACAATCTTCGCCAGATCCACCGCAATACCCTCCCCACTCACTATATGACCGAGGAACGCAACTGAGGACAACCAAAACTCGCACTTCGAGAACTTGGCGTACAATTAATTCCTCCTTAGCGTCTCCAAAATCAAATGAAGATGCTTGAAGTGATATTCCTCACTCTGCGAGTACACCAAAATATCGTCGATGAAGATGATCACAAAATGGTCCAAGTACTCCCTGAAGGTCCTGTTCATCAAATCCATGAACACTGACGGCGCATTAGTTAGCCCAAACGGCATGACCGTAAACTCGTAATGCCCGTATCTCATACTGAACGCTGTCTTCGGGATATCACTCTCCCTTATTCGCAGTTGATAGTACCCGGACTTGAGATCCAACTTTGAGTACACCGTCGCCCCGACCAACTGATCAAAAAGATCATAGATCCGCGGGATCGGGTACTTGTTCTTTTCCGTCAACTTGTTGAGCTCCCGATAATCAATACATAGCCTCAAGCTTCCGTCCTTCTTCTTAACAAAGAGGACCGTCGCGCTCCAAGGTGAAGAACTTGGGCGCACATACCCTTGCTCCAACAACTCTTGCAGTTGAACCTTCAGCTCCACCATTTCCTTAGGCACTAGCCGATATGGAGAGCGTGACACAGGATTTGCACCTGGTACGAGCTCTATCGTGAAATCTATCTCCCGCTGCGGCGGAGCTCCAGGAAGATCGCTAGGGAACACATCAGGGAACTCCGATACCACTGAAATAATATCCAATGTGGGCTTCGGCTTTGCAACATCCACTAGTGTAAAGAACAGTTCTACACCAGCACGAACCGCCTTCACCACCTGAAGAGCAGACATCAACGTCTTCCTCGACCCCTTCAAGCCCGTAAAAGTCATCTCACGACTTCCTCCCAGCTTGACTTCCTTGCTACCGCAATCGATATAGGCTTACTGCTCCGAGAGCCAGTCAATGCCAAATATAACGTCGAACTCCACCAACGGAAGTAACGACGCTTATAGATCGAACTCCTGATTCCCAATACGAATCTTCATGCCACAGATTCTATCCGCGCGCATCGAACACCCATTGGGAAACAACACATCCAACTTATCCTTCGTCATCGAAGAAGGTACTCCGATGCGTGATATAAATCCTTCGGACAAGAAGGAGTGTGAAGCTCCCGTATCGAAAAGTGCTCATGTCGGATTTTCACAAATCAAAACAGATCCTAAACAAGCAGTGGTAAGGTAACATATGCATAACAAGTATTTAAAGAAATTAACTTGCTATTAATTAAACCGTACCTGTCACCACATCCTCCTGTTTGTTGGCCACTTTTTGGCCAAGATTATACACCCTTGGTTGGGCCGGAGCATAATGGGACGCGGTTGACTCCACCGCCTTGCCATTCTCTTCGTAAGTTGATCCCGGCTTTCTCTCGGACTTGGGACGTCCGCTCCAACAATCGCAGGCAAAGTGCCCCGACTTTCCACAAGTAAAGCAAGCACCCGGGGTTCGATCAGTAGTCTCCCTAGAAGCACCGGAAAAAGGAGCTGGACCCAATGTCCTAGACTTCTTAAAGAATCTTCGATAGCCGGACTTTGAAGTAGTTGGCACTTTGAATTCAGACTTCTTGTCACCCAAGCTTTTCTTTGCTTGTACATTCTTCATTTCCTTCTCCAAGGACCGGGCCGTGTTGACCAAGGTCATGAAACCCTGCGTCATCAGCCTCGAGAGTAGTAACCTCAACTCATCTCTCAACCCTTAGTAGAATCGATTCGTCTTGCGCTCCTCATCCGCAATGGTGCAGCTAGCATATCGACTCAAACGTGTAAACTCGTGGAGATATTCATCCACGCTACTGTCCACTTGAACCAACTTCAGGAACTCGTTCTCCAACGCTATCCTCTGCGCCGAAGGGTGGTATCTAGCTAAGAATAGTCTCGAGAACTCCTCCATCGAGACATCAACAAGTTGCCTACCTCTCAGTAGATGCAGCTCCAAACCTTCCCACCATAATCTCGCTTCACCGTCCAAAAGGAACGTAACAATGGTGGTCATTTGCCACTCCTCCGTCTCCGTTGCTGTCAAGACTCTCTTCACCCTAGAGAGAAAGTCTTCAGCTTGCGATGGGGTTATCAACCCCGAGAATACCGGAGGATTAAAGCTCATGACATGTTTGAGCCGTCTCTCGGTTGCCCTCCTTGGCATCAACGGCTCCACTACTACCTGCTCCACCGCAGGAGCGGGCTGCTACATTTGCCTTGCAGGCTGCGCATTGATCATGGCAAGCACTGCTTCGGCCACCAAACGTATGGTCTCAACCGATGGAGGTGTTGTAGAAGCTTCATTAGGTGCACTGCTAGCCTCAGAAACTCGACATTCCGACGGCCCAGCACCACTTCTGGTCACCTATAATGGTACAAAACACCGTTAAGAGACCAAATAAAATTGAACACAGCAATTATATTAACACACAAGTTCCGCAAACACGTGTATTTTCATTCCTAAGTGGACATTCATGGGTTCTTTTACTGTTTCAACGATGGCGCACATACATGTGCTCACCACCCCTTAAAAAGAATTCGCCCACGAATTCATCTTAAGCCCGACCAAAACCAGTAGTCTGCTACCAAATTATAACACCCCCTATCCGTCGCATAGCATATAGCAGTAGGTCCGGCCGGATCCTGACGCCATATACCACAGACATACCGGGTGGTTACGCAATGGAAACCATTCAACCAATCATAACGTCCTACCCAAAGCATTCTAGCGGAAGCAGTTTATAAGTTACAATTAAAAGAACCCAGCACAAGCATGAATGTCCACTAATACACCAAATAGGAATTAGTACATACACTAGTACTGGCCTTAAGGCCTTACAAATAGTTTTGTTCATATTACATGTCTTACAAACCACGGCACGGAGGCCGGTCATACATGAACAAAAGCAAGTAAACACTCCAATTAGGCCTTCGAGGTCCGGCTTCGCAATTTGGGCTTTATCCCACTATTGACCGCTTTGTCCAGCAGCACCTGCAAGTAACAAACCACCACACGGTGGCAAAAAAAAGCAACGGTCAGCAATGCTGACCAAATTATAACGATCCCGCCCCCAATTCGTGGCGGCGATGCTCCTTCCCTGCACTTATTAGCAAAACCAAGCAGTATATAAATATACATTGCATCACAGGCGTTGGCTCGCACGGCCACACACCCAGTGCACTCAGGGCATATTCTCGGTGAACCGGCCAATGTCACGTCAATTTAAGCCATAGACATTCCGGACTCACCACCGCCACTTCGACAGCCAAACATATGAGCATTTTGTCTTCTTGGCATGGGTCACGTCAATTAAAGCCATAGACCATCGAAGACCCTATCTATGCCAATGGCTCTAACCGAATGACATAGAACGGGTACGGTTCCATCTAACACGTGTTCACATTGCAACGACAATTTAAGCCATATGTGCGGTTCAAGCATCTCCCGAATCCCGTTTCCATCACACTTTACATAACCCGGTTATGTTCAAGTTGTCTCCCAGGCCACCAAGTTGGCTAGATTACGCATCTGCCCAGTTTTCTGGCTGCACCTTAGGGTTAATACCCAAGGCTCCCCGTTGCCATCTACCACGTAGAAAACCCGAAAAACAAACAATCGCACGGAGTCTTCTCCGGCATTTATGCAATGCAACATCACCGATCCATACCGACATGTCCGGATAGGCTTCACACATCATGCCTATGTCCGTTCTCGTTTACGGACTCTACAGAACGAGGACTATTCATGTCTACCCGAAGGAACGCCTCCAACTCATCGCAAACTCGTGAGAGTGGGCTTCCTTATGCAAAAGAAAGAGCGCTTCACATGCTCAAGAAGGGAATCGTTACCCAAGCGTTCTTCCTTGGCGCCATGGAAATGTAAGCGGATGAAAAGCACCACACTCTCTTTTCCTCCGAAGATCCGAAGTCGGTTCGCGATTTGGAGCTCCGAAGCTCCGCCGGTGACCGGATCTAGGCTTCTTCTTCCACCATTTCTCTCCTCTCTCTCTTGACTTAGAAAGAGAACCACTCAAAATAAATGAGGGTTTCAAAGGCCTAATCCCGGGTATATTCCAGTAGGAACAACCCCCAACCGTCGGATCCCAAAATAAGGAAACGAATGTCTACGATTCGTAGCTAAAAAGTAAAACCTGGGCCGAACACGGCCTATGACACACCCGTGTCCAGGGACGTGTCCCTCATTCGCCGTCAAAATCGACGCGTCTGGAAAAACACACGGGCATCCTACATTCCCGTGTTCGACCTGACACGCCCGTGTTCCAACTGACACGCCCGTGTGGCTAGCTGTGTACCCCCATCGACACAGCCACGAAAACAACCCGAGACTCACACGGGTATTGGACACGCCCGTGTCCTATTTGACACGCCCGTGTCTAACTCAAACACGCCTGGGCTCCAGGCCGTGTTCACTATCTCGACACTTCGTCGAGCAAAGTTCGTCGACTTCCTGACACGGCCTTGGACACGCCCGGGTCCTAGGCCGTGTATCTTGTCTCGACACATCGTCGAGCAAAGTTCGTCGACTCCCCGGGACAATCGTCGACACGGGCTCGACACGCCCTGAGACACGCCCGTGTCTCAGGCCGTGTTCGCTGCTCGACGATCGTCGACTCAAAAATTGTCGACCTCTCGACCAAATCGTCGACTCGAGCCTGACACGCCCTGGGACACGCCTGTGTCCCACGCCGTGTGCCCACTGCCAGATTCCAAATTTGGCCCAAAATGCCTACCGTCGCTCTTTCGAGTTTCGGGGAGTTACAGACATGATTTGATACAAATGTATATCAAAATAAGTACAACTTCATCATAAACAAGAGATCAACTATATGATTCAACAACAAGAGAAGAAAAGTGTGCGAAATCGACCGGATCCGTAGTCTTGCTGAGGATTCACGGTTGGAATCGTCGGGTTGTTAATCCGCGTCCAAGCTCGGTCCTCAACTGCGTCCGGGGTAGAGGAGGCTGTCACTCACTCCCAATGGACCCATATTCTTCGTGTCACGAGCTAGTGTAGGATCACACAACTTCTCTAGCTTGGTGGAGATAGCTAGGTCTAGCTCTTCTTGAAGCTCAAGTATGAAGGAGGAGGACAAGAGGAAGATCCGGCTTAGATTTGGCGATGAAAGCATGCCCGAAGCACCTCCCTAGGGTGGAGATTGAAGGAGGACGGCGGAATCCCTCCTCGGAGACAAAAACGACGGATGAAAAATGCGCCATTTAGAATTAGGGAGGCACCTGCATATTTATTGAAAGCAGAATTGAACAATGCGCACGATCACGGGAGCATGACCAGTGGTCGTGCGCACTATGTCCAGTGATCGTGCTCACTGGCATGCCAGATTAGGAAGTAAAATTGGGGTACTGCGCACGAGCAGTGGTGCATGACTGGTGGTCGTGCCCACTATGTCCAATTGGTCGTGCGATTACCCCTGACGGAACTCCAGGAAAAGAGGAATCAATACACACAATCAGTGGCGCACACCGGCGGTCATGCGCACTATGTCAAGTGATCGTGCGATTACCCAAGGAAGATTCTGGAAATTAGGGTACATTGCGCACGTTCATCGGCGCACAACCTGTGGTCGTGCGTACTATATCCGATGAGCGTGCGTAGTATTCCTGCTGGAAAATGTCCCCGGAACACACACACGACCCCTAAACCAAGCACTGATATGTGCAGACATTCCAAACGAGCACAATTAGGAGTACAAACAATAAAAGTACATAAATACATAACCACGGGCCAAAGTGTGCACTTCATATGGAAATATAGATAAGAAAAAATATGAACGATATAGAACTAAAAGTGAAGTGCAAACGCGCGAAAACTAGCCCAAATGAGTCCGAAAAACCCTATATAAATCGGACTCATTGTAACATCCCATTTCCAACTAGACCCCTAAGAGTGGTTTTGGCCATGACTAGGTCATGACAAAACCCTAGGAAGCTCTAGAAGACCAAGTGAGCTTGGACATGAAGTTGGAAATCATCATGGTCTGCAAATAGTAGGATTCTGAACAATAGTTTAGGAGGACCATGGGGCTACACCTTGACCCCAAGACCCTACCACAACACCCCCAAACATTTTGGGAGGCCCATTAGAGCCATAAGGACCCATTGGGGTCAATCAAAGAGACTCAGTTGACCCAAGTCAACCCTAACCCTAAATGGGCCAAACTAGCCTACTTAGGGTCAATTGACCTTCCCCTAGCCAAGTGGACCCCACCCATGCCCCCCTAACCCTAAAGTGAGGTCAATGGGTCACCAAGGACACATTGGGTTCAGCCCTAGAGACTAAGTTGACCCAAGTCAACTTAGGCCCCTCATCTGGTCAAAGTACTCTTACTAAGGGTAGGTGACCTCCAAAGTACAAGGTAACCCTACATAACCCTTCCTACACCTCAGGGGAAGCCATGGGGTCACCAAGGGCCCCTTGGGGTCAACCCAAATGGCCATGTTGACCCAAGTTAACTCTAACCCCTAAAGTGGTCAAAGTGCCCTAACTAAGGGTCAAGTGACCACCAAGGTGCCCAACCAACCTTACTCAGGGCTTCCTAAACCTAAAGTGAGGTCAATGGTTCACTAGGGGCCCATTTGAGTCAAACCTAGTGGCTAAGTTGACCCAAGTTAACTCATGCCCCAAAGTGGTCAAAGTGCCCTTACAAAGGGTCAAGTGACCTCCAAGGTGCCAAGTTAACCCTACCCAACCCTACATAGACCTTAGGGGAGACCAATGGGTCACCAGGGACCCATTGGGAACAACCTAAATGATCAAATTGACCCAAGTCAACCCTAGCCTAAGCCAAGTCAAACCTAGCCCAAATGGGCTAACCCAAGCTCAAACCCATTTTCTCCACTTGGGCTAACCTCATTTTTATTATTAATATGATGCTATGGACTGCCAATAGGCTAGGGAGATGAGAAAATTCATGCATGATGACTAGGAGAGAGAAAGATCCATTTTGCCCTTTAATGGAGGAGAGAGAAAGAGGGAGGAAGAAGCCATTCATGGCTTAGGGAGGGCAAGGGTAACGCCCCGAAAATTGTATTTTAGTCGGTCGCGAAAACGGGTATTTTTGGTGGCTATTTAGGGGTACACGGCCTAGGACACGGGCGTGTCCAAGGTCATGTCTGGCTGGTGTTTTTGGTCATTTTCATCCCGAGAAGGACACGACCAAGAACACGGCTAGCTGACACGGGTGTGTCATTGAACACGGGCGTGTGCCTACCCGTGTCAGTACCTGTATCCCGTTGGGTCGTGTCTGTTGTCCGTGGCAGTTATGCATGACACGCCCCCGGACACGGGCGTGTCGAGAGACCCGACACGGGCGTGTTAGGTTGGACACGGGCGTGTCTGAGCCCGTGTGTCTTTTCTGTGTTCGACGATCGTGCCTGGATCGAGGCATACGGCCGTGTGCCAAGCCGTGTTCGGCCCAGGTCTGGAGATGTTTGAACGGATCTGAGCCGTTCGTTTTCTTTAATTAAGATCCAACGGCCCAGATGGTTTTCTGCTCTATTAAGGCCGGGAATAGGGGAGTTAATCCTTCATTTCTCTCCAACCATTCTCTCTCTCAAGGAGTTGGAAAGAGGAGGAAGAACGAAGGGATTCCAGCCACCGGCGGAGCATCGGAGCACCGTTTCGAAATCTGAGAGCAAATCCGTTGAGGAAAGTTCGTTGCGAAGATTTCCATCCGTGTAGTTTTTCCATGGCGCCAAAACGGACTACAAGGGTAACGATTTTCTACTTGAGCATGTGTATCTCTTTCTTTCTGCATGGGGAATCCCGCTCCTGCGAGTGTGCGGTGAGTGCGTGGTGTTCCTTGGGGTTGATGTGAATAGTCCCCCTTGTGTTGCATATAGAGTCCGGAATCGTAAGTACGGGCATAGGCATTGTGTGTGAAGCCTACCCGGACGTATATTGTCTGGATCGGTGATGTTGCATTTGATATGTTTTGCCAGAGAAGACTCCGTGCTTTGGGTTTTTCGGGTTTCTATGCGGTAGATTGCAACAGGGATACTTGGAGGTTAGCTTCAAGGCGCACCCGGAAAAATGAGCGGAAACGTGTTCTGCTAACTTGGCAATCTGGGAACCGGCCTTGATCATAACAGGGTTATGAGATTGTTTGGGAAATTTTGGGATCCGAGAGAAGCTTGGCCCGCGCGTAGGACTTAAAGTGTATATGCGGCGTGAGCAACGGGCAAGTGGAATCGGACCTAAGCTATGTGGTTCGGTGCGAGAGACCCGAAGATGGGGACTTGCCGTTGGCATAGTCGGGAGCCTTAGACGGTGGTCAGAAAGGCTAAATGTTGACTTGGTTGCCATCTTTGGGATGGTGGTGAAGACGCTGATTGTTCAGGATTCACCGTTACTGTGCCCTGAGTGCACGGGGTGTTTGGTCGTGCGAGCCTACACCTGTGACGTAGTATAGTTGTGCTTTATTGTTTAGCTGGGCTAATGTTATGCAGGAGAAGAGCACCGCCGTCCCGAGTAAGGGGCGGGCTCGTTATAATTTGGTCGGCTTTTGGCTGACCGTTGCTTTGTTTGCCACCGTGTGGTGGAATTGTGCTTGCAGGTGCTGCGGAGCCGAGTACCAAATAGCGGGCTGGCGCACATGTTCCTATGCTGGCCCTTGAAGGCCAAATAGAATAGTTGTTTTAATTTATCATGTGTGGCTGGCCTGCGAGCCGATGTATGTAAGACATGTTTTATTAAGTGGACATTTGTAAGGCCATGAGGCCATGTACCCTTTCAGTGTATTTTGGGTTTCATTCCTGTAGTGTGTTGTGGACATTCATGTTTATTGGATTAAAGTTTTGAGTTCTTTCAACTTTAAAAGCTTCCGCTAGAATGCTCTGTGTAGGATGAGTAGTTTTAATTGGATAGTTTGAATATTCATTTGGTAACCCTTCCGACTGTCTGTGGTATATGGCGTCGGGTTCCAGCTGGACCTTCTGTTATATGCCATGTGACGGATGGGGGTGTTACAATTTGGTATCAGACTTCTGGTTATGGTCAGGCTTGAATGAATTTGTGGGCGAATTCTTTTAAGTGGTGGTGAGCACTTGTGTGCGTCATCGTTATAACATCAAAAAGAACCCATGAATGTCCACTTAGGAATGAAAAATGCACTTGTTTTGAGGAACCTTCGTGTTCCTATAGTTGCTTTTTGTAATTTTGTTTAGTCACTTATTGGTATTTTGTACTACTATAGGTGACCGGGAGTGGCGCAGAGCCGACAGAACGTTTGGTTTCTGAGGATTATAGTGCACCCATTGACGTGCTTGAGACCCCTCCATCGTTTGAAACTATAAGAAGGATTGTTGAAGTGGTGCTCGCTGTAACTAGTGCACAACAGGGAAGCAATGTGCAACCCTTTATCCCTGTGATGACTTCAATGTCGGGTGGTGTGTTGGATCAAAGGACTTTAAGAAGGCCAGCAGGCCTGCGGTTGAACTTTTCCTTAGTGCAGGGTACGCACTCGGTTGATGAGTATTTGCAGGCGTTTCTTTTGATAAGCCGCTACCCATGCTTTGAATTGGAGAACGAACAGTCTATAGTTGATAGATTCTATAATGGGCTGCGTGGTGAGCTGCGAATCCTACTGCTACGACCAAACCTATTGGGATTCCGAGCCTTGGTGGAGTCGGCTAGATCTTTGGAAGTAGATATGGGGAAACTTCACCAGATAGCGGTGAGTAGGGTATCGAACCCTGCAAGTCCTATGAGGGGTCTATCTCGCAGAACGCTGAAGCAGAAGGGTAGATCATCGACTAGCAAGGTTACTTTCAACTGTCATATATGTGGCAAGAAAGGGCACTCTTTCCAAGCTTGTCGAGATGGTGCTCAGAAGACTAAGGAATCTATGTCAGGAGTGGTTGAGGACTCTAGTGCCAAGAAAATTGAGTTCAAAATGTCAGCTACCTCAAAGTCTGGATATCGTAGGTGGTATAAGAAGGCTAGGACTTCGGGTCCAGGGCCCCCTTTTGGTTCTTTAAGGGAAACTACAGGCCGAACCTCGGGTGCTTGTTATATCTGCGGGAAGACTGGGCATTTTGCTCGTGAGTGTTGGAGCTGACGTGCAAAGTCCGAGAGGAAGTCTAAAGTGTACATCCTGGGTGAAAGAATTAGTGCCTAACCACCTAGAGGTGTAATTCCTATTTTTCTTTTAAGGCAGAAGATCTGTATAGTTAACTAATAATCAACTGCTAATTCTACTGCTAACACAGCACAACAACCACAGAAACAATCAATCACAGAGTGCACATAGTGTTTATAGTGGTTCCCCAAGGTCTGGGTACATCCACTTTCCCCCTTCGCCTATCTAGCAGTGTACTATATTCGGCCTAATTTCTGCACTTCACCTCAGATCCTCAGATCTTACAGCTCAGAACCCAAACCAGGTTCCTACAACTCAGGAAATCTGCCCTACCTCAACCTTCAACAAGGCCTACACTCAGAGATCACAATCTCCTGCAACTCAGGCTCACAGCCCTACCTCAACCTTCAACAAGGCCTACCACTCAGAGAATTTACTCTCCTACACTCAGCCTTTATAAAACAGGCTTACAATCTCAGATCTATAAAGATCCTACAAAAACTTTGATTACAAAGTAAATAACCACCACCCTGACAGAGAGACAAGGGATGGATGGCTTCTTGATGAATTCTTGGAAGAACTTGATGGCAGAGCACAACCTCTCTTAGCTTTCTTCAATGCTTCTTGAATCTGAACTCAGTAGGGTTGAACTCTTGAGAAGTTGATCTTCAATCAGCTTCTGACTTGTGATTCAGATCTCAATCTGACTCTTTTTGGCAGCCTGGTTCAGCACTGCTCTTCTTAGATGGAGCTCTCTCTCTCTCCAAATTCTTAGATCTTATGTCGAAGGTCTTCTTATTTTTGTGTTAATAGATCTCTGTGTAGATCTTCAATCTTCTTCTAAATTGTTACTTATTACTTTTTGTTGAAGGAGAAAGACTTTATATAGTCTTCCTCCATGATAACCGGCTGATCTGGTTTCTAACAACCTTCTAACAGCTTTGACAGTTGTGGTAGACTGGTTAGAAATGGCAGCTGTCAAGTCATCCAGTCACTTCTTGAAAATACTGTCTCTGTCTGAAAGTGTCGAGTCTGATCTTCATTAAGTGTCGACACAAGTATACTAAGTGTCGACACAAGTGGACTAAGTGTCGACACAAGTCTTGGTGGTGTCGACACAACTCCTTTTGTTGTTGTAACAGCTTCTCGACACAGCTTCTTTAGAATGTGTCGACACTGATTCTGTGTATCGACACAAGCCTTCTTTTCTTCAACTTTGTTGGAACTTGCTGTGTGTCGACACATCTCCTTTGTGTCGATACAAGTACTTCTTTACTTTAACTTTATTGAAGCTTGCTGTGTGTCGACACATCTCCTTTGTGTCGACACAAGTACTTCTTTACTTTAACTTTGTTGAAGCTTTACTGTGTGTCGACACAAGTCCTGTGTATCGACATAGTTGATGTTGACAAATACTTCTGTGTGTCGACACTGCCTCTTGGTGTCGACATAAATACTTCTTCTCTTTAACTTTGTTGAAATTCTGCAGTATGTTGACAAATACTTCTGTGTGTCGACACTGCCTCTTGGTATCGACAAATTTGATGATGACTAAGTATTCCTTTGTGTCGACACTGACTTTTGGTGTCGACACAGTTGATGTTGACTTTGCTTCTCTGTGTGTCGACACTGATTCTGCATGTCGACATAATTTCTTCTGGTGTCAACACATCCTTTCCAAGTGTCGACATAATCTACTCTAAGTGTCGACACAGCTTTTCTCCAGTGTCGACAAAGGCCTTCATAAGTGTCGACACTGCTTCTCTAGGTGTCGACATATGGACTTAGAAATTTTCCTGCATTCCTGCATTTACTTAACCTGCACATATAAACTCAAAACACATCAAATACACCTTGATGCATATCATTGAGTAGGGTGAGGCTTCTTCAAATCTGGTACACATTTTCCAATGTACCCAACAATCTCCCCCTATTTGGAGAAGTCATAACCCTTAGTCAATGATATACACCATTCATAACAAATACACATTATGATGTATAGCAACATGATATGACAGGGTAAATACTTAAAACAAAACATAAAAGATATTTCATCACATAATAAGTATGCTAACATAATGAGCATTCATTATAATTTTGTTTCAACTTCCAATACTTTCTTTAACAAAAGTTTACATAGATTTTAACACAAAAGATTACATTGTTATAAAATCTAGTAAATCTAATCTAAGGTTTCTCTGGCTCCTTGATGACAATTCCTTTGCCTGATTGGACTTTAGCTTGTACAGGAATATCAGTGTCGTCAGCAGGCTTCTTGCCCTTTAGATCCTTCTTCTTCAGTTCTTCAGCCCTTATTTTTTGTCTTTCAAAATAATGAAAGGGCTTAGGAAAGTATTTGCTAGGCTCCTGAGCATTAGGAGGTAGCTTCCCTAGTTTTGCCTTTCTACTATACTGTACAATATCTTCTTGCCTAGTTTCATGTTTTTTGCACTCTTGTTCAGAGTACCATTTGCCCCTCTCTAGGGTATTGTCCTTCACAGCTTTCCAAGTAGTCAGGATGATATTCCTAGATGTTGGGCTCCACTGCTCAAAATCTGGCTTTAACTCTGCCTGTTCTCTGAATCTCTTCTTGGACAAAAGAGTTTCTTGCTCTTTCAATACTGCCTCTGGCACAGGCTTATCTACATTCTCCAGAATAATATTTTTATGACCTTTAGGAGGACTGTACATAGATTGTACCTCTTGATGAATCATCTCAAAATCTTCTGGAGGATGGATTTCTTGAGCAACTTCAGCTTGCTCACCTCCAAAATATGCAGGATTGATACCAGATTCAGCCACATTGTCATCATCACAAAGGGGTGGATATCCAAGTGTGGCTCTGATGCTATTGGAAATCCATTTAGCATGGTCAGATCCGGCTTTGACTAATACACTCTCCCCCTTTATGACTTCTCTGGCCACATGATCTCTAAAGTCATCCTTCTGAAATCTGATTTGCTCATCCAGAAAATTGACACCATCCTTATAAAATCCCTTTAACTTGAGCAGCAGGACAGAAATAGTCTTTTGAGACAGCTCAATAGCTGTTTTGATAGCATTTATGCCTTCCTGGAAGTCCTTATCAAACTTCTCCTTATCAAACTCTGGTTTGGCTTTAGACTTATCAACAAGCTGAGCTGTTGCAACATTCTACATTTTTGTAACAATTGTATTATGGGATGCAGTCAGATTATCATTCATCCTAATCTGATTTTCTAATACATAGCCTTGCTTTACTGCTATATCATCAACTTGTATCTTTATCTTTTCTTGATGGGTAGCTAGGAAAACCACTGCATTACCGCCTTTGTGGAAACAATCAGTCATTTCCTTTTTATTTTGATTCACTTCAAATCTTATAGATTTGATGTCTTGGGCCAAGGAGAATTGGAGATCTTTGTGAGTTTCATCTATATACTTCTCCATGGCAACCCTTTGCTCATCAAACTTCACTTGCATGGATACTAACAAAGAACTATAATCAATTATTATGGCTGGCTGAAAAGCAGCAGTTTGTAATGCCTTCTTGTAGCTTTGGCTTCTCCTTTTGAAGACCATAAGCTTCCTCTTCTTAGCTTGAACCTCAGCTGCATCCTCAGAATCAGAGGTACTGGCTATATCCACTCTATCTTTTGGACTAGGAAGCAAGTCCTGTGTAGTCTTAGGTAGCTCCTCCTGAGTCCTTTGCTCCTCAGTTTCAGTTCTAATTTGCTCCTCCTCATTTCTTGCAGTCTCCCCATGAGTGTCTGATTGTACTCACTCAAAATCAGTTTTCTCCCCCTCAAATCTTTCTGTCTCCCCAAGTGTCTCTTGCTCCATATCAGTGAACAACTCATCTAGGGTAAATTCTTGTCGGGAAGGAACTGGAGATACTCTCATCTCTGGAACATCAGCAATAACAGATGTATCCTCTATTACAACATCTTGATCTTGACTGTTTAATTGAGTTGGCTGGTCAACATCAATCAAATATTCAGTTAGCAGTTCATCTTCATTAATGAAATTTGTTTGATTTACTTCACTGATTACCTCAAGAATTGTTTGTGTTGCCATTTCACTGTCCAAGTGAGTAGGCTCTTCCTCAACATGGGGCTCCCCCTGCACTTGTGCTCCATCAGCAGGGTCTTGTACAGGAACTTCTTGTACTGTAGATTTCTCAGGAACCTCTTGCCTTTCCTCATCAGGCATGTCCTTCGTTAGGACCCTATCCCATCTTGAGATAATCCTAATGTCCATCCTCCTCATATGATTTATCTTAGAACCAGCTGCTTGTTCCATGACTTCTGGAATAGTCCCAGCTAAGTACAGACTCATTATCCTTCCTAGATTAGGCTTCTTAATACTTTCCTTAACCTTCTCAAAAATCACTGCTGACCAATCAATGTTGAGTCTGTAGATGATCCTTGTCATCAGGCTGAACATGTAGGCAGAAATCCTATCATCTCTCCTAGCTTGCAGAGGATGACTTTGCCAACTATTTCTGAAAGAAATTTGCCTTGCTGATTCATTCCTTTTCTGTTCATGGCAGATCCAATCTTTAAGGTGGGATCCAGTCCACACCATTGAAGTGCTTCCCTTGTCTTAGATGCAGGTACATCTTCTTCTTCTTGAGTTCTTGGTAGTCGAAGAGTTTTTCTCAAGCTCTTCAAAGTAAGTTTGATCTTAGCTCCTTGAACTATTGATTTGATCTTTAATCCAGTTGAATCTAAAGTTGCAGCATCATAGAATTCTAGGATTTCCTTCTTCCAAATCTTAGTTGGTTCGGAAACTAGAAATTCCAACCCATTCTCAGAAACTAGGGTTACTACAGCTTGAATTTCTGGTTCCGCATGGCCAAATGTGTTGCGTACTAGCTCATATCCTTCATTGACGTTCTCTTCAAGCTTGGGTGCCATTGGGGTTGAGTGAAACCATGAATTTAGATGAGAGATATGTCGACACAAAGTTTTGGTCTCGAAACTATGGAGAGCGTGTCGAAAGATAATGTTGAGAACCTATTTATACCTTTCTAAAAATGAAGGTGAAAAGGCACATCATAATCTTCTAAATGTGTCGAAACTGTTGAAAAGTGTCGACACAGACTACTTAAGTCTCGATAACGGTGTTGACTACTATGTGTCGACACAAATATAGTCGACAGAACTAATGTTTCGACACTTATACATCTGCGTTCGACGATTAGTGATTCTCCACTCGTCGAAATCTGTGTTGAACCTAAGTGTCGACGCCACTTCTGGATGTGTCGACACTACTTCTCTGAAATGTCGACACAGACTTTCTAGATGTGTCGACATCATTTCTCTGTAATGTCGACACCACTTCTATGTGTCGACAACATTTTACTTAGCCAATTTTATTAAACTATTCTAAGTTCAACATTCCTAATTCAATTTTAAACTTATTGAGTTTTGTTTCATCTAGATGCTTAGTAAACATATCAGCAATTTGATAATCTATTTTGACATATTCTAGTGAGATGTCCTCTTTTTCTACATGTTCTCTAAGAAAATGGTATCTAATTTCTATATGCTTAGTGCTACTATGTGAAACAGGATAATTAGCAATAAAATTGCACTTGTAGAATCACAAAGCAAAGGTGTTCTACTTACTTGAATACCATAGTCTTCTAGCTGGTGCTGAATCCACAAAAGGTGTGTACAGCAGCTTCCTGCAGCAACATATTCTGACTCAGCTGTGGAGATTGCCATACTGGTCTGCTTCTAACTGCTCCAAGACACTAGTATTCCACCTAGAAATTTACATGTGGCTGTAGTACTTTTTCTATCTTCCTTGCAACCTGCAAAATCTTCATTTGAATAGACTGTCAGTAGAAAATCTTCATTCCTATGGTACCAAAGGCCTAGATAAGTTGTGCCCTTAAGATATCTCAAAATCATTTTGACTGCAGTCAGATGAGATTCTTTAGGGCATGCTTGGTACCTAGCACAGACACATGTAGCATACATGATATCTGGTCTACTAGCAGTAAGATATAGAAGGGAGCCAACTATCCCTCTATACAAAGTTTCATCTATAGGTATTCCTGTATCATCTTTGCTAAGAGACACACTTGAACACATAGGAGTTCTCATGGTTGAGGATGATTCCATACCATACTTCTTTATTAACTCCAGGGTGAACTTAGACTGGCATATGTACATGCCATCATCAGTCTGTCTTACTTGAGACTCAAGAAGAACTTAAGTTCCTCCATACTGCTCATTTCAAATTTTCCTTGTATAGGTTTTGCAAACCTTCTGCAAAGATTACTTTCAGTAGACCCAAATATTATGTGATCAACATATATTTGCAGTAGGATTATCTTTCCTTTAGATTCCCTAAGGAATAGAGTCTTGTCTATTTTTCCCCTTGAGAATTTGTTCTCAATGAGGAAAGCAGACAGGGTTTCATACCAATCCCTTGGGGCTTGTTTCAACCCATACAATGCTTTCATAAGTATATAAACATAATCAGGTTTGAGAGGATCAACAAAACCTGAGGACTTCTTTACATAGACTTCTTCCTTTAGATTTCCATTTAGGAAAGCTGACTTTACATCCATTTGAAATACCTTAAAGCCTTGATATGTTTCATAAGCAAGGAACATCCTAATTGCTTCCAGTCTTGCTACTGGGGCAAAAGTTTGATCAAAGTCAATAACTTCTTCCTGCTTATATCCTTTTGCAACAAGTCTTGCTTTATTCTTCACAATGATCCCATTCTCATCCAATTTGTTCATAAAGATCCACTTTGTTCCAATGATATTGTGGTCTTTTGGTTTAGGAACTAGCTTCCAGACCTTGCATCTTCTGAACTGATTCAACTCCTCTTGCATGACATCAATCCAATGTGGGTTTAGAACAGCTTTTTCAAATTTCTTTGGTTCCACTTGTGATAGGAAGCTGGAGCAAAGAACTGTGCTCAGATTCCGGCTTCTTGTTTGTACTCCTTATCTTGGATCATCAATTATCTGATTTGATGGATGATCCTTTAAGTGTCTATTAGCTAGAGATAGTCTATCTTCAGGTTAATCACCTCCAGCCTCTTCATTAAGCTGCACCTTTTGGTTTTCTTCAGCATCTGGAGAGTCTTGTACTCCCCCTGGACAGCAGCCCACATTTACCACTTCCTGATTTGCCGTAGAATCTTCTGTAATGGTAAGCTTGTCCATTCTCTCATTTATACCTGTAGAACTGCAAGAACTACTTGGCAATTCACTGTTAATGAGTCTTGTTTCATCAAAGACAACATGTATTGACTCTTCTACAACTTGAGTAATCAAGTTGTAGACTCTATAAACCTTACTATTATTGTTGTACCCAACAAATATCCCATCTTGGGATTTGGCAGCAAACTTAGTTAGATAAGACTTGCCATTATTATGTATATAGCACTTGCAACCAAAGATCCTGAAATAGGATAAGTTTGGTTTTCTGCCCTTCACAATCTCATAGGTAATCTTTTTGTGTCTCTTGGTGATAGTAGCCCTATTGATCACATGACATGCAGTGTTTACTGCCTCAACCCAGAAATATTCTAGGAGAGAAGTGTCACTCAATAGAGTTCTACCAGCCTCTATCAATGTTCTATTCTTCCTTTCAGCAATGCCATTTTGCTGTGGTGTTCTAGGTGAGGAGAATTCTTGAAAAATCCCAAATTCTTCACATAGTCTTGTCATACTTTCAGACTGAAATTCAGTACCATGGTGACTTCTGATTTTGACCACTATACTGTCCAACTCATTCTGAATTTGTTTAACAAAACTATATAAGACACTTGGGGTTTCAGATTTTTGTCTTAGAAAGAACACCCACGAATATCTAGAATAGTCATCTACCACCACAAATGTGTAGACCTTCCTACCTAGACTCTGAACTGGCATAGGACCAAATAGATCCATATGTAAGAGGTATAGACACCTCACTGAATCCTTGTTTTCAAGGCTATGAAAGGTGGATTTGGTCTGCTTGCCTTTTTGACAAGCTGAGCATATCCCATCCTTTATACACTTAACTTGAGGACCATTCCTCACTAACTCTTTGCTAAAGAGTTGGCCAATAGTCTTATAGTTAAGATGGGCCAGCCTCTATTGCCATTTAACACAATGAGAGGCTCTCTCATCAGCTACAAGACAAATAGAAGAAACATTGTTCTCACACTCAAAGTTAAGACAATAAACATTTCTCTTTCTATATCCTATCAATATGACCTTTTGATCACTTGACCTTTTGATATGACATTCATTCTTAATAAATGAATTGTCATATCCTAAATCACTTAACTGACTTATGCTTATAAGGTTGTGTTTCAAACCTTCACATAGGTCACTTGAGAGATAGTAATCTGGTTATTGGAAATGTTACCAAATCCTTTGATGATTCCTTTTTCTGAACCACCAAAGGTTACTTTAGGGCCATCCATGATAGGTGTGTAGTCCTTCAGCAACCCCCTTGTTCCAATCATGTGCTTGGAACATCCACTGTCCAAGTACCATATTGGGGCATGGCAACTTGGACACACCTGCAACACAGATTACTTAACCCTATAACCCAAATAACTTTTGGGCCCTTGGTGCAAGTTAGCCTGAAATTTAACAAATCTACCTGTAGCTCTTCTAGTAGGCAGATTGCTACTCTCCTTGACACTGGAATTGTGCCAACAATCTAAGGCAAAGTGACCAACATTACCACAGCACCAACATTCAAACTTGTTGTACCTTTGTTTAGGTACAACCCTAGCTGAATTGTCTACAACAGGCTTCTTATTTTGTGCTGGGGCTTTGCCTCTAGATTTGGACCTAGCAGTCCATGCAGTTTTCTTAAACCCTAACATAGACTTACCCTTTTGAGGTACAAACTCATCAATCAATGGTAATACAGATTTAGGTTTAGAAAAACTAGCTACAATCTCTTTCTCTTTCTGAAGTCTAACCTCCAGATTTTTAATCTGATCATTTTTGAATGTGATAGTACCCATCTGAATAACAGTAATGTTTTTCAGTCTGGCTATCTCATTCAGTTTTTGATCCAGCAACTTCTCTGAATCTAATGCAGCCATCTTAAGATCTGCAATTTCCTTAGCTTGGGATTTGGCCAGATTTTTGCTCTTCTTAAGTGCCTGCAATAAATCTCCATATTCATCTATCAACTAATGAATATCACCTTCAGACTCAGACCCATCCACATAACTTAATGCAGATGTTTCAGACTCTAACTCAGTACTGCACTCAGAATTTCTAGAAATACATTGTACCTTATTAGGACCAGGCTGATCTTGGCACTTGCCTTCTTCTAACACAGCCATCAGTCCCTTGCACTGATGGTCTTCTTGTTCATATATAGAGTTCAGCACCTGGAGAAACTCTTCTTCTTCATCTGCTGCATATAGACCATTGTAGGCCTCAGCTTCAGATTCTGACTCTGAAGTAGATTGGTCTGTCAAACTCTTCTCCTTCTAAGCAACAAAGGACTTCTCCTTCTTGCTCTGGTGTTGACTCTTCTTCTTATCAGCAGTCTCTTTTCATTTATCTGGACACTCAGCCACAACATGTCCAGGCCTATTACAGAGTTGCAAACTATATTTGAAGTTGTAGATTTGCTTGGCTTGGACCTGCTCCTGTCCTTCCTGGATGACTTTCTCTTTTGATAATACTCATTCTTGGGCTGAGATGTGGAAGGCTTTGACTTCCACTACTTCTTCCTCAGGAATCTCTGAAATTGTCTTGTAAATGCTACAAAATCTTCATCTGAGTCACTGCTGTCTGAATTCTGATTGTCTGAATTATTTGAAGCAGTTTCAGCAACTATCTAAGGAGGTGTTGGAGACATCCTCCTATTTTTCTTAGTGGCTTCAACCTTGAAGGCCACAGACTTTTCTCTATGCTCACCTTTTGCACTTTTCTCTTCCTTTTTCCTTGCCATTAGCTACATCTCATATGACAGCAGTTTTCCAAACAAGGTTGGTGGAGAGATATCTGCAAGTTTGGCCACCTCCCTAATGGCATAAATCTTAGTATCCCAATCCTTAATCAAAGATCTTAGGAATTTACCATTCAGTTCATAAGTACTGAAGATTCTCCCATAGGACATCAACTTATTCACTATTCTATGAAACTTTTTATAACATTCAATTATACTGTCAGACTTTTCTTGTCTGAAACTCTCATATTCCTGTTTTAGCATAGATTTTATATCTTGTCTTACTTCTTCAGAACCCTCCATGTAGACTTTTAAAGTATCCCACATTTCCTTGGAGGTCTTGAAGTGAATAAAATTTTGAAAGGTTGCATCATCTATGGCACTAACTATGATATTCTAGGCTCTCTTATCCATAGTTGCCAGGATGTTCTCATCCTTAGTCATTTCTGAGAAATCCTTCGGAATTCTTTGGTTTTCATCCAGAATTGAAATCTTCATTGGGATATAAGGACCTTCCTTGACTGTAATATAGATCCTTGGATCAGAAGCCTCCATAAACAAGCTGACCCTTTCTTTCCAGATGCCAAATATCTCTTTTCTACATATGGGTAATTTCATATAACCTAGTTCTTATGATTTTCCCCTGAACCCATTTTCTTGATTCTTGAATCTACCTTAAGGATCTCACTCAGACTATTAAGTCCTTCTTTGAGTAACCTCGCTTTTATACCACTTGAAAGAATAGTGCCTAACCACCTAGAGGGGGGGTGAATATGTGTAATTCCTGTTTTTCTTTTAAGGCAAAAGATCTGTACAGTTAACTAATAATCAACTGCTAATTCTACTGCTAACACAGCACAGCAACCATAGAAACAATCAATCACAGAGTGCACACAGTGTTTATAGTGGTTCCCCAAGGTCTGGGTATATCCACTTTCCCCCTTCGCCTATCTAGCAGTGTACTAGATTCTGCCTAACTTCTGCACTTCACCTCAGATCCTCAGATCTTACAGCTCAGAACCCAAACCAGGTTCCTACAACTCAGGCAATCTGCCCTACCTCAGCCTTCAACAAGACCTACACTCAAAAATCACAATCTCCTACAACTGAGGCTCACAGCCCTACCTCAGCCTTCAACAAGGCCTACCACTCAGAGAATTTACTCTCCTACACTCAGCCTTCATAAAACAGGCTTACAATCTCAGATCTATAAAGATGCTACAAAAAATTTGATTACAAAGTAAATAACCACAACCCTGACAGAGTGAGAAGGGATGGATGGATTCTTGATGAGTTCTTGGAAGAACTTGATGGCATAGCACAACCTCTCTTAGCTTTCTTCAAAACTTCTTGAATCTTAACTCAGTAGGGTTGAACTCTTGAGAAGTTGATCTTCAATCAGCTTTTGACTTGAGATTCAGATCTCAATCTGAATCTTTCTTGTCATCCTGGTTCAGCACTGCTCTTCTTAAATGGAGCTCTCTCTCTCCAACTTCTTAGATCTTCTGTCGAAGGTCTTCTTCTTTTTGTGTTGATAGATCTCTGTGTAGATCTTCAATCTTCTTCTTAATTGTTGCTTATTACTTTCTGTTGAAGGAGAAAGCCTTTATATAGTATTCCTCCATGGTAATCGGCTGATCCGGATTCTAACAACCTTCTGAACAGCTTTGACAATTGTGGTAGACCGATTAGAAATGGCAGCTGTCAAGTCATCCAGTCACTTCTTGAAAATATTGTCTCTGTCTGAAAGTGTCGAGTCTGATCTTCATTATGTGTCAACACAAGTAGACTAAGTGTCGACACAAGTGGACTAAGTGTCGACACAAGTCTTGGTGGTGTCGACACAACTCCTTTTGTTGTTGTAACAGCTTCTCAAAACATCTTCTTTAGAATGTGTCGACACTGATTCTGTGTGTCGACACAAGACTTCTTTTCTTCAACTTTGTTGGAACTTACTGTGTGTCGACACATCTCCTTTGTGTCGACACAAGTACTTCTTTACTTTAACTTTGTTGAAGCTTGCTGTGTGTCGACACATCTCCTTCGTGTCGACACAAGTACTTCTTTACTTTAACTTTGTTGAAGCTTTGTTGTGTGTCGACACAAGTGCTGTGTGTCGACACAGTTGATGTTGACAAATACTTCTGTGTGTCGACACTGCCTCTTGGTGTCGACACAAATACTTCTTCTCTTTAACTTTGTTGAAATTCTGCAGTATGTTGACAAATACTTATGTGTGTCGACACTACCTCTTGGTGTCGACACATTTGATGTCGACTAAGTATTCCTGTGTGTCGACACTTACTTTTGGTGTCGACACAGTTGATGTTGACTTTGCTTCTCTGTGTGTCGACACTGATTCTGCATGTCGACACAATTTCTTCTGGTGTCGACACAGCCTTTCCAAGCGTCGACACAATCTACTCCAAGTGTCAACACAGCTTTTCTCCAGTATCGACACAGGCCTTCATAAGTGTCGACACTGCTTCTCTAGGTGTCGACATATGGACTTAGAAATTTTCCTGCATTTACTTAACCTGCACATACAAACTCAAAACACATCAAATACACCTTGATGCATATCAATTGAGTAGGGTGAGGCTTCTTCAAATCTGGTACACATTTTCCAATGTACCCAACACTGGATCAGCAAGTGGCCAGAAAGCAAGCGGTCGTGGTGAGAGGTAAGGTTTAGAATTCTAGCATTTAGCTTTATACACTTATTGCCTTTGTGCATGTTAGCCTAGAACCTCTTGTGCTAAGCTTTGTTATAAATTTCGTTTATCCGGCGGGAGCACCGTTCGTTAAAGGGGGCTTCGTGTCCCTATTTACCCAAAGGAATTGTATTGCGTGTCGGAGTACATCTTCCGATGGAAAAAGACATAATGGATGTGTTGTTGACTAGTAGTGCTCAATGCATGCGGATAGGGTCTGCATAGTGAAGATTCAGATTAGAGACCAGGAGTTTGTTTTGCGAGTGTTTGTTCTACCGTTAGTGGAGTTCGACGTAATATTCAGTATGGATTTGATCTCGGAGCAGGGTGCATGCATTGATTTCAACCGGAAGGAAGTTAAGTTGGGTCTGAACACTGATCGGGAGACTACTTTTGCTGGCATGAAGGGTCGGGTAAGATTTTGATGTCAGCCCTTCAGGTGTTCAAGGCAGTTCGGTCTGGGGCAGAGATGTTTATCACTCTAGTGCAGACTTTGACGCCTAAGCCATGTCTTAACAACATCCCAGTTGTGCCTGAGTATACCGATGTGTTTCCAGATGATCTCCCAGGAGCCCCTCCTCAGTGGGAGATAGACTTTACTATAGAGCTGGTACTGGGTGCCAAACCGTTGTCACGCTCTCCATATCAGATAGTGCCAAGAGAGGTGGCGGAGTTGAAGGTGCAACTGCAAGAGTTGCTAGAGCAAGGTTATGTGCCTCCAAGTTCGTCGCCTTGGAGCGCATCAGTTCTCTTTGTTAAGAAGAAAGATGGGAGCTTGCGGCTTTGTATCGACTATCGGGAATTGAACAAGCTTACGGAGAAGAACAAATATCCAATCCCGAGGATTGACGATCTATTTGATCAGTTGGTTGGGTCAACGATATATTCAAAGTTAGATTTGAAGTTCGGTTACTACCAGTTGAGGATAAGGGAGAGCGACATCCCAAAGACAGCATTCAGCACGCGGTTTAGGCATTACGAGTTCACGGTCATGTCGTTTGGGTTGACGAATGCGCCATCCGTGTCTATGGATCTGATGAACAGGACGTTTAGAGAGTACCTGGATCATTTCGTGATAGTATTCATCGATGATATCCTGGTGTACTCGCGGTGCGAGGAGGATCACTACAATCATCTTCACATGGTGTTGGAGACATTGAGGAGGAATCAGTTGTATGCTAAGTTCTCCAAGTGTGAATTCTGGTTATCCTCGATAGCATTCCTTGGTCATGTTGTCAGTGGAGAAGGGATAGCTGTGGATTCAGCGAAGATAGTCGCGATACGACAGTGGCCTACTTTGACTACAGTGGCAGAGGTCCGGAGCTTTCTGGGGCTTGCTGGCTACTACAGGCGCTTCGTAGAGAACTTCTTGTGGATAGCGCTACCACTCATGACATTGACTAAGAAGGATCAGAAGTTTGTGTGGTCTTCGGAGTGAGAACAGGCTTTAGAAGAGTTGAAAAGGCGGTTGACCACGACGCCCATTTTATGTTCGTCAAGTGGAACCGAAGGGTTCAAGATGTATTGTGATGCTTCAAGCAGTGGTTTGGGCTGTGTTCTGTTACAGCAAGGGACAGTGATAGCCTATGGTTCACAACAACTGAAGGTTCACGAGAGAAATTATCCGGTCCACGACCTAGAGTTAGCGGCCGTGATATTTGCTCTAAAGCTTTGAAGGCACTACCTGTACGGTGTGAAGGTCGATATTTACACCGATCATAAGACCTTGAAGTATCTATTGGACCAAAAGGATCTGAATATGAGGTAGCGGATGCGTTGAGTCACAGGGCCCCAGCGCGGGCCAATTGGTTGTCGATTCATGACGAGCGCTTGATTCGGGAGTTGGAGGCGTTGGAGATCTCTTGCAGAAACAAGCAAACAAGTACCGAAGCGCTATTGTACTGGACGGAAGTTCAGTGTGACCTGGCTGATTGGATTCGGCAGGCTCTGGATATGGATGGCCGCATGAATCAAATCATGGTTGATGCTTTGGATGGGTCAAATTCCCAATTCTTTGTTGAGGATGGATTGCTATGGAAAGACAGTTGTCTTTGCGTCCCAAACGTGGGTAATTTCCGGGTGGAATTATTGTACGAGGAGCATCATAACAAGTACTCGATTCACCCGGGGAGCACGAAGATGTACTACGATGTGAGGAAATTGTTCTGGTGGCCAAGACTTAAGAAGGATATGGCACTGTACGTGGCAAAGTGTCAAACATGTGCCTTAGTGAAGGCAGAGTGCCAAAAGCCGGGAGGATTCTTGAAGTCCTTGCCTATTCCGGAGTGGAAGTTCGACGACATTACTATGGACTTTATGCATGGTTTGCCAAGGTCGCAGAAGGGAAACGACGCCATCTAGGTGGTCGTGGATCGTTTGACGAAAGTATCACACTTCATTCCGCATAGGAAGGATGATTCTGTGGAGAAATTGACAAAGTTATATGCAGATAACATAGTATGGCTTTACGGTGCACCCCACAGCATCATGAGTGACCGAGATGGGAGGTTCACGTCCAATGATTGGAGGCTGGTGTAGTAGATGTTGGGAACAAAGCTGATTTTCAGCACAACCTTTCATCCGCAGACGGATGGTCAGACCGAGAGAGTCAACATGATGCTGGAAGACATGCTTCGTATGTGTGTTCTGGATTTCGGGAAGCAGTTGGAGGATCACCTATACTTGGTGGAATTATCTTACAACAATAGCTATCATGAGTGCATTCAAATGGCGCCCTTCGAGGCACTTTATGGTAGAAGATGTCGCATGTCATTGTCTTGGTTGGAAACGAGTGAGTCAAAGTTGTACAAGTGACAAGAGGTGGAAGATGCAACGTCGTTGGTTCGAACGATATGAGAGAGATTGCTAATCGCTCAGGACCGCTAAGCTAAGTACCATAATGCAAAGTATAGGAACGTGGAGTTCACTGTCGGCGACTGGGTGTACTTGAAGATCAAGCTGTTCAAGGGTGTCTCGCGGGTGCGACGCTTGAAGAAGCTAAGCCCGAGGTATCTTGGACCATTTGAGGTTCTGGAGCGGATTGGCGAAGCAGCTTATCGATTGAGGCTATCAGTGGAGCTAAGTGGTCTACACGACTTATTCCACATATCGGTGCTGCGGAAGGCGGTGCAAGAGCCTTCGCAAGTTATTGCGGTCGATCAAGTGCCAGTCGATAATGGGTTGATGATGAAGGTCAACCCCGTTCGCATTGAGGACTCAGAAGTCAAGCGGCTATGCAACAAAGAGATCAAAATGGTCAAAGTCCTTTGGGACAATTTCGGTCGGGAGGAGCTCTCCTGGGAGCGAGAGCAGACCATGCTTGAGGAGTACCCGGAGTTATTCCACTCAGGTACGTTTAAGTTTTATTTTATCTTTCCTTTATAATTTCGGGACGAAATTCTTTTAAGAGGGAGAGGGTTGTAACGCCCCGAAACTCAAAAGAGCGACGGGAGGCATTTAAGCCAAGTTTGGAACTTGGTAGGGTTCACACGTCCTAAGATGCAGGCGTGTCCCAGGGGCGTGTCGTGCTCGGGTCGACGATCTGGCAGAGAGGTCGACGAATTTGGATTCGACGATCGTCGAGCAGCGAACACGGCCTGAGACATGGGCGTGTCCCAGGCCGTGTCCTTCACGGGGTGAACGCCGGGCCGTGTCATGAGAGACACATAGTGTTAGCACACGGGCATGTACGGGTAGACACGGGCGTGTCAATTATGACACGGGCGTGTCAGGGACCCGCGTCCCTTGCAGGACGTTTTCTTCCTGTGTCGATGGAGGAACACGCCCGGGTACACGGGCGTGTACTGGGTGACACGGGCGTGTCAAGCCTGACACAGGCGTATTGAGAGCCTATGTTCTTTTCGGGACACATCGGTTTTGATGGCGAATGGGGAACAAGGCCTTGCACACGGGCGTATCACAAGCCATGTTTGACCCAGGTTTTGGATTTCAAGCCCGAATCGTGGCCGTCCGTTTCCTTATTTTGGGATCCAACAGTTCAGGGCTGTTCAGGCTATATTATACCCGGGAATAAGGTTTATTTGTCCTCATTTCATTCAACCAATCTATTTCTAAAGTTCTAGAGAGAGGGGAGAGTAAGGAAGAAGAAGGGAGATAGATCCGGCCGCCGACGGAGATTCGGAGCCCCAAATCGCGTGCCGACTTCGGATCTACGGAGGCGAGGACATTGTGGTGCTTTTCATCCGCATAGATTTCCATGGCACCAAAAAGGAATGCTAGGGTAATGATTCTCATCCTAGGACATGTGACGTCCTCTTTTCTTTGCATAGGAAGCCCGCTCTCGCGAGTTTGCGATGAGTTCGAGGCATTCCTTTGGGTAGACATGAATAGTCCCTGTTGTTTAGCATGTAGAGTCCGTAATCAAGAAACGGACATAGGCATGATGTGTGAAGCCTACCCAAACAAGTTGGTCTGGATCGGTGATGTTGCATTGCATGAATGGCCGCAGAAGACTCTGTGCGGATGTTTGTTTTTCAGGTTTTCTACGTGGTAGATTGCAACAGGGAGCCTTGGGTACTAACCCCAAGGTACACCCAGAAAACTGGGCAGATGCGTGATTCTGTCAACATGGTGGCCTGGGAGCCAACTTGCGTATAACTGGGTTATGTGAAGTGTGTGATCGGATTGGGACTTCGGGAAGTTTGACCCGCGCCCATGTCTTAAGGTGACGGGGCGGTGTGACCAACATGTTAGGCGGAACCGTACCCGCTCTATGTCGTTCGATAAAGAGACCTAACGGTATGTGGCACTTGCCATTGGCATAGATGGTGGGTCTTAGGCAGTGGCCAGAAAGACCAAATGCTCACGATATATTGCCGCCCAGGGGGTGGTGGTGTGTCAACGAACTTTAACCGTGTTCACCGAGAATGTGCCCTGAGAGCACGGGGTGTGTGGTCGTGCGTGCCCATGCCTGTGATGAAGTGTTTTTACACTATACTGCTTGGTAATGCTAATAAAGTGCAGGGAAGGAGTATCGCCACCCCGAGTTTGGGGGCGGGGTCGTTATAATTTGGTCAGCATAGCTGACCGCTGCTTTTGTATGCCACCATCGCGGTGGATTGTGCCTGCAGGTGTTGTGGAGCCAAGTGGTAAATAGCGGGCAAAAGCACTTATTGCTGAGCCGGCCCTTGAAGGCCTAATTTGAATGTTTACTTGTATTATTCATGTGTGACCGGCCTGCGTGCCGAGGTTTGGAAAACATTGTAATTTGAGTAAACTATTGTAATGCTTTAAGGCCATGTACTTATGTATTGTAGGTCATTCCTGTTGGATTTTGTAGTGGACATTCTTGCTGTTGGATGGGTTCTATTTATTGCAACTATTAAATTGCTTCCGCTAGAATGTACTTTCTGTAGGACGTTGATTCTTAGTTGGCTGGTTTCCATTGAGTAACCTCCCGGTACGTCTGTGGTATATGGCGTCGGGCCGCTGCCGGACCTATTGCTATATGCTATGCGACGGATAGGGGGTGTTACACCCTACAAGGGGAAATAATAAGCAAAAAGATAATGAAGATGTTTGCTGCCTCCGCCCCTCAGGTATGTGAATCTATAACTGCTGTCCCCGAACAAATAGATTATGTTAACAATATGCCTAAGAATGCTTTTAATAATTTTTCTGCAACAAATTTTCCTGCGCCAGGTTTTGCTTTTCCGAATAGTAATAATCCCGCCTTACGAAACCACCCAAATTTTGCGTGGAGTAACCCTTCAAACGCGATGCGCCCGCCACCACAAAATGATTTTTCTACACCACCCCCACCTCTTCAAAATTATCAGAAACCTCCATGCTTGGAGGAAATGTTTTCAAAATATATGAATGTTAATGTCGCGACTATAAGAAGCCTAGCTGGGTCCGTTAAAAGTCTAGAGAATCAAGTAGGAGAACTAGCTAAAATTATATCTGAGCGACCCGCCGGGTCTCTTCCTGCCAATACTGAGCCCAACCTGAGAGAGCAAGCGAAAGATATAACTCTTCGGAGTGGGAAGCAAGTTTCTGGTATGGTTAGCAAAGAGCCTGAGGCAAGCTCCACCCCCGTTTTGAATATTCCACCACCTGCTGAAAAAGAAGTTATCACTCCGCTCTCTGCTTCAGAAAAAGGCCTCTCTCCACCACCCATTTCTAAAAATGATCCAACTCCTCCATACCCTTCCCAACTTAACAAACAACGTCTTGATGATCAGTATACCCTCTTCTTCGAAATGTTTAAGCAAATCCACATAAATCTACCCTTCAATGAAGCGATTTCCTAGATGCCGAAGTACGCTAAGTACCTAAAGGACCCCCTGACTAATAAGAAGAAGTTAGAGAAGTTATCATACATCACGTTAAATGTTGAGTGCTCAACTATCTTGATAAATGGTTTACCAAAGAAGATCAGTGATCCGAGTAGTTTTTCTATATCGTGTGTCTTTGGTGATCTCTTTGTCAAGCATGCATTGGCCGATTTAGGTGCAAGTATCAACCTAATCCCCTTCTCGTTATTTAATAAGTTAGGAATTGGTAACCTCAACCCCACGCATATGAGTATCCAGCTCGCCGATAGATCTGTTAAGTACCTGTTAGGAATATTGGAGGATGTTCTAGTCAAAGTCGACAAATTCATCTTCCCGGTGGATTTCGTCATATTGGACATCGAGGAAGACGTTGAGGTTCCCCTGATCCTTGGCCGACCCTTCCTTGCCACATCTCGAGCTATCATTGACGTAAGCAATGGCAAGCTCTTCCTATGAGTAGGCGACGATGAAGTGACCTCTATCATCCCTTCGATGAAAAATACCCTGGAGAATGACGACTCCTGTTTCGTCTTAGATACCTTAAGTGATGAATCTTCCTACAACATTTCTGAAGATGAATTTTCTGATTTTTGTTCTTCCTCAATTTTTCCTACTTAAAGTCTGCAAGAAACCGCCATGGACAATGATTCACCCACTTCTAATTTTCCGTATAAGTTAAAAGACTACGAAGATATTATTTTTTAAAAAGAAAGAACTTCCAAAACATCTCATGAGGAACACCCAACCCTATAATTAAAAGAACTACCTGAACATCTCAAGTATGCCTTCCTAGAAAAAGATTCCAAACTGCAAGTGATAGTATCTATAACATCTCATTTTCAATTAGGCCCCTCAACTTAGATTGGGTTAGGCATGTGGTGGGTGATAAGGGTTTTAGCTAGGTTTGACCCTTGAAGGTGGGGTGTAGCCATGTGGGGCCCACTATAGGGTCCAAGTCAAACTAGGTCAAACTAGCCTAAATAGGAACCCTAGCCACACCATGACCCCCACCACATTGCCCTAACCCTAAGAACAATCTAAGTGAACCCTAAAGCATGCCATTAGGTCACCCATTGACCCAATTTGACCAAGTCAACCCTAAACCTTAAATTGGTCAAACCTACACCTAAAGGCCCAAATAGTCCAAGTGGGACACCACTATGACCCAACCCAAGTTGGGTGGTACCATAGGGTCCATGACCCTCAAGTGGGGTCAGCCCACTAGCCATGTTGACCAAGTCAACCTAAAAAGTCAACTTGGTCAAACATGTGGCCTAAAGAGGAAAATAATGGCTAAGCCCATTTCCCTTGGGTTAAGGCCACCAACCTTGGCCCATGACTAGCTCAAGTGTCAAAGAACAGCCCTATCCCTCTGGATTTGGAGAGAGAGTGCATGCATGGGGGCATTTTGGAGAATTCACCCAAAAAGAGGAAAGAGAAGGTGGAATTAAGAGGAGGAGGCCACTTGGTCTTGGCTCCTTCTGTCCAAAAAACTGCTAGTTGGCCACCCAAGAAAATTTCAGAAGGATTTGGCTGCATGGTGGCCACTTGACACCATGGGTGAAGCATCCAAGGTTGAGCTCGAACTCATCTTGGAGTTAACTCCACTTACAGCCCACCTCAGCCCAAATCACCCCCACCATTAGCTTCAGAGAGAGGAGAGGAGTGGAAATCGACTACTGGATCAAAGCAAACGGGGGAGAAATGAGGATTTGAGCAAACTGTCGTCGGAGAAGCTCGGCCATGGCCAACCTCCGCCGCACTCGCCGCCAAGGCCTGAATCAGGTCCGTTTCACCTCCCCTCTTCCCGTACTAGCATCCTAGATCAATTAGGGGAGATATCGGGCTCAATTGAGCCCGATGCCATGTGAGGAAAAGGTGGATTTTCCAAGTTTTTCATGATGCTCGGGATCACCGGAGAAGCTGATTCCGGCGGCCTCACCGCCGGGAAATGCTAGCCACCACCTTAGTGAAGGTGGTGGAGACAATCGCCGACGGTGGCGTAGCCCCAGGTGGCCGGAAACAACCAGCAAAGGTGGCCCAGGAAGGATGAATTCCAGCCATTGGCTGGAGATTGAATACAACCCGATTCCGTCCAAACTGCTTTAAGATTCATGCAAATCCTGATTTAAATTAAATTAAATAAAATCATATTGTATAAATATATAACTGTCACACCTATTCAGTCATTTTACAAGCCATATTTAGGCCTCTTAGAGGCATTTACAGAACAAGAACCCTAAATGAAAATTGTAGCCTATTGTCTTAACTTTATTATGACGCCTTAAACATCAAATTTGGTACAGTATATTGGGCTATAGGCCTATTTTCCTAGGACCGGTCCTTGACTAGGGCAGAACTTCAAATGCATGCCCATGCCAAACCAGAAGTCCACATGACCCAAAATTTTGGACATGTGCTTGAATATGGTAGACTTAAACTCTGTCCAAAAAATTGAAATTTTTGAGAAAACGTTTTCTATAGTATTTGTGAAAATACACAAAAGTAAATTAATGAAATATTTGGAGTAATATGACTTCAAATGGCCCCAAATTTTGGTGACATGTCCTTGGGTTCATTATAGGGCCATGATAAAAATTTCAGTCATTTTTGACCTCTGCATGATGGGTATTCCCTCTTGCATGTGAAGGGTGAATAAAGGCTTGGGGTGCCTTTAGCAAAAATCTAAATAATGGGGATTTAGCCCATTTGGAACATTAAAAGCCTTTGAAAGCTTGGTCAGAGGTTATGCATATTTCAGTTATTTCCGAGTCCCAGCCGGAGACCTACCGGGAGTATTTGAACTCCCTGATCATGGAATGTGATATACGAGAGCACATCAGGGTACATCAGAGGTTGGATGCAGCTTTGATACCAGTTTGTAAGACCCCTCCCCTTACCAAGGAGGCCACCGGTCTTATGCCCAGAACCGCCGCCTTATGGTGACACTAACACACGAGTTTGTCGACACCGCAAGATGCATATTCTGCCGCTAGCACGATCATAAACCTGTAGGCCAATATGAGAAACAAAAGTATATAGGTAGAAATAAACCACAACCAGTCCACAGTCACAGTACATATCATATAATGAAATGAAAGTATATCTAGTCTACAATGAATAGAAATAATAAGAAGAGTAAAAAGTCTTATGCCCTGTACATGAATATCAACTCTCCTCACAAAATAAAATGCAGAAGCAAATCTATCTCCTCGAACTCATCCCACCTGAAGTATCGCTGTAGTAATAGTAGGTGGTGGTGGTGGAAGTAGCTCTAAAGACATTACTCGAGCCTTCGGTGTTGAGGTGCTGGCTCTCCGGCTCAACACATTTGCCACAGTGTTCGCTTTCCCCGGGTGATAGTGCAATTTGTAATCATAATCTCAGAGAAATTCCAGCCATCTCCTCTGCCGAAGGTTCAGATCTTTTTACTTGTCGACATATTTGAGATTCTTGTGATCCGAGTAGATATCACAATGAACCTCATACAAGTAGTGTCTCCATATCTTCAGTGCGAATACGACCACCCCGAGCTCCAAGTCATGCACATGGTAATTCTGTTCATGTTTCTTTAGTTGCCTGGAGGCATATGCAATAACGTGGTCGTGCTGCATCAAGACGGCACCCATCCCCTGGTAAGAAGCGTCGGTGTAAATTTTGAATCCTTCCTTCCCAGATGGAAGTGCAAGGATATGGGCAGAGGTAAGCCAGTTCTTTAACTCCTAAAATGATGACTCGCACCTTTCGGTCCACACAAATGCTGCTTCCTATCCACCACAGACAGAGATGCACTGGAAGAGAGGTTTCTAAACCTCAAGCAGGGGATTAGATCTGTGATCGAGTATTAAAGAGAGTTCTCCCATCTGGCTAGATTTGAGGGGATCCAGGACACAGATGACAGGAGGTATGCCAAGAGATTCTATAGGGGACTTAGAGAAAACTTGAGGTAGGCCCTATTGTTCATTTCTCACGGCACATCAGCCCAGATCATCGAGTTGGCTAAGAAGCTGGAGGCAGACCAGTTGATGGTGATGAACAGAGGGAAGAGGCCGCTAGACGGGTCATCACCCGGGGAGAGTAGTGTTGGGTACATTGGAAAATGTGTACTAGATTTGGAGAAGCCTAACATAGCTCAATGATATTCATTAAGATGTATTTGATGTTGTTTTGAGTTTATATGTGCAGGTTAAGAATAGCAGGAAAAGTTTCTAAGTCCATGAGTCGACACCAGAAGAAGCTGTGTCGACACTTGTGAAGACTTGTGTCGACACTTGGGAAAATCTGTGTCGTCACTTGGAGTCAATTGTGTCGACACTTGGAGAAGTAGTTTCGACACACAGAAAGTTCAGTCGACACACTGAAAGTTCAGTCGACATCAACTGTATCGACACATAGGACTTGTGTCGACACACAGAAAGCTCAGTCGACATCAACTGTGTCGACACACAGGACTTGTGTTGACACACAGAAAGTTCAGTCGACATCAACTGTGTCGACACACACACCAGAATTTCTTTTAAGTCAATTGTGTCAAGATAAGAAGTGACTGTGTCGACACACAGGACTTGTGTCGACACATTCTTATAGAAGCTATGTCAAGAAGCAGTGTCGACACCATGAGAGCTGTGTCGACACCACCAAGGATTGTGTCGACACTTAGTCTGCTTGTGTCGACACATGTGAAGTTCAGACTCGATATTTTGCTGACAGAGACAAAGTTTCAAGAAGTGACTGGAAGACTTGACAGCCGCCATAACCAACAGGTCTACTGCAACTGTCAGATCTGTCAGAAGTTAGTTAGAAACCAGATCAGCCGATAACCTTGGATGAAGTCTATATAAAGACAGATTCTATCAACAAAGAAAGAAGATAATAAAGGAAGAACGAAAAAAAATAAAGTACACAAAATCACAATTACAACAGAAGATCCAACATATACAAGGAAATCCAGTCAGAGATTTCAAGTGGATCTAAGTGAAGTATTTCAACATATCTTCAGAAGAATTTGTAGAGAGAGAGCTCCAACAATTCAAGTGAAGAAAGAGACTATCAACAACTAGTCTCTTAAGAGCAGATCCTGAACTAATCTGCAAAGAAGAATTCAGATTGATTTCTAGATTTTAAGAGGGAAGCTGATTGAAGATCATCTTCAAGAAATTCAACCTTATTGTGTTCAGATTCAAGAAGCTTTGAAGAAAACCAAAGACAGGTGGATTTCTGTGAAATCAGATTCTTCAAGAACTGATCAAGAAATCTTTCTACCCATTCTCTCTCAATTTGGGTGAAAGATACAAATTATTTTTTTATCATTTTTCTGTAAGATCATTATTGATCTGAGTTGTAAGCCTAAGTTATAAAGGCTAAGGTAGGGCTGGGTGCCTGAGGTAGGAGATTTATATCTCTGAGTTGTAGGCCTTGGGAAGGCTGAGGTAGGGCTGTGTGCTTGAGGTAGGAGATCTAATTCTCTGAGTTGTAGGCCTGGGTGAAGGCTGAGGTAGGGCTTAATTGCCTGAGTTGTAGGAGTGTGGACTCACTCTGAGTTGTAGGAACCTAGACTGGGTTCTGAGTTGTAAGATCTGTAGATCTGAGAAGGAAGGAAGAAGTTAGGCCGAATCTAGCACACTACTAGATAGACGAAGGGGGAAAGTGGATGTACCCATCATTTGGGGATCCACTATAAAACTGTGTGCCATCTATGATTGTGTGATTTCTGTGATGTGGTAGCAGTAGATCTGTTTGATTCTATGTGATTAACTGAATTTATATTCTGCCTTAGTGTAAAAAGGAATTGTACCTATTCACCCCCCTCTAGGTGTTTAGGTTATCTTGAAAACAATTCTTTCAAGTGGTATCAGAGCCAGGTTGCTCAAAGATAGACTTAACAGTCTGAGTAAGATCTGCATGGCAGAATAAATTTGAACAGATTGGTTCAGGAGAAAATCATAAGGAACTTGGTTCCTGAAGTTGCCCATATGCAGGAAGGAAATCTTTGGAATATGGAAAGAAAGGGCCAGATTGTTTATGGAAGCATCTGATCCAAGAATATATATAACTGTTAAGGAAGGGCCTTATATTCCAATGAAAGTCTCAGTTCTTGATGCTAATCAGAGGACACCAAAAGACTTTTCAGAAATGACTAAGGATGAGATTATCTTGGCTACTTTGGACAAGAGAGCTCAGAATATTATAGTGAGTGCCATAGATGACTCAACATTCCAAAATCTGATTCACTGTAAAACCTCCAAGGAGATGTGAGACACATTGATAGTCTACATGGAGGGATCAGAAGAAGTTAGACAAGATAGAAAGTCAATGCTTAATCAGGAATATGAGAGCTTCAGACAAAGCAAATCAAACAGCATCACTGAATGTTATAAGAAGTTCTTCAGAATTGTGAATGAACTAAAGTCATATGGAAGGGTATTTAGTACATATGAGTTGAATGATAGATTCTTAGATCTTTGACTAAGGATTGAGATACCAAGATCTGTGCCATCAGGGAAGTGGCCAGACAGGCAGAAATCGCTCCTCCAACTCTATTTGGTAAATTGCTTCTTATGAAATGCAACTCATGGCCAGAAAGGAGGAAGAGAAAAGTACTAAAGTTGACCATAGAGAAAAGTCAGTGGCCTTCAAGGCAGAAGCCACAAGAAAGGACATGAGCATGTCTCCATCTCCTCCTAAGAAAGTTGTAGAGGTGATCTCTGAAAGTTCAGATAGTCACACCTCAGACATCAATCATTTTGATGAGAACTTTGCTGCCTTCATAAGGCAGTTTCAGAGATTTTTGAAGAAGAAGCAGTGGAAAACTAAGCCATCCTCCTCTCAGTCCAAGGATGAATATTATCAGAAAATAAAATCATCTAGAAGGGACAAGAGTAGGTCAAAACCTAGCAAATCAACAACTACGAGGATTGTATGTTATTGCTGCAATAGAGCTGGACATGTAGTAGCTGATTGTCCAGACAAAAGAAAGGAATATGCAGATAAGAAGAAGTCTTAGAATAAGAACAAGAAGGAGAAATCCTTTGTAGCAAAGAAAGAGAAAAGCTGGACAGATCCATCATCTTCAGATTCTGAATCTGCTGCTGAAGCTTATATTGGTCTGTTTGCAATAGAAGAAGAGAATGAGTTCTTGCAATTGTTGGACTCAATAAATGGAACTGAAGATCATTAGTGCAAAGGGCTGATGGCCCTGACTGATGAAGATCACTGCCAGGATCAGCCTGGTCCAAGTAAGTTAAAAAGCTTATTTGAAGATTCTGATTATTTCACTGGCTCATAATCAGGAGCATCTGCATCAAGAGATGTGGATGGATCTGAATCTGAAGGAGATATTCATCAACTTATAGATGAATATGGTGATTTGCTGCAGTCATTTAAGATATGCAAAACCTGACTAAAATTCAGGCTAAGGAAATTTCAGCTCTTAAGTTGGCTGCATCTGATTCAGAAAAGCTGCTGGATCAGAAGATGAATGCGATTGCCAAGCAGAAAAACATAACTGTTATTCATATGGGTAAAATCACATTCAAGAGTGATCAAATCAAAAGTCTGGAAGTCAGACTTCAGAAGGAAAAAGATCTAGTGGCTAATTTTTCTAAGCCAAAATCTATCCTTCCCTTAATTGATGACTTTGTGTCTCAAAAGGGTAAGACATGATTGGGTTTTAAGGGAAATACTAGGGCAGCTAATTCTAAAAGTAAAAGGAAAGCCCCAGTTAAGCCACTTGTCTTTAATCCCCCTATTGCTCTTAGAAAAGTGCAACAACCTACCAATTGTAATGATCATGATATCATACATGATCGTGGTAAGCCTGACATTCTGAATGACAAGTGGTATCCAGCACTCAAGCAAAGAAACACTGTACCTACAACATTAAGAACAGCTGACAGCAAAACTGTTAAAACTATACCTAAAAAGAGGTATAATAAATATGAGTGCTGGTGTTATGACAAGGTGGGACACTTTGCTATTGACTGTTGTCATAACACTAGTGTCAGGATGAATGCCAGCTTACTTAGAGGAAGGGCTGTTACAAATTATGCTAAATTTCAGTCTAACCTGAACCAAGGACCCAATAATAATTTGGGTTCTAAGGTTAAGTAATTATTTGTTGCAGATAAGTCCAAGTGGTCATACCCCTTTATGGTACTTGGACAGTGGATGTTCCAGACATATGACTGGAACAAGAGGATTACTGAAGGACTACTCACCCATATTGAATGGACCTAAAGTAATCTTTGGTGGTTCTGAAAAAGGAGTCATCAAAGGGTTTGGTAACATTTCTAACAGCTCAATTACAATCACTCAAGTGGCTTATGTGAAGGGTTTGAAACATAACTTGATAAGCATAAGTCAACTGAGTGATCTTGAATATGCCATTTCATTCATTAAGAATGATTGTCATATAAAAAGGTCAAGTGATCAGAATATCATGTCGACTGGTTATAGGAAAGGAAATGTGTATTGCCTAAACTTTGTGAGTGAGAATAAAAATTCTCCTTTTTGTCTGGTAGCTGATGAGAAAGCCTCTCATTGTGTCAAATGGCACAAGAGGCTAGCTCATCTAAATTACAAGATTATTGGTCAACTCTTTAATAAAGAGTTTGTGAGGAATGATCCTCAAGTTAAGTGCATTAAGGATGAAATATGCTCAGCTTGTCAAAAAGGCAAGCAGACCAGATCCTCCTTTCATAGCCTTGAAACCAAAGACTCAGTGACGTGTTTATACCTCTTGCATATGGATTTATTTGGTCCAATGCCAGTTCAGAGTCTAGGTAGGAAAGTCTACATATTTGTGGTTGTAGATGACTATTCTAGATTTTCATGGGTTTTCTTTCTGAGGCAGAAATCTGAAACCCCAACTATTTTCTGCAACTTTGTTAAGCAAATTCAGAATGAACTGAACAATTCAGTGGTCAAAATCAGAAGTGACCATGGAACTGAATTTCAATCTGAAATTATGACAAAGTTGTGTGAAGATTTTGGGATTCATCAGGAATTCTCCTCACCTAGAACTCCTCAGCAAAATGGAATTGCTGAAAGAAAGAATAGGAATCTCATTGAGGCTGGTAGAACTCTATTGAGTGACACTTCTCTCCCAGAATATTTCTGAGCTGAGGCAGTAAACACTGCATGTCATGTGCTTAATAGAGCTTCCATCACTAAGTGCCACAAAAAGACACCCTATGAGGTAATGAAAGGCAGAAAACCAAACTTATCCTATTTCAGGATCTTTGGTTGCAAGTGCTATGTGCTTAACAATGGCAAGTCTTACCTAACAAAGTTTGCTGCCAAATCCTAGGATGGGATATTTGTTGGGTACAACAACAATAGTAAGGCATATAGAGTCTATAACTTGACTACTCAGGTTGTAGAAGAGTCTGTTCATGTTATATTTGATGAATCAAGACTTATTAACAGTGAGTTGCCAAGTAGTTCTTGTAGCTCTACAGGTATAAAAGAGAAGATGGACTTGCTGACTATCAAGGAAGACCAAACTGCAAGGCAAGAAGATGAAAATGATGATTGCTGTCCAAGGGGAGTACAAGACTCACAAGATGCTGATGAAGACCATGAAGTACAGCAGAATGAAGAAAATGGAGAAAGTCAAATTGTAGACAGACTTCCTCCAGCAGTTAGACATTTAAAGGATCATCCTGTACACCAGATTATTGGTGACCCTAGACAAGGAGTTCAAACTAGAAGAAGGAGCTTGAACACTGTACTATGCTCAAGCTTCTTGTCTAAACAAGAACCTAAAAGATTTGAAGAAGCTATACAAGATCCACACTGGATTGATGCTATGCAGAAGGAGTTAAATCAATTTAGGAGATCCAAGGTATGGAAGTTAGTTCCTAAACCAAAAGACCACAATGTCATAGAGACTAAGTGGATCTACATGAATAAGCTAGATGAGAGTGGGATCATAATTAAGAACAAGGCAAAGCTTGTAGCCAAAGGATATAGGCAGGAAGAGGGCATAGACTTTGATCAAACATTGGCCCCTGTGGCAAGGTTGGAAGCAATAAGGTTATTCCTAGCCTATGCAGCCTATCATGGTTTCAAAGTGTTCCAAATGGATGTTAAGTTAGCCTTCCTGAATGGAGACTTAAAGGAGGAAGTCTATGTAGAACAGCCATCAGGTTTTATTGATCCACTCTATCCTAATTATGTGTATAGACTTAGGAAAACCCTATATGGTTTGAAACAAGCTCTAAGGGCTTGGTATGAAACCTTGTCTACTTTCCTCATTGAGAACAAATTCTCAAGGGGAAAATAGACAAAACTCTATTCCTTAGGGAATTCAAAGGGAAGATAATCCTAGTCCAGATATATGTTGATGACATAATATTTGGTTCTACTGAAAACAACCTTTGTAGGAAGTTTGCTAAACTTATGCAAGGGAAGTTTGAGATGAGCAGCATGGGAGAACTTAAGTTCTTCTTGGGACTCCAAGTTAGACAGACTGATGATGGCCTGTCCATATCCCAGTCTAAGTTCACCCAGGAGTTAATTAAGAAGAATGGTATGGAGTCATCCACTACCATGAAAACTCCAATGGGGACAAGTATGCCTTTAAGCAAAGATGATGCAGGAAAACCTGTAGATGAATCTTTGTATGGAGGGATAGTTGGCTCTCTCCTTTATCTGACTGCTAGTAGACCTGACATCATGTATGTTACATGTGTCTGTGCTAGGTACCAATCCTGCCTAGAAGAATCTCATTATACTGCTGTTAAGAGGATTCTGAGATATCTTAAGGGCACACCTAATCTAGGCCTTTGGTACCCTAAGAATAGAGATTTTCTACTGACTGGATATTCAGATGCAGACTTTGCAGGATGCAAAGAAGATAGGAAAAGCACAACATGCACCTGTCAATTTCTAGGAGGAAGATTGGTGTCATGGAGCTGTAAGAAGCAGACTAGTGTGGCAATCTCCACAGCTGAGTCTGAGTATGTAGCTGCAGGGAGTTGCTGTGCACAGCTGTTGTGGATAAAGCATCAGCTTAAAGATTATGGTATCCAGGTAAGTAGAACTCCTTTATTCTGTGATTCTACAAGTGCTATTTCTATTGCTAATAATCCTATTTCTCATAGTAGAACAAAACATATAGAAATAAGATATCATTTTCTTAGGGATCATGTAGAAAAAGAGGATATATGTTTAGAATTTTTCAATACAAGTTTTCAAATTGCTGATATGTTCACTAAGCCATTGGATGAAACTAAATTCAATAAATTTAAAATTGAATTAGGTATGCTGAACATAGATTAGATTGACAAATTTGTTTAACTAATTTCGTGTCAACCAAAAGAGGTCTATGTCGACACAGAGAAGTTGTGTCATGACATTTAGAAAATTGGTGTCGACACTTCAGAGAAGTTGTGTCGACACATCTAGAAAATTGGTGTCGACACTTCAGAGAAGTAGTGTCGACACATCCAGAAGTTGTGTCGACACTTAGAATTAGAGTCGACACAAAATTTCGGTTGAAGTAATAAGTATGTCTGTGTCGACACATCATCAATTGGTGTCGACATATAGTAGTCAACACTTCTGTTGAGACATTAGCAGTCTGTGTCGACACCATCTCAATAGTGTCGACACACTAAGTAAATTTTGTCGCGCCTTTTGACCTTCAATGTTTCAACACATATAAATAGGTCAAGAACAAACCCTGTTGACACTCTCTCCAGATTTTTGAGACTAGATTCTTGTGTCGACAAACTCTCTCTTCTCCATTCAAGATTTCTCACCATCCCCAATGGCGCAGAAACTTGACGAAAACGTGAACGAGGGATATGAACTGGTACGGAATGCCTTTGACGATGCTGAACCAGCGATTAAAACTGTGATAGCTCTAATTGCTTGTAAATGTCTTGGAGTATTTGACATCAGTACCTACAAAGATATGGAAGAAGGAAATCATTGAGTTCTATGGAGCTGCAACTCAGGATTCAACTGGACTAAAAATTAGGTCTTCAGTCCAGGGTAATAAAGTCAAACTCACCATGAAGAGCTTACGAAACACTCTTCATCTGCCCAAAACTCAAGAAGACGAAGAAGTTACATCTTCCAAGACCAGGGAAGCACTCCAGTGGTGTGGATTAGAATCCACCATGAAAATTGGATCATCCATGAATAGAAAAGGAATAAATGTTCAAGGAAAATTCCTTTCTGAAGTAGTTGGCAAAGTCATCTTATGCAAACCAGGTGGACATGATAGGGTCTCAGCCTATATGTTCAGCCTCATGACCAGGATCATTTAAAAAATCAACACCAATTGGTCTGCAGTCATATATGAAAAAATTAGAGAAAGCATCAAGAAACCTAATCTGGGAAGGATATTAAGCTTATACTTGGCTGAAGCAATTCCAGAAGTGATGCAACATACTGCTGGATCCAAGATATATCACATGAGGAGAATGAATCTAAGGATAATCTCTAGATGGGATAGAGTGCTGATAAAAGACATGGGTGATGAAGAGAGGCCAGAGAATACTGAGAAATCACCTGCTCAAGTCATTAAACATGATGATCAGATGCAGGGGGAGCCTCGTCTTGAGGAAGAGCCAACACACTTAGAAAGTGAAATGACTACTCAAACTATTCTTGAGGTAATCCAAGAAGTTAATCAAACAATTTTCAATAATGAGGATGAAACACTAACTGTGCCCTTGATTGATGTTGACCAGACCACTCAACTTAACAGTCTAGCATAGGATGTTATCATGGAGGATACATCTACAGCTGCTGATGCTCCAAAGTTAAGAGTGCCTCCAGTCCAAACTCAACAAGATTTTACCCTTGAAGAGTTGTTCCCGGATATAGAGATACCAAGAACTGAGGGAGAGCAAGTCAGAACTGAGGGGGAGCAAGGCAGGACTGAGGGGGAGCAAGCTGGAATTTAGGGGGAGCAACCTGGGACTGAAAAGGAACTACCTCCTACTCCTCAGGAAAGAGTTGATATAGAAAGTACCTCAGCTTCTGAAGATGAAGCAGAAACTGATGTAGGGGAGACCGTGAGACGTGCTCGATACACTAACGGAAACTATCGCCTCAAAACATAAAGACAAGATGGGAGGGCTCCGACCGAAAGTGAGCGAAAAGGGGTCGGGTTGGCTCCCAAAATCCGAGTGATAAAATCAATATAGAGGAATCAATCCGGACTCGATACAACGACCTTAGGACCTACCTCTCCAACAAGCACACAACTCACCGTAAGCCGGACTCGATACAACGTCCTTAAGACCTACCTCTCCAACAAGCACACAACTCACCGCACCTACACAAGCATCTATTGTACCAATTTGATCCGTTTCAAACGCAACAATAATTTACTTTCGGATCGGCGGAAAACTTCAATAGGTGGTCGAGTTCGAGTTGAGATTAACTCCCTTATCGACACCAAAATGTGCCAATCTTGGAGGGCAAGTCAAGGCTAGGCCAAGTCTCGCTCTCGCAATGGATCTTCCCAATCCGGATCACAAGAGGTTCAATAACAACGAAATCGAAAATCGGATTTTGCAAGCGACGTATTTAAAAATCATGGAAGAAACGGTTTGCAAAAACCTCCACAAACTCTAAAGCAAGAATCACAAAAGGGGAAGGAGTTAGCCAACCAAGAACATCAATCACACAAGATAAGGTGGGAGAATCACTCTCTCCACGGATCCACCGGCTTCACACCGAATGGGCTGCAACCTTCTTCCTTGGAGTCGCACCGAAAGGAAGCCACACCGGCGTCGCACCGAAGTAGGGGAGGAAGCAAGGGGGGGGGGGGGGGCGGCTTCACACCTTGGCCGGCGGCTATGGAGGAACTCCTTGGCCGAACTCTCTCAAAGAGGGTTAGGGTTTCTTTTAATTTCTTCTCTAACTTCATTCTCAAAAGGATCTCCTTATATAGGAGTTACAACACACATCTAGCCATCCAATATGGAGATGAAATCTCATCCATCCGGAAGGCTAAATACACACCAAATGTTTGCAGAAAATAAATAAAGATTACAAGTCCCAAATGAATATAAAATTATTAACCAAGATTAGAATAATTTTATATTCGCACATAAAATAATAAAAGCAGGAGAAATTAATTTAAAATAGTCTTCAAGTGGGTGTAGCATGCCGCGGGTGGAGGTTGTAGCGGCGTCTTCCGTTAACGTCATCACGGCTCCGAAGGTCTTTATGTTGTAGTGCCGCGGCAACTGGATCATCATCAAGTGGACGTAGCGTGGCGGCGACATCAATCCTCCCCTCCTCAAAATCACGTATATCCGATGCTTGGTCTGAGAGATAGCGGCGAAGAAGCGCGACATCCAAACGTTGAAGCTCCGTCGCAAGTACCCTTGAATCATCTAAAGGGGGGCGGTCATGCAAATGGATGAGGAAGTCGTAGGTAGCACCATCAGGAGTAGCAAGCGGCTCAGCAGCAAGTATCATGTCTGGAGTGAGAAATGTCTTCGGAAACCTGGGAAACATGTCATCAGTAGAAAAAAAAAGAAGGCAACGTACCATCCGATGTTATACCTGCGGGGAACTAAAGAGAGAGATCATCCGAACTACCACTCCCCAACCCATTAGAAATTTTAGTGGAGGGAGAAGACGACAAAGAATTCAACTCAGGTGGAGGCGAAACAAACAACGTCAAATCCGAGACATTAAAAATAGGGGAGATACCCCAATCAGCTGGCAAATCCAACACGAAAGCGTTGTCACGTAGTTTCTTTATAATCCGAAAAGGGCCGGCGCGCTTTGGTGCCAACTTTTTAATGGTGCCAGATGGCAAGAGTTCGGGAACTAACCAGACTAGGACCAAATCGCCGACATTGAAGTGCGACACCCTCCTATGTAGATTAGCGTGCGTCTGATAAGACTCGTATTGAGCAGTCAAGGTAGCTCGTATACGTGCATGTAGGTCATGAATATGTTGGGCGAAGGATTGTGCAAATTGACTTGTCTTATATGTTGGGGGCAATGGAACCAAGTCAAGAGGCACAGGGGCCTTGTACCCGTGAACAATTTCATTTGGAGACAGTCCGGTGGAACGATTTTTGGAATTAGTATAGGCCAACTGGGCGTGGGGAAGAAGAAGATCCCATGCACCTTTGTGATCGCCCACTAGGCACCTAAGAAGGCTTCCCAGGCTCCGATTGACCACCTCTGTTTGCCCATCGGTCTGAGGGTGATAGGCGGAAGAAAACAATAGCTTGGTACCCATTAAGACCCAAAGTGTTTTCCAAAAATAACTCGTGTACTTAACATCTCTATCAGAGACTATTGTCTTTGGCACTCCCCGGTGACTAACTACTTCCTTAAAATATAATTTGGCAATATGAGATGCGTCGTTGGTTCTAGCGCACAGAATAAAATATGCCATTTTAGAGAATCTATCCACACGACTAAAATAGAATCGTGACGGCGTAAGGTAGTGGGTAGGCCTAGAACAAAATCCATGCTCACGTCTTCCCATGGTGTGGAAGGGATAGGCAGGGGCGTATATAATCCTACGTTGGTCTTGGTACCCTTGGATACCTGACAGGTATGACAACTACTAACTACCCTTCCCACCATCGCCTTAAGTTTCGGCCAATAGAACTTCTCCTCAACTAACGTAATGGTCTTATCCCTACCGAAATGACCACTCAACCCTCCGCTATGCAATTCCCAGATGATATGAAGGCGTAACGATGACTGCAGGATATATAACTTCCCATGTCTAAATAGATAGCCATCTTTAATGACGAACGCAGATATAATCGTGGGGGAGCTATCTTGGGCAGACAAATATGCATCCTGAAAGTCTGGACATGTGGCGTACTCATCCTTGATTCGCTCGAATCCTACCACGTTAACCTCCATAGTGGTGAGTAACAGGGTCAGGCGACTAAGAGCATCCGCGACTCGATTGTCACGTCCCTTAAGGTGTTTGAGATTAAAAGTGTAACCCTGTAGGAAAGATACCCACTTAGCATGTCGCGGGCTGATTTTATGTTGGCCATTGATGAACCGCAATGCCTCGTGATCGGAGAGGATCAAAAACTCCTTAGAGAGGAGATAGTGCCTCCAATGGTGCAGACATCTAATGACGGCATAAAACTCCCTATCGTAATTGGAGTAATTTAATTTGGCGCCCGCTAACTTCTCACTAAAATAACTCACAGGGCGCCCTTCCTGACTCAAGACACCTCCTATTCCTACGCCAGAAGCGTCACACGTAAGCTCAAAGACTTTATTGAAGTCAGGTAGATATAGGACAGGTGCCTCAGTCATAAGTTCCTTAATGCGTTGGAAAGCAATAGCGGCGGACTTTGTCCAGGTGAACTCACCTTTCTTCATGCAATCACTAATGGGGGCCATAATTCTACTAAAGTCTCGAATAAAACGGCGGTAAAAAGTAGCTAACCCATGGAAACTTCGCACCTCTCGTAATGTGGTCGGTTCGGGCCAATCCTTAATGACTTTAACCTTATTAGGGTCAACTCTAATGCCTTCCGAACCGACTATATAGCCTAAGAACTCCACTTCAGTGACATAGAATGTGCATTTCTTGAGATTAAGGAATAAGGTTTCCTTCCGCAGGGTGGAAAGAACCGACCTTATGTGGGAGACGTGCTCGACAGTGGTGGTACTAAAGACTAAGATGTCATCAAAGTAGATGACCACAAACTTCCCCATGTAAGGCTGAAAGACATGTGTCATCATCCGGGAGAAGGTACTGGGGGCGTTGGATAGCCCAAAGGGCATCACAAGCCACTCGTATAACCCATCCTTGGACTTAAATGCTGTCTTCCATTCGTCCCCCTCACGGATCCTGATCTGGTGATAGCCACTCCGCAACTCTAACTTTGAAAAAATGGTAGAGCCAGATAAAACATCTAGGAGGTCATCTAATTGCAGAATAGGAAATCTGTATTTGATGGTAATCTTGTTGATGGCACAGCTATCAACACACATTCTCCACGTACCATCCTTCTTGGGGGTAAGAAGGGCAGGTACCGCACATGGACTCATACTAGTCCTAATGAACCCCTTTTTCATCAAATCCTCGATCTGGGTCTGTAACTCTTTATGGGCGGCGGGGTGAAACCTATAGTGGGGCTGATTCGGTAAGGAGGAACCAGGGATAAGGTCTATAGCATGCTGTATATTCCTAAGCGGTGGTAATACCGAAGGCAGCTCATCCAGGTACACGTCCTTATATTCATCCAACAAGTCCCGTAACTCTTTAGGCAAATATTCCAATGCTCTCATATCCCCCTTTGCACTCATAAGAACTAGTGCGCACATCATCCCGTCAAGAAAGGGATCCTTCACAAATTCTTTTCTTCCCACGAGACTCAACATTTTCCTCTCGACTGGAACAGTGGTGTCCTTAGCCAAATCTACCGGCTCCTTCGGGACGGTCGGTCTCATCATAATGAACTTGCCATTAAATTTAAACTCATATGTGTTGGCTCTCCCAAAGTGTGTCACGTCATGGTCGTAAAGCCAAGGGCGGCCCAACAACATGTGACAAGCGTCCATTGGAAGGACATCGCACCACACCTCGTCAGTATAGGATTTGATCGAGAGAGGTTCAAGGCAACGCTTGGTGACCGGGAAGGTAACCTTATTAATCCAGGCTACCTGATAGGGAGTCGGGTGGGGCTGCGTAGTCAAGGACATACGTGTAACGACATTCTCAGAGATGACGTTTACACACCTGCCACTATCAATGATCAACTTGCACAACTTCTCGCCACTCTTAAAGATCAGGGAAAATATGCTCGTCCTTTTCCAGTCATCTAACAGACGAGGAGTGGTCAAGATACAATGCATCACCATAAGGGGGTGCTCGTACTCTAAATCACTTGGGACCCCCTCTGGGTCACTCTCCTCAGCGGCCTCATAAACGAAATCAGTAAGGTTGGTAGTCGACTCTAGTAGGGCTATGGCTTTAGTCTTCATTGGGCATTCAAAGGCATAGTGACCTTAAATGTCGCAAGAGTAGCACGTAGCGTTAGACTTGCTCACCTTCCCGATTGAGATACGCTCACTTGTGGGGTTCTTGGTGTTCCTAGCAGTGATCACGACAGACTTTGATTCGGTGGACCGAAACTTCCCTTTATCATGATATGTGGAGGAAGTGGCTCTAGCTGTGGACTTTCCCTTCGCATGGGAATAATGGGAGTGGGCCTTAGAGGCTAAGTGCTTTTCGATGTCGAGGGCGACATTAAATGTCGTGTTCAGATCCGTATGACCATATCGTAAGAGCTTCTGTGAATATCGGGATGAAGCCCCTTAGGAAATCTGGATAGGGTGACCTCGAGGATCTCCCTCAGATCACAGCGCACCATACGGTCTTTTAGTTCTCCCATATACTCGGCTACCGAATTGGAGCCCTGTCACAGAGTGGCAAGCTTGTCGAACATCTGTGTCCGATGGTACACGGGAACGTACTGATCGGTCAACAGGTTCTTCATCACGGTCCATCCAATAAGTGGGACCCCGTTCCCGGTTCCTAGCCTACGCTCTTCATTCAACCAATAAGTTTTGGCACGTCCCGTTAGCTTCATCCTGACAACTTGGACCTTTTGATGGTCCGTAAGGGTGTGCCAATCGAAGTAGCACTTCATAGCCAGTACCCAAGTAAGGAAGATCTGGGGATCTCCCATGCCATCATAAGTGGGGGCGTCGATCTTAATGGCCCTAGTAATATCGTAAACACGACCGTGGCGGTGTTCTCGACGGGGCACTCGGGGAGAGTCCTCATCGGAATCCGAATTAGGAGTTTGTTGTCGCCGGTTGGGCTGCTCAACATTAATGGGTGGCGGGGGTGGCCTTGCTTGATTTTGTAGGAACTGTGCTAACATGTTTCTAAGCTCCGTCATTTCGTTACGTAGCCCTGCTATGGCCTCGGTGTTGGGATCCCCACGCTCGTTCGCAGCCATCCTAGACGTAGACGGTGTCGTGTACTCCGATCCTAGCCTAGTGCGCATTCAGGTTTAGAAAAATCTTGGGAAGATGATTTTCCTAGGGCTGTAGCTATATTGGAAATATGATACGTTTATAGTTTCCCGATGTGAGGAACACGTGGATCGTTAAATTTTTTTTTTTGAAATTTTGCTGAAAAATAAAGATTTCAGCCCTCTATTGGTAGACCACCAAAAATAATTTTTTTTGTTTTTCTAAAGATTAGAATGACCAACAAGGAACGCAACGAGGATGTTTGCAACGTGGGAGTTGAAACAACCGCCTTTGATACCAAATTGATGTAGGGGAGACCGTGAGACGTGCTCGATACACTAACGGAAACTATCGCCTCAAAACATAAAGACAAGATGGGAGGGCTCCGACCGAAAGCGAGCGAAAAGGGGTCGGGTTGGCTCCCAAAATCCGAGTGATAAAATCAATATAGAGGAATCAAGCCGGACTCGATACAACTTCCTTAGGACCTACGTCTCCAACAAGCACACAACTCACCGTAAGCCGGACTCGATACAACGTCCTTAAGACCTACCTCTCCAACAAGCACACAACTCACCGCACCTACACAAGCATCTATTGTACCAAATTGAGCCGTCTCAAACGCATCAATAATTTACTTTCGGAGCGACAGAAAACTTCAATAGACGGTCGAGTTCGAGTTGAGATTAACTCCCTTGTCGACACCAAAATGTGCCAATCTTAGAGGGCAAGTCAAGGCTAGGCCAAGTCTCGCTCTCGCAACGGATCTTCCTAATCCGGATCACAAGAGGTTCAATAACAACGAAATCGAAAATAGGATTTTGCAAGCGACGTATTTAAAAATCACGGAAGAAACGGTTTGCAAAAACCTCCACAAACTCTAAAGCAAGAATCACAAAAGGGGAAGGAGTTATCTAACCAAGAATATCAATCACACAAGATAAGGTGGGAGAATCACTCTCTCCACGGATCCACCGGCTTCACACCGAATGGGCTGCAACCTTCTTCCTTGGACTCGCACCGAAAGGAAGACATGCCGGCATCGCACCGAAGTAGGGGAGGAAGCAAGGGGGGCGGCGGCTTCACACCTTGGCCGGCGGCTATGGAAGAACTCCTTGGCCGAACTCTCTCAAAGAGGGTTAGGGTTTATTTTAATTTCTTCTCTAACTTCATTCTCAAAAGGATCTCCTTATATAGGAGTTACAACACACATCTAGCCATCCAATATGGAGATGAAATCTCATCCATCCGGAAGGCTAAATACGCACCAAATGTTTGCAGGAAATAAATAAAGATTACAAGTCCCAAATGAATATAAAATTATTAACCAACATTGGAATAATTTTATATTCGCACATAAAATAATAAAAGCAGGAGAAATTAATTTAAAATAGTCTTCAAGTGGGTGTAGCACGCCGCGGGCGGAGGTTGTAGCGGCGTCTTCCGTTAGCGTCATCACGGCTCTGAAGGTCTTTATGTTGTAGTGTCGCGGCAACTGGATCGTCATCAAGTGGAGGTAGCGGGGCGGCGACATCAGAAACTCAAGCAAAGAAGAGAAAGCTGATGGTTTTCAATAGAAGAAGCCAAATCTATAAAAGGACATTGCAAACTGCTCCACAACCAGTTCCTGCACAAGATTATAGTTCCTTACTGATATCTTTTCAAGTAAAATTAGATGAACAAAGAATAGCCATGGAGAAATATATGAATGAGACTCATAAGGATTTGCAATTCTCCTTGGCTCAAGATATAAAATCAATTAGATTTGAGGTAAATAAGAATAAAAAGGAGATGACAGTTTGCTTCAATAAATGAGGTAATGTTGTGGTTTTCTTAGCAAAACAACAAGAAGAAATATAGACTAAAGTTGATGATTTAGTGGTCAAGCAAGGCTATGTCCTGCAAAATCAACTAAGGATGAATGATAATCTTACAGAATCACATAATGTGATTGTTACAGAATTAAAGAATACTAGCAGCTGCACTGATAGAGGCAAGGGCTAAAGAGAAATCATAGTTTGATAAAAAAACTTCAAGAGGATTTATCCACTTTCCAATCTGCCATTCAAGCCTCTCAGAAGCTTATATCTTCTCAGCTCCTAAAGTTTAAAGCTTATTATACAGAGGGAACCAATTATCTGGCTAATCAAATCAGGTTCCAAAAGAATGATCTCAGGGATCATATTGAAAGAGAACTCATAAAGGGGGAGAGGTTGATAGTCAATGCTAGCTCAGAGCATGCCAAATGGATAATAAATGCTGTTAGAGCAACTCTGGGCTATCTACCCCTATGTGATGATGACAACACAGCTGAGTCAGGAATTCAAGCTGCAGGAATTGAAGGGGGTCAGCAGGAAGTAGCTCACATCATATATCCCCCTTCTAACTTTGAAGAAATTCAACACCTGATTGATCAGATGTACAACCCTTCAGAGGCTACTAAGAATGTTATCAATGAGAAAGTAGAAATGTCAGCAGCAGCTTTACATAAAGAGCAAGAAACTCAGCTCTCAAAGAAAAGGTTTAGAGAACAGGCAAAGTTGAAGCCTGATTTTGAGCAATGGAGTCCTACTTCCAAGAACATTATCTTGACTGCCTGGAAAGCTGTAAAGGACAAGACCCATGAAAGGGTTAAATGGTACACTGAGCAAGAATGGAACAAGTATGAAGCCAGGCAGGAAGCCATTTTGCAATACAGAAGGAAAGCAAAAGCTGGGAAGTTACCTGCAAATGCTCTGGAGCCTAGCAAGTTCTTCCCAAAGCCTTTTCATTATTTTGAAAGGCAAAGGATAAGGGCTCTAGAACAGAAAAGGAAAGATCTGAAAGGGAAGAAACCTGCTGATGATGCTGAACCTACTGTGCAGGCTTAGGTCAAACCAGGAAAAGGCATAGTCATCAAGGAGCCAAATCAGCCTTAGAATAGATTAACGATATTTTACAATAATGTAATCTTTAGTTGTTATAAAAATCTATGTAAACTGATTGTTCAAAAACTTTTGATAGTTTAAACAAAACAATGATTCATGCTCACTGTATTTACATTATTCTGTAATGACATATTATACATGTTTTGTTTATATGTTACCCTGTCATGTAATGTTTATATACATCATAATGTGTGTTTATTATAAATGGTGTATATCATTAACTAAGGGTTATGACTTCTCCAAATAGGGGGAGATTGTTGGGTACATTGGAAAATGTGTACCAGATTTGGAGAAGCCTAACATAGCTCAATGATATTCATCAAGATGTATTTGATGTTATTTTGAGTTTATATGGGCAGGTTAAGAATATGAAGGAAAAGTTTATAAGTCCATGAGTCGACACCAGAAGAAGCTGTGTCGACACTTGAAAAGACTTGTGTCGACACTTGGGAAAAGCTGTGTCGACACTTGGAGTCAATTGTGTCGACACTTGGAGAAGAAGTGTCGACACACAGAAAGTTCAGTCGACACACAGAAAGTTCAGTCGACATCAATTGTGTTGACACACAAGACTTGTGTCGACACATAGAAAGCTCAGTCGAAATCAACTGTGTCGACACATAGAAAGTTCAGTCGACATCAACTGTGTTGACACACAGGACTTGTGTTGACACACACACCAGAATTTCTTTTAAGTCAATTGTGTCAAGACAAGAAGTGACTGTGTTGACACACAGGACTTGTGTCGACATATTCTTACAAAAGCTATGTCAAGAAGCAGTGTCAACACCATGAGAGCTGTGTCGACATCACCAAGGATTGTGTCGACACTTAGTCTACTTGTGTCGACACATGTGAAGTTCAAACTCAACATTTTGCTGACAGTGACAAAGTTTTAAGAAATGACTGGAAGACTTGACAGCTGCCATAACCAAGAGGTCTACTACAAGTGTCAGATCTGTCAGAAGTTGGTTAGCAACTGAATCAACAGGTAACCTTGGATGAAGTCTATATAAAGACAGATTCTATCAACAAAGAAAGAAGATAATAAAAGAAGAAGAACGAAAAAACGAAGTACACGAAATCACAATTACAATAAAAGATCCAACATATACAAGGAAATCCAGTCAGAGATTTCAAGTGGATCTAAGTGAAGAATTTCAACATATCTTCAGAAGAATTTATAGAGAGAGAGCTCCAACAATTCAAGTGAAGAAAGAGACTATCAACAACTAGTCTCTTAAGAGTAGATCCTGAACTGATCTGCAAAGAAAAATTCAGATTGATTTCTGGATTTTAAGAGGGAAGCTGATTGAAGATCATCTTCAAGAAATTCAACCTTATTGTGTTCAGATTTAAGAAGCTTTGAAGAAAGCCAAAGACAGGTGGATTTCTGTGAAATCAGATTCTTCAAGAACTGATCAAGAAATCTTTCTACCCATTCTTTCTTAATTTGGGTGAAAGATACAAATTATTTTTTATCATTTTTCTGTAAGATCATTATTGATTTGAGTTGTAAGCCTAAGCTATAAAGGCTGAGGTAGGGCTGGGTGCCTGAGGTAGGACATTTACATCTCTGAGTTGTAGGCCTTGGGAAGGCTGAGGTAGGGCTATGTGCCTGAGGTAGGAGATCTGATTCTCTGAGTTTTAGGCCTGGGTGAAGGCTGAGGTAGGGCTTAATTGCCTGAGTTGTAGGAGTGTGGACTCACTCTGAGTTGTAGGAACCTAGACTGGGTTCTGAGCTGTAAGATCTATAGATCTGAGAAGGAAGGAAGAAGTTAGGCCGAATCTAGCACACTGCTAGATAGGCGAAGGGGGAAAGTGGATGTACCCATCATTTGGGGAACCATTATAAAACTATGTGCCATCTGTGATTGTGTGTGATTGTGTGATTTCTATGATGTGGTAGCAGTAGATCTGTTTGATTCTATGTGATCAAATGAATTTATATTCTGCCATAGTGTAAAAAGGAATTGTACCTATTCACCCTCCCTCTAGGTGTTTAGGTTATCTTGAAACCAATTCTTTCAAGTAGCAGGGGATCCCAGCAAGGCAGAGTCATTGGATATAAGAGGGGTGGGGGACGTCGTCGTCCCAACTTCAGGCAGGAGCAGGGGCCTCCTACAGTGTTAGCTCCCCCACCTCTACAGGTGCATGTTCCGAGGAGGCAAGATGATCATGTCCACCAGCCGGTAATTTGTTATGGATGCCACCAGCCTGGGCATATTAGTTCAGAGTGTCCGCATTAGTTCCGTCCACCTCCTCCTCCACCTCTAATTGCCCCTCTAGTACAGCAGGGCTGAGGCCGAGGCCGAGTACGAGGTCGAGGCCGAGGCCGGGGATATCATGACCGGGGGCGAGAATAGGAGCAAATATACGCATTGGACCTCGTTGAGCCAAGGAATCCGGAGGAAGTCATCACAGGTATATAATTTATGTCATGAAATTAAGACATTTTCCCTTTATTTCTACTACTTTATGTAATCTTGACCATGAAGAATGACTATCCATTTGAAAATAAATCAACCTCAGTCATAGTCTTCACCAGCGGCAAGCCCGCTCATACACTATTTGATACGGGTGGTTCGCACTCGTTCGTATCAGAAGCCTTTGTTGATGGATTGGACAGCGTCGAACGATTCACGGGCTTGATGACGAGAGTGAGGCTACCTGATGGATCAGTACTACTAACTTCTACCAAGTGCAATATGGAGGCGAAAATCGGCGGAAAGATTTTTGAAGCGCCCACAACGATTCTAAAGATGCCAGATTTCGACTTGATCTTGAGCATGACTTGGTTACATTGTAACCATGCCCAAATCGACTGCCCATCGAGGAGGATCACCCTGAGGCACGGAGACTCCCACATCGTCGCCGAAGATATCAGACCTATCTCCCATATATTATTATCATCTGTACAGGCTGTCAAGGCCCACCATCAGGGAGAGGAGGTGTACATTATATGCTTTGAGATGGAGGGAGCAGAAGTTTCCCTTGCTGACATCCCGGTGGCTCGGGATTTCCCCGATGTATTTCCGGAGAAATTGCCCGGATTACCACCAGCTAGGATGTGGATTTCTGGATACAGCTAGTGCCAGTAGCGAGGCCCATATCTCGAGCACCATATAGGATGGCTCCTAAGGAGTTGGTAGAGTCCAGGACTCAGCTACAAGAGTTAGTAGAGTCGGGTTTTGTTCGACCGAGCTCATCGTCGTGGGGAGCACCAGTATTATTTGTTAATAAGAAGGACGACTCCCTACGTCTCTGCATCGACTACTGAGAGCTAAACCGGCTGACAGTCCAGAACACTTACCCATTAACACGGATTGATGAGCTATTTGATCAGCTTTAGGGAGCCTTCTGGTTCTCCAAGATGGATTTACGATCAGGGTATTACCAGCTGCGGATTCAGTAGGAAGACATTCCAAAGACAACATTCAGTTCCCGCTATGGGCTGTACGAGTTCACGGTGATGCCTTTCGGGATCACGAATCCACCCTCTGCATTCATGAGTCTAATGAAACGTATTTTCGAGCCTTACTTGGATAGATGTATCATAGTATTTATTGATGATATCTTGATCTATTCTCTGACGAAGGAGGAGCATATGCAGCATTTGGCACAGGTACTGGAGAGATTAAGGGAGCACCAGATATACGCAAAGTTTTCCAAGTGCCAGTTCTGGCTGCAAGAGGTGGCATTTCTAGGACACGTTGTTATTGGAGCCGGGTTGGCCGTAGATCCGACCAAAGTACTGGCAGTGCATGATTGGCCGCAGCCAAAATCAGCTTCTGATATATACAGCTTATTGGGACTCTCCGGGTATTACCGCAAGTTCGTGGAGGGGTTTTCGAGGATAGCACTTCCCCTCACGACATTGACGAAGAAGGAAGCAACATTTGTGTGGACCGAAAGGTGCGAGTCATTGTTTCAGGAGTTAAAGAACCGGCTTACCTCTGCCCCTATCCTTGCACTTCCATCTGGGAAGGAAGGATTCCAGATTTATACCGACGCTTCTTACCAGGGGATGGGTGCCGTCTTGATGCAGCACGACCTCGTTATTGTCTATGCCTCCAGGCAACTGAAGAAGCATGAACATAATTACCCGGTGCATGACTTGGAGCTCAGGGCAGTCGTATTTGCACTGAATATATGGAGACACTACTTGTATGGGGCTCATTGTGATATCTACTCGGATCACAAGAATCTCAAATACGTTGACACGCAGAAAGATCTGAACCTTCGGCAGAGGAGATGGCTGGAATTTATCTGCGATTATGATTACAAATTGCACTATCACATGGGGAAAGCGAACACTGTGGCAGATACGTTGTGCCGGAGAGCCAGCACCTCAGCACCGGAGGCTCGAGTAATGTCTTTGGAGCTACTTCCACCACCACCACCTACTACTATAACGATACCTCAGGTGGGATGAGTTCGAGGAGATAGATTTGCTTCCGCATTTTATTTTGTGAGGAGAGTTGATATTCATGTACAGGGCATAAGCCCTTTTTACTCTTCTTATTATTTCTACTCATTGTGGACTGGATGTACTTTCATTTCATTATATGATATGTACTGTGACTGTGGACTGGTTGTGGTTTATTTCTACCTATATACTTCTGTTTCACATATTGGCCTATAGGTTTATGATCGTGCTAGCCGGCAGAATCGGCATCTTGCGGTGTCGACTAACCCGTGTGTTAGTGTCACCGTAAGGTGGCAGTTCTGGGCATAAGACCGAGGGCCTCCTTGGTAAGGGGAGGGGTCTTACAGTATCGACCAACCTAACTGAATTACAAAATGACAAACTCTTCTAGTTTTACGAAAACATTATCGAGCCATCGCCTGGAAGAAATCTGATATCAAGGGCATAAGACCATCTTTCTGCACCCACAAAATCTTAATGGAAGATAATTCATGTTACTCCATCCAACCTCAGTGCCGTATAAATCTGTACATGAAAGAAGTCGTAAAAGGCGAGGTAATGATACTCTTATACGCAAGAATTATCTACCCCATATCAGATAGTAAATGGGTTAGTCCAGTTCAGGTAGTGCCGAAAAAAGGAGCGATCACGTAAGTAGTTAATGAAAATAATGATTTAATCCCGACACAGACATTGACAGGGTGGCGCATGTAACGCCCCAAAAATTGTATTTGAGCTGGTCACGTCGCAATAGAATCTTTGAATTCTGTATAAAGGTACACGACCAGGGACACGAGAGTGTCCATGGCCGTGTCAGGCTGGGTGTGTTGGTCGGCTGTGTCCCGAGAAGGACACGACAAGAAACACGGCTGAATGACACGGGCGTCTCTTGACCCGTGCCCATGTTCTGCGCTTGACGATTGCGACTGGTTCGACGATCGTGCAAGCCGATTGAGTTCGACGAAAAGTGTTCAGGAGGAACACGTCAGGCGACACGGGCGTGTCGGGAGGGCGAGTCCCCCTGCGTTCGACGATCGACGAAAGGCACTCGACGATTGTCGAGTGACCCTCTGCGTTCGACGATCGACGATATTTGCTCGACGATTGTCGAGTTACACGGGCGTGTTCATACCCGTGTCCGTACCCGTGTTCAGTTGGGTCGTGTACGTTGCCGTGGCGGTTATATGTGACACGGCCCCTAGTCACGGGCATATCGAGGATCCGACACGGGCGTGTCAAGTTGAGACACGGGCGTGTCTTAGCCCGTGTGGTTTTCTGTGTTCGACAATCGTGCCTGGATCGAGGCACACGACCTGGAACATGGCCGTGTGCGAGGCCGTGTTCGGCCCAGGTCTGGGGATTTTTTTGCAGATCTGAGCCGTTCATTTTCTTTAAGTAAGATCCAATGGCTCAGACGGTTTCCTGCTTTGTTAAGGCCGGGAATGGGGGAGTTAACTCTTCATTTTCTCCAAGCCATTCTCTTTCCAAGGAGTTAGAGAGAGGAGGAAGAAGGAGGAGGATTCCGGCCGCCGGCGGAGCATCGGAGCATCGTTTGGAGAACCGAGAGTGGATCCGTGGAAGAAATTCCGTTGCGAAGACTTCTATCCGTATAGTTTTTCCATGGCGCAAAAGCGGACTACAAGGGTAACGATTATCTACTTGAGCATGTGAAGCTCTCTTCCTTTTTGCAGAGGGAAACCTACTCCCGCGAGTGTGCGGTGAGTGCGTGGTGTTCCTTGGGGTTGATGTGAATAGTCCCCCTTGTGTTGCATATAGAGTCCGGAATCGAAGTACGGGCATATGCATTGTGTGTGAAGCCTACCCGTACGTGTATTGTCTGGATCGGTGATGTTGCATTAGATATGTTTTGTCGGATAAGACTCCGTGCTTTGGGTTTTTCGGGTTTCTACGTGGTAGATTGCAGCAGGGATCCTTGGGGATTAACTCCAAGGCGCACCCAAAAAACAGAGCGAAAACGTGTTCTGCTAACTTGGCGGTCAGGGAACCGGCCTTGAACATAACTGAGTTATGTGATTGTTTGGAAAGGTTTTGGGATCCGAGAGAAGCTTGGCTCGTGCGTACGTCATAAAGTGACTACGTGGTGTGAGCAACAGGTAAGTGGAATTGGACCTAGGCTATGTGGTTCGGTGCGAGAGACCCAAAAAGGGGACTGGCCATTGTCATAGTTGGGAGGGTCAGGAGGGCTAAATGTTCACGTGGTTGCCATCTTTGGGATGGTGGTGAAGACGCTGAAGTGTCAGGATTCACCGTTAATGTGCCCTGAGTGCACGGGGTGTTTGGCCGTGCGAGCGTATACCTGTGGCGTAGTATAATTGCGCTCTATTGTTTTACTGAGCTAATGTTATACAGGGAAAGAGCACCGCCATCCTGAGTAATAGGCGGGGTCGTTATAATTTGGTCGACTTTTGGCTGACCGTTGCTTTGTTTGCCACCGTGCGGTGGAATGTGCTTGCTGGTAATGCGGAGCCGAGTACCAATTAGCGAGCTGGAGCTCATGTTGCTGTGCTGGCCCTAGAAGGCCAAAGAGAATAGTTGTTCTTTACTTTTGTCATGTGTGGCCGGCCTGCGTGCCGATGTATGGAAAATATTATTTAATTAAGTGAACCTCTGTAAGGCCATAAGGCCAAGTTTCCTTCAGTGTATTATTATTTCATTCAAGTGGTAGTGATTGTTGACATTCATGTTATTTGGATACAAGTTTGGGTTCTTTCTACTTTTAAAAGCTTCCGCTAGAATGCTCTGTGTAGGACGAGTAGTCTTAATTGGAATGTTTGGATATTCTTATGTAACCCTTCCGACTGTCTGTGGTATATGGCGTCGGGTTCCAGGTGGACCTTCTGTTATATGCCATGCGACGGATGGGGGTGTAACAATTTGTATCAGACTTCTGGTTACGGTCAGGCTTAAATGAAATCGTGGGCGAATTCTTTTAAGGGGCGGTGAGCACATGTGTGCGTCATCGTTATAACATCAAAAAGAACCCATGAATGTTCACTGAGGAATGAAAATACACTTGTTTTGTGGAATCTGAGTGTTCCAATGATTACTTTTAGCAATTTGGTTGTCGTCTAATCATGTGTCTTTGCTTCTATAGGCAGCTAGGAGCGGTGCTGGTCAATCAGAGCATCCGTAATCGGCAGAAAGTAGTGTACCGAGAGACATGCCTACTACACCTCCTTCAGCGAAAACCATCAGGATGGTGGCTGAAGCCGTATTTGCGATGATAAATGCCCAACCTATAGTGCAAGTGCACCATGCCCCTCCTGTTGTTAAGCAAGAACCGGTTAGGGCGGCAGAGCCGAGAGTGGTGGAATGGGCGGCAGTTGGTCTGGTAGAGCCGAGGAGAGCTACGGAGAAGCATCTCAAGCATGTAATGGGCTTTAATCCTCCGAGGTTCTATGGGGTTGGAACGTCAGCTCAAGCTGAGGATTGGCTCTCTACGATAAAGAGGGTCTTGACAGCCACGTTAACTGAGGAGTGGCAAAAGACCACCATAGCGACCTTCCATTTGACTGGCGAAGCGAGGCTGTGGTGTGATGATTTGGAGTTTCATCTCTTAGTGGGAAGGCAGCTTGCGGATGTGCCGATGGAGGAATTCTCTAGATTATTCTTGGCCAGAAACCTACCCTCTGCTCAGAAGTTGGAGATGGAGAATCAGTATCTTTGGTTGACTCAGGGAGCCAGAAGCGTGGATGAGTATCTCCATGAGTTCACACGGTTGGGTCGTTATGCTGGTGCTACGTTTATGGAAGAAGAACGGAAGACCAACCGGTTTTATGAGGGTGTATGCGGCAATCTACAGCTACTACTTGCTGGCCCTAAGGCACAGAGCTTCCTAGCCTTGGTCAATTCGGACCGGTCATTGGAGAAGGTTGTGAAGAAAGTTCAAGAGAAGAAGGACCCAGGAGAAAAGAAGTCTGAGTTCAAGGTGCCAAATACCAAGTCAAGTTTCCACAGGTGGAACAAGAAACAGAGGACTTCAAACTCATCCCCTTTGGCTGGTGCGTCGGGGGCAACTACAAGTCGAGTCCCAGGAGCTTGCTACAACTGCGGGAAGACAGGGCATTTTGCTCGTGAGTGTTGGAGCGGATGTGCAAGGTCCGAGAGGAAGCCTGGAGTGACTTATGAGGAGAAAGGGAAGGCAATGGAGTCAACCGTGTCCCACCATGCTCCAGCCCAGCCTAGAGTTTACAACCTTGGCCTGCAAGAGGCCATAAAGCAAGCGGACGTGGTGACATGTATGAGTTAAATTACAGTGGTTTAACTTTTATAGTTGTTACCTTCGTATTTGTTAGCTTACTTTCGTTGGTGCTAGGCTTTGTGTTGATCTTTGAGTTTCCGGCGAGAGCCCTGTTTGATACTGGAGAATCACATTCCTTCTTGTCCGAAAAATTCATATCGCGCATCGGGGTTCCGTCCTCGATGGCAAAAGACAAATTGGATGTGTTGTTGCCCAATGGGTGCTCAATGCGCGCGGATAGGATCTGCATAGTGAAGATTCGGATTGGAGACTAGGAGTTTGATTTGCGAGCGTCACTTTTGCCGTTGGCAGAGTACGACATAATATTCAGTATGGATTGGCTCTCGGAGCAGGGTGCATGCATTGATTGCAACCTTAAGGAAGTTAAGTTGGGTCTGAACACTGATCGGGAGACTACTTTTGCGGGCATGAAGGGGTCGGGTAAGATTTTGATGTCAGCCCTTCAGGTGATTAAGGCGGTTCGGTCTGGGGCAGAGCTGTTTGTGACTCTAGTGCAGACTTCGACACCTAAGCCAAGTCTTGACAGTATTCCAGTTGTGTTTAAGTATCCTGATGTGTTCCCAGATGATCTCCCAGGAGCCCCTCCTCAGCGGGAGATTGATTTTACCATTGAGCTGGTACCGGGTGCCAAACCGGTGTCACGCTCTCCATATCGGATAGCACCGCGAGAGATAGCGGAGTTGAAGGTGCAACTTCAAGAGTTGTTGGAGCAAGGGTATGTGCGTCCAAGTTTGTCGCCTTGGAGCGCACCGGTTCTTTTCGTTAAGAAGAAGGATGGAAGCTTGCAACTCTGCATTGACTATCGGGAATTGAACAAGCTTATGGAGAAGAACAAATATCCGATCCCTAGGATTGATGATCTATTTGATCAGTTGGTTGGGTCAATGGTATATTCGAAGTTAGATCTGAAATCCGGTTACTACCAATTGAGGATAAGGGAGAGCGACATCCCAAAGACAGCATTCAGTACGCGGTTTGGGCATTACGAGTTCACAGTCATGCCGTTTGGTTTGATCAATGCGCCATCCGTGTTTATGGATCTGATGAACAGGACGTTCAGAGAGTACCTGGATCGTTTCGTGATAGTATTTATCGATGATATCCTGGTGTACTCGTAGTGCGAGGAGTATCACTACAATCATCTACACATGGTGTTAGAGACATTGAGGAGGAAACAGTTGTATGCTAAGTTCTCCAAGTGTGAATTCTGGTTACCCTCGATAGCATTCCTTGGTCATGTTATCAGTGGAGAAGGGATAGCTGTGGATCCGGCGAAGATAGTGGCGATACAGGAGTGGCCTGCTTTGACCACAGTGGCAGAGGTCCGGAGTTTTCTGGGGCTTGCTGGCTACTACAGGCACTTCGTAGAGAACTTCTCGCGGATAGCGCTACCACTCACGACGTTGACAAGGAAGGATCAGAAGTTTGTGTGGTCTCCGGAGTGCGAACAGGCTTTTGAGGAGTTGAAGAGGTGGTTGACCACAGAGCCTATTTTATGTTCGCCAAGTGGAACCGAAGGGTTCGATATCTATAGTGATGCTTCGGGCAGTGGTTTGGGCTGTGTTCTGCTACAACATGGGAGTGTGATAGCCTACGGTTCATGACAATTGAAGGCTCAAGAGAGGAATTATCCGGTCCACGACTTAGAGTTAGCGGCCGTGATATTTGCTCTAAAGCATTGGAGGCACTACCTGTAGAGTGTGAAGGTCTATATTTACACCGATCATAAGAGTTTGAAGTACCTATTGGATCAAAAGGATCTGAACATGAGGAAGCGGAGGTGGATGCAGTTATTAGGGGACTACACCTTCATGATACATTATGTGCCTGGGAAGGGAAATGCAGTGGCGGATGCGTTGAGTCACAGGACTCCGGCGCAGGCCAACTGGTTATCAGTACATGATGAGAGATTGGTCCATGAGTTGGAAGATTTGGAGATATCTTACGTCGACAAGCAGTCTAGTGCTTTGGCGAAACTATTCTGGACAGAGGTGAAGTGTGACCTAGCTGATAGAGTTCAGCGGGCTTTGGTTCAGGATAACAACATGAAGCATATCTTAGATTAATCTTTGGATTGGTCAAATTCCCAGTTTGTCGTTGAGGATGGGTTGCTACGGAAGGACGGTCGCCTATGCGTTCCTAGTGCGGATAATCTTCGGGAGGAGTTGATGTATGAGGCTTATCATACCAAGTACTCAATCCACCCGGGAAGCACGAAAATGTATAGAGACATGAAGAAATTATTCTGGTGGTCGGGATTGAAGAAGGATGTAGCACTTTATGTGGCCAAGTGACGAATTTGTGCATTGGTGAAGGCGGAATGCCAGAAGACCAGAGGTTTCTTGAAGTCCCTACCTATCCCGGAATGGAAATTCGACGACATATCTATGGATTTTGTGCATGGTTTGTCGAAGTCGTAGAAGGGAAACAACGCCATTTGGGTGGTCGTAGATAGGTTGACAAAGGTGTCGTACTTTATTCCAGTCAGAAAGGAAGATCCGGTGGAAACATTAGCCAAACTCTATATGGAGAATATTGTACGATTGCATGGTGTGCCCCACAGTATTGTTAGTGATCGAGATGGATGCTTCACGTCGAATGACTGGAGGTTGGTGGATAGTCTGTTGGGTACTAAGCTAAAGTTCAGCACAGCCTTTCATCCGCAGACGGATGGCCAAACCGAGAGGGTCAACCAGATGATGGAAGACATGCTTCGCATGTGCGTCCTAGATTTTGGAAAGTAGTGGGAAGATCACCTATACTTGGTGGAGTTTGCGTATAACAATAGCTTTCAGGTGAGTATTGGAATGACGCCTTTCGAGGCCTTGTATGGGAGAAAGTGTCGCACGCCGTTGTCTTGGTTGGAGACGGGCGAGTCGAAGCTTTACAAACGTCAAGCACTGGAAGATGCCACTTCAGTGATACAGACAATTCAAGAATGGTTGAAGATCGCTCAGGACAAACAGTCAAAGTATTATAACGCCAAACATAGGAATGTGGAGTTCAATGTTGGCGACTGGGTTAAATTAAAAATTAAGCCGTTCAAGGGTGTCTCGCGGGTTCGACGCTTGAAGAAGTTGAGTCCGAGATAGCTTGGACCATTCAAAATCCTGGAGCATGTTGGCGAGGCGGCGTATAGATTGAAGCTGTCGGCGCAATTGGGTGGGCTACATGACGTGTTCCACGTGTCGGTGTTGCGTAAGGCGGTGCAAGATCCTTCGCAGATCATTGCGGACAATCAAGTACCGGTTGATTTTGAGTTGACGACAAGGGTCAAGCCAGTACGTATTGAAGATGTTGAAGTCAAACGACTCCGCAACAAGGAAGTCCGAATGATTAAAGTCTGTTGGGATTATTGCGGACGTGAGGAGCCTTCATGGGAGCGAGAGCAAGCTATGTTGGAGGAATACCCCGAGTTATTCCACTCAGGTATCATTTAGATTTGTGTACCTTTACTTAATTTCGGGACGAAATTCCATAAGTGGGGGAGATTTGTAACGCCCCAAAAATTGTATTTGAGGTGGTCGCGTCCAAATAGGATCTTTGAATTCTATATAGAGGTACACGGCCAGGGACACAGGCGTGTCCATGGCCGTGTCAGGCTGGGTTTGTTAGTCGACTGTGACCCGAGAAGGACACGACAAGAAACACGGCTGAATGATACGGGCGTGTCTTGACACGTGCCTGTGTTCTGCGTTCGACGATCGTTCCTGGTTCGATGATCGTGCAAGCCGATTGAGTTCGATGAAAAGTGTTCGGGAGGAACACGCCAGGCGACACGGGCGTGTCGGGAGGGCGTGTCTCCCTGTGTTTGACGATCGACGAAAGGAACTCGACGATTGTCGAGTGACCCTCTGCGTTCGACGATCGACAATATTTGCTCGACGAGTGTCGAGTGACACGGGCGTGTTCATACCCGTGTCCCTACCCGTGTTTAGTTGGGTCGTGTCCGTTGCCGTGGCGGTTATATGTGACACGCCCCCTAGTCACGAGCGTGTCGAGGATCCGACAAGGGCGTGTCAAGTTGAGACACGGGCGTGTCTTAGCCCGTGTGGTTTTCTGTGTTCGACAATCGTGCCTAGATCGAGGCACACAGCCTGGAACACGGCCGTGTGCGCGGCCGTGTTCGTCCCAGGTCTGGGGATTTTTGTGTAGATCTGAGCCGTTCATTTTCTTTAAGTAAGATCCAATGTCTCAGACGGTTTCCTGCTCTGTTAAGGCCGGGAATGGGGGAGTTAACTCTTCATTTTCTCCAAGCCATTCTCTTTCCAAGGAGTTAGAGAGAGGAGGAAGAAGGAGGAGGATTCCGGCCGCCGGCGGAGCATCGGAGCACCGTTTGGAGAACCGAGAGCGGATCCGTGGAAGAAATTCCATTGCGAAGACTTCTATACGTATAGTTTTTCTATGGCGCAAAAGCAGACTACAAGGGTAACGATTCTCTACTTAAGCATGTGAAGCTCTCTTCCTTTTTGCATAGGGAAACCCGCTCCCATGAGTGTGTGGTGAGTGTGTGGTGTTCCTTGGGGTTGATGTGACTAGTCCCCCTTGTGTTGCATATAGAGTCCGGAATCGAAGTACGGGCATAGGCATTGTGTGTGAAGCCTACCCGGACATGTATTGTCTGGATCAGTGATGTTGCATTTGATATGTTTTGCCGGATAAGACTCCGTGCTTTGGGTTTTTCGGGTTTCTACATGGTAGATTGCAGCAGGGATCCTTGGGGATTAACTCCAAGGCGCACCCGGAAAACTAAGCGGAAACGTGTTCTGCTAACTTGGCGGTCAGGGAACCGGCCATGAACATAACTGGGTTATGTGATTGTTTGGAAAAGTTTTGGGATCCGAGAGAAGCTTGGCTCGTGCTTACGTCTTAAAGTGACTACGTGGTGTGAGCAACGGGCAAGTGGTATTGGACCTAGGCTATGTGGTTCGGTGCGAGAGACCCGAAAAGGGGACTGGCCGTTGGCATAGTCGGGAGCCCTAGATAGTGGTCAGGAGGGCTAAATGCTCACATGGTTGCCATCTTTGGGATGGTGGTGAAGACGCTGAAGTGTCAGGATTCACCGTTAATGTGCCCTGAGTGCACGAGGTGTTTGGCCGTGCGAGCCTACACCTGTGGCGTAGTATAATTACGCTCTATTATTTTACTGAGCTAATGTTATGCAGGGAAAGAGCACCGCCATCCTGAGTAATGGGCGAGGTCGTTATAATTTGGTCGGCTTTTGCCTGACCGTTGCTTTGTTTTCCACCGTGCGGTGGAATGTGCTTGCAGGTACTGCGGAGCCGAGTACCAATTTGCGGGCTGGAGCCTATGTTGCTGTGCTGGCCCTAGAAGGCCAAAGAGAATAGTTGTTCTTTACTTTTGTCATGTGTGGCCGGCCTGCGAGCCGATGTATGGAAAACATTATTTAATTAAGTGAACCTCTGTAAGGCCATAAGGCCAAGTTTCCTTCAGTGTATTATTATTTCATTCCAGTGGTAGTGATTGTTGACATTCATGTTAACAATTTGGGTTTTGCAATTCGCTTGCTACATTCCAAAGATGTATGCTAGCTATCTTTGACAAGTATGTAGAAAGTATTATGGAGGTATTTGATGAGTTCCGTTTATATAGGGCTTTGCGGACTCATCTGGGCCGATTTTCATGACTTTACACTTCACTTTTCAGTTGTTTTCATTGATATTTCGTTCCTATTGCGTTTCAAGTTTAGTTCACTTTTCTAGCCCGTGGGTGCGCAATTGCGCATTCGTTTGCTGGGGGTATACACTTGGTGCTCCCCAGGGATCATTCCAGTAGTTTTTAATACATTTTGTTGATTGCTGGAGGGTCCTCCTTTGTGAGTTTTAATTTTGTGCAGGTGGTGCGTTTTCCCCCAAGGTAGGAAATATGTCTCAAGGAAACGCACGGTCGTGCGTTTCTTTCACGCACGGTTTGCGTGAAATCGTGCATTGTAGTCGGCTGGAAGAACGTCGAGCTTAGCTCAACGTATTTCCTCTCGTACGGTTGACTCACAGTTTCTTCGAAACCGTGCGCGAAGGAAACACACGGATTTCCTGTAGCTTCCCAGTTTATTCCGTTCTGTGGCTAATCGTCCGTGTTGTTCACGCACGGGCGGATACGCCCGTTCGCGAGTAAAAAGCACGGTTTTCCTGTATGTTTATATTTTCCAGCACTCTGTCGCTACCCGTGTGATGTCGTTCATGCATGGGCGGAACCGCCCGTGCGCGAAGGAAATGCATGGGTCAACGCTTCTTCTTCCTCAGGCGTTTTTCTGGATATTATTATTGCACGGTTCATGCACGGTTGTGCGCTATACCGTGCGTGGCTATTTTTTCTGACTTTTACTATTTAAGCCGTAGATTTCTTCTGGACCTGGATATCTCCGTTTTCCCCTCCATTTCCGCCCCTTTGAGAGGGAACTCGTCCCTCCAGTCGTAATTTTCTCTCCCCCCTTGGAGTGTTGATCTGGCCACCCATTCTCCTCCAAAGAGCTTGCTAAAGCTTTGTCTCCGACCACCATCGCCATTGCCGACCTCCAAGCTATTGTTTGAGTTTTAAGTTGTAGAACTTGTGAAGCATTTCTCTCTGATCCGAATCAGCGACCACAACACGAAGAAGGCGGGTGTGAAGAAGGAAGTGACAGCCCTTAGGGATCCCGAATACCTTCCAAAGACCGAGCTAGGACGTGGCTCGACATCCCTCGCTTACGGCCGTGAATCTTGGACAGCCTTTGAGTGCTTGGTTGTGTTTCTCCCCCACTTTTCTTGGGTTTGCTTTAACCTGAACTTGTGCTAGTATACTTGAGTCTTAATAACCATGTTTTTCTCAAGGTCTTGCTATGGTTTTGTGTGGTGATTTCTTGATCATGATGTCTGTTGATGAGCTTCATATTTGTTAGAGAAAGTTGAGTTTGAGCCGTTCTAGCGACTGCTAGAAGCGCACGATGCGAAGAGGGGTTTACGACCCTTGATAGTTTGTTTGTCTCCACTATTACTATTTCGAGTAATTCACCCTGGAGATGCGGTGACGGCGACCTACACTAGATTATTGCTGCTTAATGTAGGAAACCCAAAATCAAACCTCTTGTTTTTTACTTAGCACTTTCATTCATTTCTCTAAAAGCGGAATCCATGCTCCCTACTTGCACTCCACGTGAGATCGATACTTGTGGAAGCTACTCCTCCCTTTTATTACTTGGCCGTGAACGGTAATCTTACCGCTAGCACATCAAGTTTTTGGCGCCGTTGCTGGGGAGGGCAACTGTTGCATGGATTTTGTTTCTTTTGAGAAACGTTTGAGAGTGTTTTGGTGTTTTTAGTGTTTTCTTTTTGTGAGTGTTGTATGACAAATCTGAACCCAGGTGGAAGGGGAGAAGATTTGAGTGTTGATCCTGAGACTGCACGAGAAAGGAGAGCTTGCTTGCATGCTGCTGCAGCTAAGGGAAGGATGGATGACTTAGGCCATTTGGGAAATGGCCAAGGGGAACGAATCTTTGAGAACTAGGATGTGGCCCAGCCTCGCGTTAGGACAATGTGGGATTTCACTACCCCTACAGTGGGGAGTGTTTATCCAGGGTTCGGGCCAACCATAGCCAATAATCATTTTGAGATCAAGCCTGCGATTTTTAATATGATTAGGAACAATACTCAGTACTCGGGTCTGCCGAGCGAGGATCCTCAGTTATATTTGGCCGAGTTTTCTGAGATATGCGGTACTTTTCGCTATGTGGGCATTGCAGATGAAGTTGTGAAACTAAAGTTGTTCCCTTTTTCACTAAGGGATAGGGCCAAGACGTGGCTGCATACGGTCGCGCCTGGCACCGCTGCCACCTGGGAAGCCTTATCTTCCATGTTTTTGGCTAAGTTTTATCCTGTTGATAAAATTGTTAATGCTTGCAGGGAAATAACCACATTCAGACAGCTGGAGCAAGAAACTATTTCTGAGGTATGGGATAGTTTTTTCGACCTGCAGCGCCGTTTTCCTCAACACGGCTGTGAGCCTTGAAATTTGGTGGAGATATTTTATTTTGCCATTGAGCCAAATTTCAGGGTAATGATCGATGCGGCGGCGGGTGGCACGATCATGAACTTATCTCCTGAGGAAGCGTTGAGACACCTTAAAGACACGGCCTCCCACAGCACATACTAGATAGTTGGTAGGAATGCTCCTAGAGGGGCGAGAAATTTGTTTGATGTAAATGCGGTGGGGCTGCACGCCGAATCGAGCCATCCTGCCTTGGATGGGAAGATGATATTGACCCGATCGACCCAACCGCCTGCCCCTGTGATGAGCATATCGTGCCAGGATTGTGGTTACTCTGGCCACCATGCTTATGAGTGCCCCGTGTGTGAGCTGTTTGCTTACCAGGAAGGTATGGATTGTGAAGAAAATGTTAATTTTATAAATAATCAAAATAGTGCTGTGCTTTACAATAATACTTATAACCCTAACGCGAGAAACCATCCTAATTTCTCATGGAACCAAAACACGCCCGATCAAAGATGGCAGGGGGGCCAACATCAATTCGATGCTCAGGCTTCTGGTAGCCAGTCGCGACCATCTCAGCCGGGTTATAATTAGAATTTGCAAGGGACACGCAAGAGCACGTTAGAGGAGATGATGGAAAAGTTTGTTGAAATGGCCCAGTTGAATATGGCTACTCAGACTGCTTCCATGAGGAATTTGGAAACATAATTGGGACAATTGGCCCACGTATTTTCTGAGCGCACCCACGACACTCTTCCTAGCGACACAGAGAAGAATCCCCGTGAGCAGGGGAAGAGTGTTGAGGATGTGGGGGAATGTAATGCCGGTGAAACGACTGTTAAATGTGATATTAATGCCATAAAAACTCTAGCGCTATGTGATTCCGGTTCATCTTGCAACATTCTTGCTTTGCAAGATGTTGAAAATATGAATTTGTATGTCGAATCTGATGGAAGGAAATCCTTAATGCTAGCTGATGGATCTGTGGTTGAGACCAATGGAGAGGTGAAGGGTGTAGAAGTGGTTTTGAATGGGGCCGCTGTCTTCACAGACTTTCAGGTGTTTGGACCCAGGGGTAACACGTCAAAACCCATCCTTGGGGTCCCCTTCCTTAATGCCAGTGAGGCGATGTTGCATTTTGATGCTAGTGGCATCACTGTTGCGCCCAAAGTTAATGAACCTTTACCACCTTCGCCTCCTCAATTAATTTTTGTTGACCTCGTAAAACCAGTGAACTTAACTATCATGTCATCTAATGATATTTTTAGTGTTGTTCAGGCAGATTTTCAATCGACGGGACAAGAACAGGTTGAGGAAGTTTTTGAAACGCCAATGACAATTAAAGGAAAAAAAGTGACACAGGTCCTTGATGTGATGCATGATGCTGCTGCAAAGATGGATGTGTTGTGCACGCAGGATGTGGGCGTGCAGAATTTCGATTTAAAAACTGCAATTTGTTTAGCCAAAGTCTGTAAAACTATGAAACAGGTAACATGGGCTGATCTTTCACCCTCAGCGTGTGAAGAAAGGATGCCCCAATTTTGGATGTTACTCTAGCTACTGAAGAGCCGGGTGTGACCGTACCGCCCTGACGCTCCTCTTCTGTGGAATTAAAATGAAAGGGGTTTCTTTTGCACAAAGCGCAGAGTTTTGCCCGCAGGCGCGGGATAGAGGAGGGTAGGGGCAGGGGAGACTTATCTTCCTTGGGACCTAAAGCTCTCCCCTCTTCCTCATCTCACGTGTCTGGGGGGATCTATCACAAATTGCCGTTTAGCTGAAAAGTGAGGAATCTCTGGGGCCGTCTCCTTTTGTCTTGTTGGTGCTAGCGTTTTATTTGCTTAATGCTGTGTGTGTGACTTTGAATTATCTTTCTCTGCGTATTAAACTTTTGCTACCTGAACATTGTATAAAACTGTTAATACATGTATTTGGTCCACCTTAAGGACGATAAAGAAAAGGGATTCTGGGAGACAACCCAATTTAGCTGCATTTAATTTGTTTGTTTAGCTTTTTCAGTGTGCATGACTATTATTTGCTTGGTTGGAGATGTGCTTCTTGCAGGTGATTTTGTCTAGGCCGTGGGCTTATTGATCAAGTTTAAAGCCAATCTTCTGGTATGCTCATCTTCTGAGCATTGGGTAACTTCTCCCCTTATCTCATTTTGATTTTAACTTCAACATATTTTGCTGTGCTTCTTAGCTTAAGTCTGCGGGAGAGCTTGTCGATGTTACCTTTACACGTGCACTTCATTTGCATACCAGTAGCTGTTTTTAATTTATTTGTTTAGTTTTTTGCATTGCGCATCGTTGCACCAACATGAGCGTGTACTTAACTTTTTGCGTACGACGAGTCAAATTTGTTTCTTTCGTTAGATTTAGGAAAATTACCTTGCTAACACAAGATTGTGAGACAGGGTAAAATGTTGACCTTGCTGTGCTCCTAGTGGAGTGCTCCCGTCTCATGTAGAAATTAGAGTAGAATTAATTTTTTTGCATGCTTTTAGTTTTATATTTTTCTAATTGCGTAAATTCTCTTTATTATACTCAAAAATTGCTGAATCCGGTGTGAATCCGACGGTAGATTAGGGATGCGTGTAGATAGCCGTTAGATTCATATTGCTCGAGTCGGGAGGATGGATAGTCTTTCTCGTTGGCTAATAACTTGCCCCAAGCTACTCTCGAAGCATTGGTGCATGGTTAGTTAAGCGTGAGCATGATGTAGGCCATAATATTGTCCAGGTTGAGCTTTGTACCCATTCCTAACATCTTATCCTTGCTAGCCCCGTTGTGCCTACCCCTCCTTTGATTCAGCTCCACTTTTATTTCACCAAAGCCTAGTAACCCACCCTAGTCGCACACCCAAGTCTAGCTTTATTATTTTTTAATTTCAGGATGGGGGTGTTGATGCAGTATTGTTCTTTGTGAAATTTGTGGTTGTGCTCCCACGAATTTATTTGCTGGAATTGTGTAAAAGAAAAAGAAGAATTAAGAAGAAAATGTATAAAAAGAAAATTTGAAAAAGAAAAAAAAGAGAAAGGAAAAGTATAGCTGAAAATCTGATTTGAGTTGATATATTTTTGGAGTAGGCGGTACGCACACCCGTATTTTAAAAATTAAGTCTGGGGGTGTGGTGTACCCGCGTGTTTTGTGGGTAGCGAATATACTCTTTTTGTGCTAGCTCAGTTGGGTTTTGTGCGTAGCCTTCGTTATTATCCTTGATTACCTCGCCATAACCCAAGCCCCATTACTACCCAAATTCCTACGGACTCACACTTAAAGCAAACTAGTGTCATGGAGAGAGTGCGAACGGGCAAGCATATGGTCACCGACATTGGTTGATTCCTTTGGAGGTTGTCCCGAATCCCGATCTTTGGCAATACTCGCCTTAGCGGTTAGTCTATTTTCTCCCTATGCGTGACCGGATGATTCACCGTGATTCTATTTTTGAGTAGTCATAGAATTTTTGTTACGCAGGCTGAAAAATACAAATTATTTTGTATGCTTAGAAATTTTCTCTACTATATTTTTACGCCCGCGTGCGTGCGACTTCGCATGGTACTTCGAATCATAATTACTGTGTTAGTTAGTTCTTTTTCTAGTTTGTAAGGATCTTCTTTGCTTGGGACGCGCAAATAGGTAAGTCTGGGGGTGCGATGAGTCCTGTTTATATAGGGCTTTGCAGACTCATCTGGGCCGGTTTTCATGACTTTGCACTTCACTTTTTGGTTGTTTTCATTGATATTTCATTCCTACTGCGTTTCAAGTTTAGTGCACTTTTCTAGCCCGTGGGTGCGCAATTGCACATTCATTTGCTGGCGGTATGCACTTGGTGCTCCCCAGGGCTCGTTCTAGTAGTTTTTATTGCATTTTGTTGATTGTTGGAGGGTCCTCCTTTGTGAGTTTTAATTTTGTGCAGGTGGTGCGTTTTCCCCCAAGGTAGAAATTATGTCTCAAGGAAAACACACGGTCGTGGGTTTCTTTCACGCACGGTTTGCATGAAATCGTGCGTTGTAGTCGGCTGGAAGAACGTCGAGCTGAGCTCGACGTATTTCCTCTCGCACGGTTGACGCACGATTTCTTCTGAAAGTAAGGGTTAGATCTGAAATACTCTAGAGGGGGTGAATAGAGTATCTTGAAAACTTAAAAAGCTTTTTGCTGTAAATAAAAACAGACCTAAGATAAATTAATCTAGCACTATCACATGCACAGTAAAACTTAACTATCACAACCACATCAAGAATAAAAGAAGAGGTGTAACCAGACAACATAAGAATTTTATAGTGGTTCCCCTAAACTTCGATACATCCACTCTTCTACCACCCGGGTATGAATCCACTCAGGTTTTTGATTAGGTGACTACCACCAATGAGCTTTTGATCAGGTGCTCAAAAACTAGCCCAAGTCTTTTGATCAGGAGACTTGCAACCAAGAATAACTTTTGAAGGGAGTTAAAGAACCCTATTTACAATGGGGGTGAGAAAGTGATTATGTATTCTCTTTCTAAAATACAACTGAGAAGACTTAGTGGATATATGATGTTAGCAAAAGCTCCCCCTGAGATATTGAACTCAGGAAGATTTGAGCCTTGATGTAGGGTGAGTAGGCCTTCAATATTTCAGCCTTGACCAACAGGTATCTAGGAGGTTCTTGACAAATAGAGTGTTTGTTGTCCTTGAAGAATCTTGAGATGAAGAGGGAAGAAGACTCTTGATTTGAATGTATGTTCTTTTTCTTCTTCAGCTTACTGTAATTTCTCTGGTCAAGGGCTAGGGCTTCTTGTGTCTTGACTGTGTTATTGCCCTGTGTATCTTGTTCTCTGTGTTTACTGTGTTCTGTATGTCATCTGTATTGTTGTTGTCCTTTAGGAAGAAAAATAAAAATCCTTTTTATATTTCTGTGTAAGCTTCCTTCTGAATTTTGAATTCTTCAGCATTAATCGCTGGCGGCCTGGAGAATGTCGACATTAAATGATTTCTCCAACTGTCCCATTGAATAGTGGCAAGTAATAATCCTGATGAAGACCGCAATCAATGCTTACTTCTAACGGTAATATTCAGAGAATATTTAAGCATTGATTACTCAGGAATTATTGCAGTAGAATGAGGATAGAGGAAATTTCCAAGTCTGGAACTGCACAGAAATTATCGAGCAGAGAACAGAATTCGTCGACCTGGGTCCAGAGTTCGTCGAGCAGATAAGTCAAGTTTGTCGACCAGATAATAGTTGTTCGTCGACCTGAGATCCAAGATCTTCGACCTGAGGACAGATAACTGCTTTCTCTGGAACCTTGCCAATTCGGTGCATCAAGATCGTCGAGCTGAGAATTTAAGTTCGTCGACTAGTGTTCAGAGTAATGGTTCGTGGACTTTAGAATATTGAAGTGAAGTATCCAGAAATCGTCGACCTGAGAATTAAGTTCGTCGAGCTGAGAACTGCTAACTGCTACTTGCTATTAAGGTCTAAGTTCGTCGAGCTGAGAATATGAATTCGTATACTGAAGAATGATTCTGGACTTAGAATATTTAAGTGTTTCTGGTCTTATAATGTTGAAGTAGATGATCTAGAAATCGTCGACCTAATGGCCAGATTCGTCGAGCTGATATTATAGCTTCGTCGACTGGAGTTCAGAGAAATAATTCTGGACTTGACATGTTGAAGTATACTATCTGGAAATCATCGACCTGAGAGTCAAGTTCATCGAGCTCAACTCAGAGAATTGTCTTTGAGTTTGTCGAGCTGAGCACGGATTTCGTCGACCTGAGTTCGACGAACGTCAACTCATTTTCTGAGTCTTTGAAATTTCTCTAAGTGTTGAGTCATTTGCAGTCTGTTGATGGCTGATCCATAATAGTGTTGACTCTAAGGACATGGATAGACTCTAGGACACACACATGACCCTACTATACATGTTGGTCAAACATTCTAGTTTAGTGAATCTTTGCCCAAATCCAAATAGGATCCAAACAATCTCACCATATTTGGGTACAGGTCACAATTAAGACTCACATTAATAACAAAGCAAGAAAACTATATCTGACAGGAATTTTAACATATGCAGTAGATATATATATATATAAAAAGAGCTTTATATCAAAATATAAACATACAGTTTTAAAATAATCAAAGAGACTTAAACAATTTAAAGTTTATTTCTTCTTCTTGGGCTCCTTGTGCTTCTCCTCTTTAGCTTTTTCACCTGGCTGAGTATACTTGATCTCCCTATTTGGATTAGCTGCTTGTGTCTTTGTCATTGTCATGTCAGCAGCTCCAATGATATTAAGGGAGGTAGCCCTTGACACTATAGCTTCTAGATGCAGTTTCATATAATCATCAACATTAAAGAATTTATTAGTTTTAGCAAACCTGTTGAGTTCCTCCTTCCTATATTTAGACATGGTTGAATATTGAGAAGGATCCTTTCCTTCAGCTTTTGTCTTGTTGATCATGGATAGGCAAACCAACTCTTGGAATCTGTCCATTCTAGTAGTTGTAGCTGTTTCTGGATCTTCAAAAGGTACATGAGGGGAGGCAGGTCTCTTTGGGCTTTTAACTTTATGTTCAATAATTTGTTGCTGCTGCTGTTGATGTTGCTGTTGTTATTGTTGTCTGTCTGATGAATAATGCCTCTGCTGGCTGCTTCCTGAAGAAGAGGAGGACCTACCGTGATGTCTATGATAGGCTTGAAACTGGGTAGTCCTCTGAGTTGAAGAAATTGAAGCCCCAACAGCAGGTGGAGGAGGAGGAGGGTCCTTTATATATCTCTGAGGAGGAGGGGAGTACTTCCTGCTTTTATTTCTTTCTTTTTGTTGGTTCTTGGACAACCATATCCATGTTGGCAAGCCCTTATAAGGTGTGATTTTTGCAGTATATAATATGGAGTGTCATTTGCTGGATTTGGTTTTGGGGCAAGAGGTGGAGGATCCTCTCTTTTCTTGGAGGCTTTCTTTTTCCTAGGCTTATCATCAGAGTCCTCTTGATCATCATCCTCATCATCAAAATCTTTGAGAGCATCATACAAAGCATCAATAGCTTTTAGTACAGATTTTTCAATCGGCTTTTCAGCCTGAGTAGGAGCTGGAGAAAGAATTGGAGGAGGAGCTAGAGCTGGAGCAGGAGAGCAAGAGGGGATGCAACAGTGAGGGGATCAGCTCTAGGTGGAGATGAAGTAATGAGGGGAGCATCTTTTTGTGGAGATGGAATGGCTGGAACCTTTGTTGTAGCAAAACTAGCCTTTAGTTGCTTGGCAACCTTGGGGCTTATGGGAGATGTATAAGGGACTATAGCCAAAGATGGCTTTATACTATACTCTAGAAGTTCACTCAAATAAACTGTATCAAAAACTTTCAACAAATTTAAAAGATCAACTGTGGGATTTATCATAAAATCACTAGCAGTGTTTAACTGTGGGTCCATATCAGACTTAATAAAATTAATGAAAGTAATTAAATCAGTAGCATCTGCATCTGCTGTTACTTTTGCTTCTGCTGCTTCTTTTTCTGCTGTTGCTACTGCTGTTGCTACTTCTGCTGCTACTTCTTCATAGTGCATCTCCCATGCCTGGTTTCAGTGGTAACTGGAGCCCGGCCCCTTACTGAAGATGGATGAGTAGAGAGAGCAGATATGTGAGCAGCAAGAGAGGATATGGAGGAAGAAAGAGGTGAAATAGCCTCTGCTATAAGGGTTTTGAGGAGGGGAGTGAGAAGTGCAATGAGAGGTGGAATGATGGAGGTGTCCAGAGGGAGGAATGCAGAGGGTGTGTCAGTGGAAACAGAAGGAGGGATGGAAGAAACTGGTGGAGGAGGAGGTAAAGAATCTAGCATTTGGACATCTGGGATAGAAGAAGTATTGATGGGGGATGTAAGCAGATTGATGGAAGGGAGGGAGGACAGATTTGAGAGAGGAATGTCAGCCAAATGTGGTGGTAGTGGAGATGAGGGTGGTGTTGGAACTGGTGTATCATGTTGAGGAGGTGTATCTTCAGCAGGGTGTGGAGTGTTTGGATCAGCCCTAGTACTCTCAGAAGGCCTGGTGGAAGAGGAAGAAGCCTTAGAGGGCTTGGTGATGGTCCTCTCCCACCTGCCAAAGAGGGCACATGTGAGCCCCTTGGAGGCATTGATGAATATGGTCTGGGAGACAGGGACAGGGATTCACAGCCTTTTCTTTTAAGGAAATTCCCAAATTCTTCCAAACAAACCTCTTTATTTGTGTTTTTTTCTTGATTAAATCAAACATAATCAGAGCCCAGTTCACTAGTTTCTTATTCACGATAGCACACATTACCAGGAATTGGTGCCTGGGATGTAATCATGGGTAGTGTGTTTGCCCAACAGTACTTTCCCTACAATATTTCTCTAGAATTTGTATTCAGTAGAGTGGTGTTTCTTCAGCAGTTTATTAGGGGTTTCTTTCTCCAGAATACCCATCATACC